>JAVSIQ010000892.1:0-97516 GCA_038502775.1 Hippodamia convergens
GGACCGTTAGATGAATAAAAAAAAAAATAAATAAATAATAAAATAATGATTATATGTTAATAAAAGAATAGTGTCAAAGAATTTTTTAATGTTTGTTTTATGTTCATGAATGTCAAGTAGTTATTGTTTCAAGTTATGCTGTACGCCATTATAAATGACGCTTGAAAGTTTTATTGTATGAACCGATTGTATCTGTGATTTGGTGGAGTTGCATTTTGATGGTGATTACTTATCCTTAGTTGAGACCAGATGAGCCATGCCTATTGTTTGCTGGTTAAGCTCATGTTCTGTAAAAGATTTCATAGTAATGTTTTTGAACTCAATGTTAATTTTATGTAAATTGTAGTAGCCCTGAGGAAGGAATAAAGTATTCCGAAAGCTTGGTTTTAGAATGAAGAGTTTTTCTTAGATCCTACCAGAAGATTGATCGACAACCCTTAAATAATATATCAATTATATAAACAGTACGATCATAATCAGAATTGGAAAATATATATATATATATATATATATATATATAAATATATATATATATATATATCAGCACCTCAGAGGTAAAGTGTGTTAAGTCACATTTTTGTAGACACGTACTATCTACAATATTGGATTCACATTAGTAAATTCTAGCTAGTGGAACACATTTTTCACTCCTTAGGTATATGAAGTCGCCAAATAATGACAGTAAACATTCTTTGAAACAATGATCGAACTGAATAATCTCTCTTTTGTTTAATTTTGATATTGTGACTTAGCACTTTACCTCTGGGGTGCTGAAATATATTCTTATGAAAATAGAGAGCTAAAATAATACAATAAATGTTGAAACAAAAAGTACCTGAGCTGAGGTAAAAAGAAAAACGGGGTATCACAACATTCTTCGTATGATACTATAGAATCATACGATACCATAGAGCCAGGGAAAAAAACCTCAGCCGAAAAACCTGCCTCCTCGTCCTATATCAATAAAAGAATCTCGTTTAAGACGATCAATTATTTCTAAAGCATATATTGCCCTTTTCATATGCATGTTTACCAAAGCTGTGCATATCGAGCTTGTTTCGGACTTGAGTACATCTGCGTTCATGCACACACTTAAACGATTTATTGCACGACGGGGTTATCCGGAAATAAACAAAACCTCTTCGGAGATTTTTGATTTTTTGAGTTTAAGGGAGGTAACCGGGAAATTCGAACCATCTAACAGTCACACTGGGGGTCTTTAGGAAGCGAACATTAAATCAATGAAAAAACCATCTAAAAAGAGTATTTGGCGGGTTCAGTATTATCGTTTGAAGAACAGCTCACTTGCTTGGCTCAGATTGAAGCTGTCTTAAATTCGCGATCATTGTGTGCCATTTTCAGTGATTCAAATGATTTAGATTGCTTGACCCCAGGTCATTTCCTGATAAGTCAACCGTTAATGGCATTACCGGAAAGAAACCTCACAGAAATTCCAGATAATAGATTGAAATATTGGCAATTATGTCAAAAAATTACTCAACAATTTTGGAAAAGATGGTAAGTTGAGTACTTACATCAACTTCAAACTAGGGCCAAATGGCATCAGCCTGTAGTTGATCAAAAAGAAAACTCTTTGGTCCTCATCAAGAAAGACAATCTTTCACCTTTGAAATGGCCGCTTGCTAGAATTGTCAAGGCGCTTCCAGGTTCCGATGGTAGGGTTCGCGTAGTTGAATTGAGAACACAATCCGGTAATTTTGTTCGCCCTATTACGAAGCTCTGTCCGCTTCCAGTAAATTAGTGTCATTGAAGCAGTATGCTTCATGGGGTAGTATGTTGAGTCTCTATAATCATTTAATTTAATTTGATACAAAAGTAATTTCAATTAGTTCCATAATTCATAAATCGAAAATTTAAATTTATTCATCAGAATACCCGTAAACACGCTCATATGGTTTGGATAAGCAGAGGTTCCCGTGAAACACACAAATGATATTCATTGCGACAAAGACTTTCGAAATGGTACGATATTGCTAAATCACGATTTATAAAATAAGAAAAATTGGAAATAAAATTCAAAGGAGATTTAGTGCATCATTTATGGTCAAACCAAACGACTCATCTATAAGCTTAAATTACAAGGACTCATAAAAACTACCACTGAACACCCCAACAATCACATTGGCGAACGTTCTCCTATTAGGAAATCTCTGAGGATGTTCTCGCACTGCTGCTCTGTAACTACCATTGTAAAAAGTATACACAAATATCATATCGAAATACTCATAATTGGTGTATATCTGAGCCATGGTTCTGATTTTGAATGGAAATTACACTAATTCTGACTTTGACAGCGATACAGGGAAGCATAGAACTTCTTCCCTTGAAATAATTTAACCCTCAACTGCTATCGCTGGGGTCAAATTCGACCCCAGTAGTCAGTAATCGTACAAGATCATATGAACGCATCGCTCTCGATCCTTTTGCATCTAGGTATTCTCAATACTCGGTGTGCCTGTGTCGATGGTGAAAACATCTATTTTCCGACTTCACCTGATTTCTAGATCTGACCGCCTTGCGGTCACTTTGTACGCCACGATAACACCGACGTGAAATATTTCATACTTGTATATGTTCAGAGATATTTCCGTTTTCATAATTGAAGATGTAAACATTATGAATGCTGTGCAGGATATTTCATATTTGAGTGAATTTCTCAAACTGAAGACGAAATTTTTCATGGGGATTGGAGTATGAGCGATACAGATAGTCTACAAGGCATTCATGTTACTGATTCTAATATTTCTGAGTAAGAATCTGAATTCATTATTAGGACACATTGTTAAAATACGATTTATTATTATGGTAAGAATGCTTTCTAGAGTTCCAAAACTCTTCAACTCTCTCACGTATAAGACAAATTTTGATGCTCAAAAGGTAGGAGGCAGTTTTTTTGAAATGCAATATACTATAATTTTCTTTTCCTTCAAAAGTTACGAACAAAGCCTCAAAGCCTACGGAGGTCTTCTACAGGGTGCTCCAAAGTGAAGGCTGATATTTCAGCATAATTTCACTTATGTTTTGAATAATTCTTGATTCTTTTCCGAAATGATTATGTTATTTGACGGATATATGTTCACTTCACTTCAGTAGATATCGAAACTTATTTATTCAACAACAATCCGAATAAACAGAAATATTTTTCATTATTATACGTAATTCAAATCTATATAGATACGTTATACGGAATAGTGATAGCGGTTGGAGGCTAATACAAATATGTGTTATGAAATATGTGAATGAAGCCATATTACTTGCGCAGTAAGAGTGGAAAAAAAATTCTTAGCTTGATAATGCTTGCTTTGTAACAATTTCAAATGCTACCATCATATACGGTACTACAGTGTGAATCTCAGTTCATTAATTATTCGCGTTCGCAATTGTCTTTATCTTGATCGTCTGATTCCAAGTCCATCTATTCGTGACAATGTGAATTTTATAGGAAATAAGAAAAGAAAACGACAACATGTTCTTTATTCGTTCATAATAGTTCATATTAATCACAACAGGTGGTTGGTAGTTTGCGCCAACGAAACTAAAAATTTTTGTGATGTTGATACGAGTATGCATCCACATGCGGCGTCATTCGAGATCTGAGATCTTTACCTGAAAGGGGATAAATTTATTATCGAGTTATTTCATCAACGAAAATCAACTTACCGACTTTTTTTATAAATTATTGTTTGAATATCTGTATGAGTGGAATTATTCTTGTTATGGTGAATGGAAAACCCTTCATTAAGGTGAGTTTATTAAATGTTTTGAATTCAATTTCTTCATTTTTCATATTTGAAAAGAATCAACATCATGAAACATAACTGATTTGTGTCAACTACATTTGTAGGGTTTTTCGTATTGACGGAGCTAATTAAGAAATAAAAAATCTAGCTAATCCTTTCAATATATTGAAAAAAATTGATATTCAACGAATTTGTTGAACAAATTGATTTATAGCACTTCAAACAGCCCCGTACAAACAAATGAGGTTCCACCACCAGCCCAGACTAATCGAGAAAGGGATTTCTACATCACATTACCATATGTTGAATCATTAACATCATTCTCAATGATAAAGTGAAGACATCAATCAACTTGAAACCTATAAAAAAAAAATTCAGCAAATTAAAAGATCCTACCCCTAAACCAAAAAGAAGCAATATAGTGTACCAGATTCCATGTGGGCATTGTAATCAAAAATATATTGGACAAACATCTACAATACTCCAACAAAGACTAAATCTACATAAAAGCAACATTCATTTAAAAAAGGGAAACTGTGCACTTGCCAAGCATTGCATCTCCACAAAACACCAACCCAACTATAATGAAACCACAATTCTCGATGCAGAACCTAACACAAGGAAACGAACATTGCTGGAAATGATAAGAATTGTCCAAAATGATGATGCATTGAAGTATAGGAAAGATATAGATCAACTAAGCTCCATGTACTCCCTATTAATTGAAATAGACAAAAAATCGAATCATAACAATTTAACCAACCTCACAGTATGAAAAAACACAACGGAAATCCTCTTATCATCATATCGCATTTCAATAATTTTCCAACAAATTCTATGGTATATAATCTAATGAAGGATTTTACGATTCAATCAAATTCTGAAAGTTCCTCAAATAATTCATATTTTCACAATCTGTTCCAAAATTTATATTTATTTTCAACATCTATATTCAGAACATCATATTTCGTAAGACACATTTTTTATTGTACCTAATCAAATTATATCATTAATTATTGTAGCATCTCCTGAAGAAGGGATAAATAAATCCTGAAAGCTTTAGAAAGTGAAGGAAAAAAGAGTACACTTATTGAATCAGACTGCTATCTCAAATAAGTTTCTCTCTTTCTCTCTCTCTATATATACATATATATATATATATATATATATATATATATATATATATAAAATTCAAATGCTCTAGAAAATATATATATATATATATAGATATATATATATATATATATTTGTCTAATAGACGTTTCGAGACCCGATACGTTCTTGAGGCGACCTAAGACCCACATGATCCTAAAATATTTCACGAGTATATAAGTGAAAATTGAGTTATTTAGAAATATAACTCTCAAGGTGACCTGAGAGGGGCAAAAAAATTAAATCAAAAAGTTGTATAACCGATCGTCTCCTTCAATCCCGAAACATCACGCAAACTTTCCAATCCCACATATACATCATAACTAAATACGATCAACGTTTCCGATCCCAGCGCTGTTGCCAGCTCTTCCGGACATTCCAGAGTGATTTCGATACATAACAGAGCACTGAAGAAAGATTTTTACGGTGAAATTGTTTCTCAGTTGACTCAACGAAATTCACGGAGGAAACATGATGAAAATTGCAATTATGGGTATTTTTCTGGGAGATGGATGTTTTGTTATTTTTTAATGAAATGATGTGTAATTTCTTCATATTCAGTGGGAAAATACCTAGCTGTTTTTATTATTTCATTTTCCGACTTTGCGGCTTTATCTCAGATTAATTGCAAAAAACAGGTTTGTTCATCTGACATTCAGTAGTTCAAGTATTTCCAGTGATCTTCCGTCTTTTTTCGTAACATCATCGTTGGTTAATTCTGGATGCCCAACAATTTTCAACATTACAGTTCTCCAGATCTACTTTCACTCTGTGTACTTATTCACAATCTCTAGGGTCATTCTATTGACCAAACTCGATTTACCGGAACCGCAATAACCAATTGCAAAAATTATAAATTATTCTTTTGAAAACTAGGGATGCTCTGAGATTGCAACGAGTAACTGTAGAGTTACTGTAAAACTGTCGCAACCACAACACCCAGAATACTTGTACTTGATAATTTTGCGAAATATCTACATGCAAACGTAAATTACTAAAAGTATCTACAGACCTAATGATAATTTTCAATATTAAGGGTGTTCTTCAGAAGCAGAATTGAAAGTGGATCTTGCATTGCACAAAATTTTAAATCCCACATTTCGTCGGCGTCATATGAAATCGTCTAACTTTTTTTTGTGAAATTGGACGGTTATTGCCTTCTCATTTACAAATGAAAGATTCATCGGCTGACACTATTTGTTCATGAGAGAGTTCCTAGATTGCGACAACATTTTGACTTAAAAAAAATTGTAGTACAATAGAACGAAACATTTTTTACCTTGTCAAATTCACCATTTTCGACCGAGGCAATTCTCATTTAACTCCGACGATACATTGCATCGATGAATACGATCTTCCTGTTCTACTCCAGCTACTCCAGAAATCGTGACAAGTCGCCACAATTCCGATTAGATGTATAAAAGGGGGCGCGAGGGAATTGAGGTCAATTCCCTCAATCTGAATGGAGTATAGGTATACTGCATTCATAAATATAAAATAACATATCTGACCACATTCCACTCTGAATTGAATTTAAATGGAGGTTATGCCGCTTGTCAAAATACTTTTATGTTTCAAGTCAATGTTGCCCTTTCTACATTCTCAGCAATTACGTATTTATCAGAATGCGAATTCATTCGGAAAATGAATGAATTAGAAAAGTTCTGACGGACGAAAATAATTAACGACTACATAAATTGATAGAAAGGATTCCTTTTCTAGTTATTTGAAATATTTTGATTTCGAACAAAATGTAAACGAAGAAAAAACTGGCAACGTCATTTTGTCCTTAACGATATTTTCTGTGTGCGTTCTGACTTTTCATCAGGTGCAGCAACTAATGAAAACGATATCATGATTTCCTATGTGATTTGATTAAAGTGAATGGAGTATAGAAGAAACAATACCAAAGCATCAAGAGGATGATAAAGATTCTGACAATGGTCATTTCAAGCTAAAAATGATGAAAGAAAATGCTTGGTATAAAGAAATAACAAAATTGTTCATGAACCCAGGAGAAAAAAGAAATGTTTCGACTTACTTCAGGAACTCTGTATTAAGAATCGAAAATACGCCGAGAAAAAAAGAATGCTGCAAATTTCGAGAATTTCGATTCAAACTTGAAACGTATCGACATACATGAATTAATATTTTGTACTACTCCTAAGGTTATTTACAAGTGTTTTTAACTTCTGAAAATAACATGAATTACGAAAATACATGGCGTGCAGACGGGATGTTCAGTTCTGTAAAAGGGAACCCTCCCGACAGGTCCTGTTCCGGTGGTTTTTGTTTTCAGAATTAAACATTCCGTCTGTACGCCATTAATATTCATAATTGATTGTCATTTGCGTTGAAGAAAATTTTAGTTGAGAGAATATTACTGAAATAGTAGAAGAATCTTCAATATACCTGATATTGTTGAGAATGTTATCATATTATTATATGAAAATTGAATATAAGACTTTTCCAATTACACTTTTCATCTAATCTAGGGATACTTTCTTCATTTATTGACAAAAATTCTTGGATACCTGAACTTTTCTTTGAATCATAAAATCTGAGACTGATGGTGAGTTTTATTCACAGAATAGTTGGAAAAACATGTCGTGAAATCGAGGAATATTATTTAGAATTTTTAAAATTTTAAGCAAAGGGTCAGTTGATGAAGCAGTCGATAAGGCCATCAACGTTGTAAGATCCAGAGAAAATGCCATGAAAGCGACCTATGAGCTATTTCAATCATGATAATCATCCTCGTAAGTCATACAGACGATTTACATAAACTGATGATATTTATATGCTTTTCAAAAGTTGTTCTTTCCAACACCTTTCTAAGTGTTCGTCATGAAACTTGTAGGGTCTATGGTTCCTGATCATATTTCCTGGAATCTACCAATTAGAAAAAAACTAAGTATCATTAGAGTCAGTGAAAAAACCTCCAGTAACTACAGTTATCAAATATTCCCGAGAAGGACATCAAAATGAGAATTTCGAAATCGTTTTATTATCATATATTGGCATACCAAGAATTTCTTGTTCCATCATTACGATAATTGGTCGTTCTTCTTCCCTTTTCTTTAAATCAGAGTTGACCCCTCTGAATCACGAATCGAAAATTGCACTTAGTAATTCTTCATTCACTTTATTCCTCTCACTATTTACTAGGTATGATATTTTTCCAATTGAAGTTATAAGATTACACAAAATCTTTTTTTCATTCAGAAATCGTACAATTGTGTAAGATGGCCTGGATTTTAGTGTCTACGATACTTTTTTCCTTTTTTTTTCAAAGAATCGGCATTTAGAAAAATATTCATGACATATGATGAGAAAACAAGAGAAATGTTTTCTTCATTCATTCCTAATATTTATCTTGTGAAGAAATTACGAATATTTTGAAAATTGTTCCATTGAAACATAAAAAAATTTAAAAACATTATTATAAAAAGTGCATTGGAAGAATAAGAGTCTCTGCGTGTTTTTGATATGGGCACACCCCTTCTCTTTATCCAATTATCATTTTAGGTTGTGTTCCTTGCTGGAATAAATCCATATCTGTCGAGGCGACACTAATAGTACACAATATAACATATTTCTGGGGTTGTGAACGAGATATTCTTGATAATGGAATATTTGTTGGTACATTATTTGGGCTATTTCCATTATCTATACTGTTGGAATTTACCGACGTTTCGGCAAGCATTCGCCTGCCGTCATCAGGGTGTTGTTGGTCCTGAGAAGGACCAACATGCTTGGAACGAGGACCACAATGTCAAATGGGACGAAGCTTCCATAATATCAAAGGAAGAAGGATGGAGGAGAAGGAAATTGAAAGAAGCGGCTTTCATGGCGATAACTCCCAACCCAATCAGCGCGCCTTCTCTGGAAATGAAGAATATCTGGATGCCCGTACTGAGATCTGAGTTAAGGAGGACGAACGCGGCCCAAAGAAGCAATTAGTCCTGACATGAGCCAGTCCTGACGTAGCCTAACCTACTGTGCAAACCAACTACACAAGAGATAAGTACAGTTGATTTATGACTTCTTCTTCTTCTTCTTCTTGAAGTGAGACTGAGTCTTGTCAATTCTGTCATCAGCCTTCTTGTGACATTGATGTTTATTAATTATTCATGACATTTATGTCCAAGTGTCCGAACAACTCGAGTTAGATGAGAATTTCCTACTTCAGTAGACTGTTAGTCAGAGTGGGTTGAGTTGCGGAGTTTGCACCTCTGACAGCTCGCGTTTACATTCCCACAACTCAGTTGGATGGTATGGAGCGCAAAAGTCCAAACAGAACAAGTTTGGCAAAGACCGGTCCTTCTCAGGACCAACAACACCCTGATGACGGCAGGCGAATGCTTGCCGAAACGTCGGTAAATTCCAACAGTATAGATAATGGAAATAGCCCAAATAATGTACCAACATATTTCTGGGGCTTTGAGAATATTTTCGTTCAGATCGTTTGTTGACCAGGGGCGTAGTGGAGCGGGAACCCGTGGGAACGGCGTTCTCACACTGGTTTCATTAAGGAAAAAAAAATAATAATGATAACAAATAAAATTTGAATCACTTTCGCAAGTATTTTAAATAATATCTTAAAAAATGTGTGAGTGCCACATATATTTATTGGAGGCATCAGCCAGCACCCCATGTACCTTCCTTCCATCGGTAAGTCACAATTTAGCCTCCCTACACTGAAAATTTTACCACTACACCACTGTTGTTAACGGCAAAATACCTGGACTTTAATTAGATACAGAAAGAAGATCAAGCTACCTAATTATTCAAAGTAATTTTTTGGCGAAAATTTTATCCGGTTCATTTATTTTTAATTCTCTTCACAGCCCAATGAAAATTTAATATTCCGCTAAGGATTATTATCGTCGTTTAATTTTTCATTTTTTCAACTTAGTCAGGTAGAACGGTCTATTACTTGACTAACAATTTATGAAAATGAAAATTCAACTTGAAACTGTCTCACTGAAACACCCAGCGAGCACAAAAACATCTCTGAGCTGTTAAAACCAAGAGATTTCGAGACATTGAACAATTTGGACATTCACTGCGGAGTTCTGTTTACACATGAATAGAACTTTCATAAAACATCAAATGTCTGCCGCAGTTGACCATTATCAGGATGTACCTGGGATGTCACAAAAAAAACTTTTCCTAATGTCAGAAAAAAAACTTCCCTAGGATGTCAGAAAAAGAACTTTCCTGGGATGTCACAAAAAGAACTTCTTAGAAGTCTTTTTGAAATCGTTTTTATGTACACAATAGATATTTTACAAGGAATTTGCTCACATTGAATCTCGGTTAGTAAAGTTTACATGACCTTTTTTTCTGATTTCTTGATGGAGAATAAATCTAGAACAGGAAATTCCTCGCCCTTACACGGAATACGGAATTTTTGTGGCATGAAAATTAGAAATACTAATCGTCGAAATATAACAATGAAAATATAATAATGAAATCAAAATCACTATCATCATCAAATTTACGGTTAGCAAAACCTTCAATAGAAAGGACCAGGACGATGAATCATATGATAGCATTATGCTCGCATTATGACGACCGATTTCGGCCTTATAATTTCCCATTATTCTCGGAGTGCACATCCCGAAAAAGATAATCCTACCCTCAAACCCAATATAGTCAGGTTGTTCGGGGTAACATAATGCAAATCACGACATCTAGCAGCGCCCGAAGAAAAGTTTTATATTCACAGTCCGAATAAATTTCGCATGACAAATTATGTGATGTCTAGTAAAGATATCCACACGTTTACATTATTTTAACCTCGCCATTATCGCTCAGTAGGCAAACAAAGAAATGCCACAGATGGTACAGTTCAGAATAAATAAAAATTCGCAATTCTTGTTTGGTATATATATATATATATATATTTTTTTTTCTAGAGCATTTGAATTTTATTTTTTTGAAAGAATATGATATACGACCTTATTTATAAGTTAGCTATTTGTTTCTAGCTCATACCTTTATTCTTTCATTTCAAAAATCAAGTGGCGCCCAGAATTTTCCTGAAAATATTCAACACCTTCGTGAACCCAGACCTGAATGCTCACCGGCGAAAAGCTGCCTTCCACACTTGTGTTTCCTTAAGAATGAAAATTCAGGTCACAAGCAATGGCACCCATATCTTGGGGATAGTTTTCATAATTTTCAAGATTGTTCAAATTAATTTGATGTTAAAAATTGTACTTCACTCGTTTGTTCTATATTTGACCTTTATCATTCATTCGACATTTATTGTGATGCACCAAATTATGTTTTAACTTTTTCTTGAAATTTAAATTTTCGGATTTCGTACTTATTAATTTGCAGATTTGTTCATATCTCATAATTTTGCGTTGAACCTTTGAATATATTGTTGTTTATTATGGCTTTTGAAATGAATCCATCACATTTGTTGATTGATGAATTGAATTATGAACTAAGAATAAGAGGTGTTGTCGCGAATAGAGGACAAGATGAAAAGAGGAAAATGTTACGTCGTTTACTGCAAAGGCGGGAAAAAGAATAATTGACCGATATTGAATTTAATTTTGATAGAGAACAAGAAGAAATAAACAATACACTTATATCTATCACACAACTGATAATTTATTTCGAAGGTTCAAAAGATGATTCTGTTTTTAAAGGAGCTAGATCCCGATTGAATCATATTACAAATCGTATTTGACGTATTCCTATTGATGAAGCTGCTGAAAAGTTTTAAGAATGGTTATCAATCAAAAATGAGGTTTATGCTACTAGTATTTCTTTAGAAGCGGACTTGTTTGATGAAGTGGTAGAACCAATACCTCAACCTAGTACTAGCAATGTATCTGATACCATAGTACAAAATGTCTCTAACTTTTCTCCAAGTACCTCAGCAAGTTTCAAATCGGTCCCAGTATATAAATGGGAAGAAACATTTTCGGGAGATATAAATACTTTGTCTTCATTTCTGGAAAATGTTGAAGAATTGAGAAAGGCAGGATACGTAACCAAATTCGAATTATTCGATTCAGCTAGGGATTTATTTGTTGGTGACGCTAGATCGTGGTTTCGGCAGATTGTAGGACAAATTACTGATTGGAATGCTCTTATTGAGGCTCTCAAACACGATTTCAGATCACCTCACCATGAGGATGAACTCTGGGATATTATTAAATCTGGTGCTCAATTAGAGAATGAGTCAGTTGTGATTTACTTCGCACAAATGAACGAATTGTTCAATCAGTTGACCAGATCTCCTGCCGAACATACGAAATTAGTTTATTCGTGATAACCTAATGCCAGAGTATAGAAAATCATCAGCATTAGCCGAAGTTTCATCAGTTTCAGAACTTTATAAGTTGGCAAAACGTCTTGAAGATGCCAATTGTTTGGGTATAAATGCGTCTAGCTCTGTGGTAAACCATGGGAATTATTGATTTTTCGATTACCATAGTTGAAAATGAACGTAAATACAATGAATCGAAGGGGAACATCGAGAACTGATATCCGATCCTCAATTACTTAGACGTCTGGAGATAAACGAATAATTTCCTTTCGGACTCTGTAAATAAAATATCTTCGCTGAATTGCAAAATTGAGTATTTAGTCAGGGTCAAGGCACGCCTAATTCAGAGAAAGAGAGAAAAATTCTTGATTTCAACACATCTGGTAGGTACTACTCAAGAAATGTAAGGTTGGAAGCCACCCACCAGAGGTGAAAAGAAATTGGTTTACTGAGGGAGCACTCAGTAGACCTGGGGACGACGGTTCCTTGAGGTTTTCCAGGTTGCTCCGCGGAAAGTCGGAAAAAGTGCATCTAGGGATTTCGGGCGCAAAAGACACCCTCAGATTATTCGGAAGACGGAGGGAGCCGTCGGGAAACGGTAGAACTCAAATTATGGTAATTGGGGAATATTAGGTTTTTTCGAAGGGTGAAACGGTTTGAGTAAGTACGTCAAGAGAATAAGGTAAAGGTTTTATTTCGTAGTTGACGGAAATAGTAGGTAGCTTCGAGAAGGGGAAAAAACGAAGTAGTAGGTGTTTGTATAAAGGGAAATTTTACGTGTGTTCAGTTAGGATATTCGTGTCGGAAAGTGCGATCGGAAAATAGGGTAGCGGTTCGCAAAAACGGGAGTGAATCAGCGAGGGAGATCAAAAGGTCAGAATTTTCCAATTTTAATTGATGAGGACAGTGGGTCCAAAAGTCTTGCCATCGCTCATCTTTTATCAACTCACAGCTTAATTTCTTAGTATTATGTTATTTTGGATTTTGCGTAATTAAGTAACCCAGGGAATAGGGAAAATTATATTTTCTTTATTAATGTTTTATTATATACAGTCTGAGGTACAGACAAGAGGATTAATTTGTTATTTAATTATTTTTGGTTGTTATTTTAGAAACCAAATTTCTTTGTAAAGTAACTTCATTAGTTTCAATTATCCCTTAAGCTCAGAACTCTCTAAAAGAAAAATAATACCAAGACCTTCTCATTACTGCAGAAGGCCGTACCCACCTTCTCTCCGAGAAGGAGAGAAATTTTGTTGTTAAGTTGACGTGAAGCCGCTCTCATTTGTCAACACCTCCAACATCTAGACAATCCCTTATGAACAAAGTCACTTTTATACGAAAAGGACAATGCTCATATAGGGGTGTCTATAACAGCTCGAACAATCGTATGTCTTTTAATTCCTTCTCTAATTGTTATAATAAAAAGAATCCAATATCTAGCGGTTTCTCAAGAAATAGCCGAGGGACCTTTCCTCGTAAAGTATCGACGATCGATAAAAAAGACGAAGTTTTCGAAAAGTCAGTTCTAAACACTTGCTGGAATTGTCACAAACCGGGTCATGTTTATAGTCAATGTAAACAAAATATCGTTTGTAAATTCTGTTTTCGTTGTGGTTTGCGAGATGCAACAACAGTTACTTGCACTCATTGTAATGAACAAAAAAAACTAAATTACAGGATGCCTAGTGAAGCCCCTAGTTCATCCTGTACTTTTCTTGATAGGGCTAACAAAAATTCACGATGCGCGGGAAATATAAGTAGTTTGCAGAGTTATTATTATTATTATAAAATTGTTTAGAGTAGACGTAAACCTATAAACTCAAAAAATGAATTAAAATAATACATACTTAAACTGATAGAATATTCGAGAAGCTACATATATATGAGAAAAAAAAAGAAAATTAGAAAAAATCACAAGCAATCACGAAAAAGTTCACAAACAGTTCGCAACTGATTCATATTGTCGCCTAGACCATCTATCTAATGAGTTCTTGAACGCATTCAATGTTCTTGATTCTACCACCTTATTGGGAAGTCGATTCCACGCCTCGAAGACTCTATTTGGGAGAAAATTGCTTCTTGATCCAGTCCTGAAATTCTCCTTGGCAAGTTTGTAGGAGTGTCCCCTCAACGGGCGGCCTTGATTGAGAGGAAGGAGGAACGCCATGTCTATACCAAAAAGTGAGTGGAGCGCTCTATATGTGACAATCAAGTCGCCTCTCGCTCTCCGGTCCAAAAAAGGTGGCAAATTGAACTGCCTCAATCTTGTTTCATAATATGGGCGTATTCTGCCAAATGGAATGCGAGTGTTTCATCGCTGAACTGACTCCAACAATTCTTGATCTCCTCTCAGGTTAGCCCACCAAACAGGGCCCGCATACTCTAAGATAGGACGCACGTAGGTGGTATAAAGTGTCCTGCTAGTAGCTATATCGCACCCAGAAAAAGTTTTCGAAAGCCGGTAGGTCAATTGCTTGGCCTTAGATACAAGATAGAAGACCAACTCAAGTCGTCAGTCACGACAACACCAAGGTGACAATGTTGGGAGACACAGGATATTCTCTGCTGTTCGATTAAGTACGGAGTCCTAGGATTTCCTCTTCCAATATGAAGTACACAACACTTATCGATATTTAGGGCAGCATCCAATCTCTACACCACACAGACAGACGATTAAGGTCTTCTTGAAGGTGACCTACGTTGGATAACGGACGGTTATATAGCTTTGTGTCATCAGAAAACATTGCACAATTCGATCGGAAAAGGCACGGAAGATCAGAGGTTTACAGTACAAATAAAACAGGACCCAACACCGAACCTTGTGGAACTCCGCTCAGGACCTTTGTGGTGGAAGAGGAAAAACAGTCACCAACCCTAACCCGAAAAGTACGCAGTGTCAAAAAAGATCTTATCCAGGAGAGCAGCATTCCCCGAACTCCCAAAAACTCAAGCTATCCCAGTAGGCGACAGTGAGGAACACCACATCTATTGGATTGCCAGCATCAACCCATCTAGTCCAGTCGTTGACACAGGAGAGTAAATTTGTGATGGTTGATCGACCTGGAAGAAACCCATGTTGCTCCTTCGGAATGATATCGTGATGCAGGGCAAACTCTATTAATCTTTCGATTATTATACTCTCGAGGAACTTGCAAACACTTGATGTTTAGCTCACTGGTCGATAGTTCTGAGCAGAAAGCTTATCGCCTTTTTTGAAAATGGGTGTTACAGCTAAGGCCTCGGCACAGGAACGTAACAGTTGCATTGTTATTTTATCAGGACCTGGAGCAGAACTGCTATTGCTCTTGGAAATATAAGTGAGGACCAGCTCCTCACTCATCTCAATATCTTCCACTTCATCCGCAATGGGTGGAAACAGAGGATCGGACCCGAAATCATCAGACTCTAGTACAAAAGCTGACGCAAACGTCTTGGTCATCACGTCAGCAACTTCGACGAGCGTATCGCAAGGCTCACCAGAAGAGTTTCGTACGAATGGTATTCCAACTTTACTATTCATGGAGGAACGGAGGTACTTATAAAATTTTTTTTATTTTTGGAAGAGACTAAGTCGTACTCGAATTTTTTCTTGGATTGATGAATAGTTGATGAGACCATGTATGAATACACTCGATGGTTGCGGTTGTCCTCAACGGACCCGCTGCGAAAGTAACGTTGCCACAGTGACTTCTTCCTCCGAATCATAATTAATATGGACCGATTAATCCATGGTTTCAAAGGGTTTGATCTTTCAACTGAAAAAGTGGTGCAAGCGGATACAGCGTTATCAATTATATTTGTGAAAACTCCCCAGATATCCTCCATTGATGTCTGAGAAGAAAGAACCGAGTGCCAGTCAAAGCTTGAAACGACTTCGCGAACCTGTTTGTAGTCAATTCTGCTCCTTATCTCACTCTGCTTACAGTCAGTAACTAATGTATTGAGCTGAATTTGCGTTGATAAAACAACATGATCCGACTTTCCAACAGGTGGCAGATATTCAATGTCTGAGACTATGTTTGAATCGGAACAGATGAAAAGGTCAAGTAAGGATAAGGAGGGAACCTGGCCCTCCCTGTATCTGGTGGGTTGAAGAATCAGCTGTTGGAGACTATTATTGATTATTAAATCAACATATGGTAGGGATGGAGCGTTTGGAGGGGGCTGCTGAATGATAGGCCACTTCAGATCGGGACAATTGAAGTCACCTGCTATGAACAACGTTTCATAACTCCTAGAGCTCTCTGACAGAAAAGCCGTTAACTCAAAGTCTTCAGGGCAGGGACGAGGTCGATAGATACATCCGATGAAAAGCAAAAAATTTTGTCTCGATATTTCGAAGAAAATATTGTTAATACTTGTCCAGTCCTTGCGAATTTCTTTCACTTTAAACGATGAGGTGATATTCTGACTCAAATAGACACATACACCCCTGTAACCAGGTGTTATTACACTATCGTCTCGATATAGTGTGTAATTAGGAATATTGAATATGCTGTCTGGAATGTTTGGGTGTAGCCAGGATTCTATTATTAATATTATGGAAGGTTTTTGTAATTGAACGACAGATAAAAATTCTGAAAATTTAGATGAAAGAGACTGAATATTAGTGTAAAGTATCGGCTAGATTATTAATTCACTCAGTTTTTTGAGGATCTGTTAGAAAATTGTGACGAAGGCACTATGGTTGGGACACCCTGTAAATACTTTATAGTAATGTTGGTTTCACCAGATTTCTGACGTTGCTTCAGCTCAATACGAAGGGCGTTGTGGGTAGATACCTGGATTTGAGAAAACTGGTCGAATCCACCTGGGTTTGCTATTGTCTTTGGATGGTAGACGACTTGAACTAAGCAGAAATTGACTAGCACATTTCCGAATGTGCTCCAAGATATTACATACATTGACTGTGTCTGGCGAGATGTCTGCTCTTTCAGGAACGTTACATATGATCAGGTTATGGGATTTTTTTACACGGTTCAGTATCTCGGTCATGTCATTGCGATCCGAAGGACAGGAAGAAGCAGAAGTAGCATTCAATCTTGAAGTAACAGCAGCCACCTCATCGCGAAGTGTCCTGTTGAAAGTATATCATTGTGCTCATGGATCGCCTTGGTGCAATCTGCTGATTGATTGGAGAGGTCGTCCTGTCGCCTCTCGATACGTTCAACACTTGAAGCAATTTTCTGAATACTTTCCATGAGGGTATTAAAATGTTGCGCGGTAATTGGCATGTCACCACTTGATAAGGACTGAGACGGCTGAGGAGATGGTAAGAGAGCCTGACATGAAGAGAAAGAATTACTACGCAATCTTCTCTCCTTGGAACCACATAAATGGAAAGCCCACCCCTCAGTGCCTTCCCTCAGAAAATCAATCTCGACGACAGAGAGACCAATACACTCTGCATGGAAATCCTTCAAACACCTTACGCAGCCAATAGACAGCTGAAATGTTCCTATCTGTTTTTTGCAGGTAATACAATTACGCGGAATTATGACGGATAGTGAGGGTGTAGGAACAGGAACGACAATTAGACTCTTCACTTCAATGGGCCTTTAAAGAAGACTTTCAACAGATGTTAATATAAGGCCACGATCCGGAGGAACCTAAGATAGGAATTGAAAGCGGACGGGAATACGCGAATTTTTCGAAGTCAACAACGAAAATTTAACAGCCGTCCCCAGCAAGCAATGTGGAACCACTGCAGCGGCAGCGGCGAAAACGCAGCCAGAATACGGTACGGGAGCGAAATGCCTTGCAAGAGAGTGGGTCCACCATGGTCAACCGGTTGTGGGAAATATATTGTAAATATATGAAAGAAAATTCCATGAATCATCAAAATGCTTGTTGGAAACTTGAACTCCAAGTCACCAATTAACGCGAATTTTTTTGACCTCGATATGTGAACAGAGAAGTCGAAGGAATTACTTGTGTGAAACAAAACTGATTTATTTGATACACAAGGATTAACTGAATCTAACTGGAGAGCAACTCATGCAAACGTCTGTACTTCTCGAACGTCTGAATATATTCTTGTCAGACTTCCCCTATTTTTAGGCTAATTGGTAAAGATAATAGACCTTACATCGAAGTAATGTTCGTACCTAATATTTTCGCGTAAATAGATGATATAATTTTAATATCGTTAACTTTTGAAAAACATGTATCACTCTTAGAGGAAGTAGTAGAGAAACTTCGTGAAGCTAATCTTACGGTTAATATATTAATATCTTACGGTCAATTCTTCCGTTCATCCTTGAAGTATTCAGGGTTTATTACAGATGGAAATGGTTTAAAAACGGACCCAGATAAAATATCGTGTATGGTTAACTATCCACGACCAAAATTTGTAGGTATGTGCTCATGGTACCGATCTTTCATTAAAAATTTTTCTTTGCCATTAGCTCCAATAAACGAGTTACTGAAGGGAAAGAAAAAAGCCAGCCAATCGTGTGGACAAATGAAACTGAGGGAGCCTTTCTGAAAATTAAAGAAGGGCTTATATTGGCCCCAATTTTGAGTTCTTCTAATTTCGATCCACCCTTCGTTATACAGACAGACGCATCTTCTACTGGAACAGATGGAGCACTGACACAAGTACAACATGACGAAGGAAAGGTCATTGCTTACGCGAGTACATCACTTTGTAGCGCGGAAAGAAACTATTCGGTTACAGAAAGGGAACTTTGAGGATTAATTTTCTGCCTTGAAAAGTTCAGACCTTATATCGAAGGCGTAAAATTCACAGTAATAACCGATCACTATTCGCTATTATGGTTGAGTAAATTATCGAATCCATCGGGTAGATTATGTCGATGGGCCGTTAGGTTGAGACAGTTTGATTTTGATCTCGTACACCGCAAGTGAAAATGTAACATAGTACCCGATTTTTTTTCACGTATGCATGAACATGAACCATCGGAAGTAAATGTTTTATCTGTCAATGAGGAAAAATTAGATTCATGGTATTTCAATTTGCGTGAAAAAGTCTCAGAAGATCCAGAACTCTTTCCTCAATGGAAGGTGTAGAATAATGTTTTATTGAAATTGATTCAAGTTAATTCAACTTTATCAACTAATATATCCGAGTGGAAAACTGTTGTTAAGAAATATAAAAGAAAAGAAATTATTGGTTCCTTACATAATCCGCCAACTTCCGGACACTTTGGTATTTACTACTGTGCGAATTATATTATTGGCCAAAAATGAGAGTCGACGTTCAGAAATATATAAATAATTGTGACATTTGTAATGCCAACAAAATTTACAACCAGCCTGGTTCAGGTCTAATGGGCAAAGAAACAAATGTGCACTTTCTATGGCAGATTATCGCTCTCGATCTCATAGGAGCACTGCCTCGTTCTGAACGTGGAAACATATTCATCTTGGTTGTTGGTGACTGGTTTACCAAGTATACAGTAATAAGACCCTTACCTAAAGCTTCAGCAGAAAATATTACAAAAATTCTAGAATCAGATATTTTTCTACCATTCGGGGTTCCGCAGTTTATTATTTGTGATAATGGCTCACAATTTGCGGGCCGAGCAATGAAAAAGTTGGCAAACATGTACGAAGTGCAAAAATTATGGTTTACGCCAGTTTATTCTCCGCAATGCGATTTTGTTGAAAGATTCAACCAAACAGTGGGCACGACTATTCGTTGGTACATTGATGGATTGAAACATACCGATTGGGACAAGGATATCGCTAAGATTAGCCATGCAATTAATACGGCTAAACACGAATCAACGGGATATTCTCCTACATTTTTGAACTTCGGCAGGTTCGTTTCTCTCAGGGAAAGCAGGGATCAATATGTAGAGAAATTGGGATCACTAATTGAGATTTTTCTTCAAGTCAGAAAAAACTTACATAAAGCCTATCAGAAAAACGTCAGATCTTATGATTTACGTCGACGAAATTTTCAATTCACCGAAGGAGATAAGGTTTGGAGACGTAATCAAATCCTTTCCGATGCGCCGAAGCAGTTCTCTTCAAAATAAGCGCCTCTATAACTCGTAAAGCCTCGAACCCTTGTTATTATTTGGAAGACATGAATGGTACTCCCGACGGAAAATGGCATGTCAAAGACTCGATGCCATATTTGGGTTCAAATTCGGACATTTCGGTATCGTGATACTTAATTTTTTTGATTATCTTAAAACGTTCATATAATATAATGAAATTATTTAACCATTTACAATTGTGATTTGACTTTTTTTTCTCGATTGAACGTATGTTACCGTATAGGTTAGATAGATACCATGTAGTAGCTCATAGTTAGGAATAGTTATAAGGTATAGGTCTAGGTTAATAAGTTATAGTTAACATTAGAATGCATTGCAAAATATAATTAGATATTAGGATAGGAAAAAGAATAGGATAGGTTTGATGAAAGGAAGTTCCGGGGTTAGTTATTTTCGCTGTTAGATGATGATGAACGTCGTAAACTCATTCTTATGAGCGTTCAAGGTCGACGAGTACAATTTCACTCTAAATAAGAAAAAGATTTGTTATTGGGATAAGAATTTCTGTTTTTTTTTTTTGAAGGAGAGGGATAATGTAGTAATTTTAAATGCTACCATCATATACGGTACTTTAGTGTGAATCACAGTTCATTAATTATTCGCGTTCGCAATTGTCTTTATCTTAATTGTCTGATTCCAAGTCCATCTATTCTTGGCAATGTGAATTTTATAGGAAATAAGAAAAGAAAATGACAACATGTTCTTTATTCGTTCATAATAGTTTATATTAATTACAGCAGGTGGTTGGCAGTGTCCGCAAAACGAAACAAAATTTTTTGTGATGTTGATACGAGTGTGCATCCACATGCTGCGTCATTCGAGATCTTTACCTGAAAGGGGAAAAATTTATTATCGAGTTATTTCCTCAACGAAAATTTACTTACCGACTTTTTCTATAAATTATTGTTTGAATATCTATAATGAGTAGAATTATTCTTATTATCGTATAAGGAAAACCCTTCATATAAGGTGAGTTCATTGAATGTTTCGAATTCAATTTCTTCATTTTTTATATTTGAAAAGAATTAACATCATGAAACATAACTGATTTGTGTCAACTACATTTGTAGGGTTTTTCGTATTGACGGAGCTAATTATCACTAGTTGATGATCATCTCGCACGCTTCGAGGAAGAAGTTCATTTTTGGGGATACTTACCAACTCACCTGAAACAGAAGTTAAGCCATTTTCCACCTTTGACTTGCTGCCACCGCCATTTTGAACAAATTCTATATCGACGATTTCAAGGCCAGTACTCTCCAAATTTTGTTAAATTATTAAGTTCTTGTTTCATTTATTATTTACTGAACAGGCAATAGTTTGGTGCAACTTACTATCTAATTGAACAAGAATTTATCGAGATCTGTGTTCTTCAAGACCGACGATTGTGAATGTTATTCTATTGATGTTCCATTGAGCTCCAACACGTCTTTATTCCATCAAGAATTTGTAGAGATAATACTAACCCCATTGAATTTCAATATATATAATTTCTAGATCATTTAAAGTTTATTTCTTCGAAAGAATATGATATACGACGATAAGTTAGCTATTTGTTTCTAGCTTATACCTTTATTGTTTCATTTTAAAAATCAAGTGGCGCCTAGAATTTTCCTGAAAATATTCACCACCTTTGTGAACCCACTCCTAAATGCTCACCGGCGAAAAGCTGCCGTTCGCACTTGTGTTTCCTTAAGAATAAAAATTCAGGCCACAGCTTCAACCGCTTTTTCACCCATCAAACACGTTACATCGCCTGACACTTTTGTGGAGTTACATTTTCAACATGAAATAAAATCTTCATTGTAATGTCGCATATACGTCCAAAACCTATTAATTTTGTGATATCGCTTTGTTAACGAAATGTGAAAGAAAAATGTTCAACATTCTGACGATGAATAAATCTCAAATGTGATTCCCCAGCGATGCAAATATTCGTTCGTATTGTGATTCATAGCCAAAGAGTGTTGAGTAATATAATATAAGGATTTCTTCGATCTTCAACTGTAGAGAAACTACCGCATCTGGGTTTTATTGCCCCTAATTACATTCGGCCGGGATATTTTTCTCTCGAGAACCCGGTTTGGACTATGGAATTCGCACTATTCGCAGTGATGAGAAGAAAGGGGGGTGGTTTTGCGTCTGACAAATTCAACTAAAACAATTTTTACACTCGAGTTTTTTCTTTTGGATCCATGATCCATCATCATTTTGTGACTAGTGTTCGCTTCGAGAGTTCGCTGTTCGTTTGATCCGATATTTGAATTTTTTGGTTTTCTCCAATTTGAGTGTATTCATTGGTGAGTAAATTCTTCTAGTTATTGTTGTAAATCAAATTTTTTAATATTTCAGTTTAGCTACATATAATAATCGTATAATGAAGTCTTAATATGTGTGTTGGCGCAGAACTTTTTGATCTAAAAAAAAGTTTTGTTCTGAGATTTGTCTTGATTTTTGCAGTTGAATTTTTTTTTCTTTCATTTGGTTTCAGAAATATTTCAAAAATCCGTAGAATAGGAATCCCAGCACTTTTCAAAATATTGGGTTTTAATTAACGTGTCTGAAATAGTTTATGCTGTACAGGGTTGGCAAAATTGGTGATGTTTTCTGCGAAATTAACAATAACACAGTTGGAGCATTCGAATGAAATTTAAGTTTTGTTATTTAAAGAGTAAGTGTAATTGAAAGAAACTACTCCTTCTTGTGTTCTTTCGGTCTAATTTTTGAGAAATTGTAAAATATAGTAACAGTTTTCTTAGTATTTCATTTCACCATATTTGGAAAGCTTATATTTGAACTAATTACATATTTCTTTAGTGAAACTGCATTCACATCCGATCTCATTCCGAATTTTCATGTCTTATATTTTCAAAAACTGAATTTCTAACCTTATACGAAATATACTTTTTCAGTAAAAACCATATGAAGCCGTTGGTGGTAACAGCAGCAAGGATTTCGTGGTGAGTTAGTGAGATGTCTCAAAAGAACCCTCACCGATGAAACGGCTGAACTTTGTTCACGGACATGACAAGGGTCTAATTACAAAACAGCTGAAAGTCCCGTTATGAAGATTTCATTCAGTGAGTATTTGATTCGAGGTGTAGCCGCGATACTGTCAGACACAACCTTTGCAGTTATTCGAAAATTTCTTGTAAATTTGTTGTCCAGAAATTTTTCAACGATTTTGACATCTATAAGAACGTAGTAATCGTTCGCAGTAATCGCTGTTATATTTTTATTTTCTCATCAATTGTAATAAGTTGAACTAATAAATTGAATAGTTGAACAAAATTGATGAACTTGCTCAAGTTAAAAATTACTGTTCCTTAATCACTCATCGAAGGATGGAGGAGAAAAATGTACAATACTCCTATAATCTAATATTATTTCTCAAATAATCGAACTTATTACGATCTTGCTAATAAAAAAAAGAATTATTTCAACTTTTATTTTCATTCCTTTCAGATGTGGTGAGGAAGAACAGTGGAATTTCCGAGAAGGACTTCGAAATCTATGCGAAGAAATAGATTCGACATGCCAGACAGAGGAAGGAAAGGTAGATTGAAAACCCAACTACATAATTAATTCTCACACTTATATTGTACATTTTTTTGTTTCGTTTTTTCCTGTTTTTTTTGTATTTTAATGTATTCTATCTTGACTTTGCTAATTATTATATTTTTTTCTTCGAATGAATATTTTTAGTATCCTCTTGCAATCATTGAATTAATTACCCATCAAAAATGGTATAATATTCATGTATGTAGTATATAGTATAACAAAATATGTCTCAAATGAGATGAGAAATGGCTTCCTATTTGAAGATATCTTTTAGTATCACATCAAAATTCCTATTCGTCGTCGGAAGGAAATAAAGAAAAGTGGTCTCAAAATTAACTCGCATGAGCGTCACAAATGCGACAAGAAATGGAGTATCATTTGTGGCCAGTTTTACGATCGCATATTCAACTACTAATTTTTCCGAAATGCGTACTTGATATGGCGGACATTTGGATGCAAATGCGAGCGCCTGAGGAGGTAAACAGTATATCGCATAAGAGTTACATTTGCATCGCCGTGTTTGCTGGGCAGGTACAAAAGATTTGAAAATGGAGAGAAATTTACCCAAATTCAAAATAGATCAAAATTAACGCAATAGGCAATAAATATTATCGCCGAAGGGATAAAAACACCGCATTTTGAAAAACTTACATAAGGCATTAATTCGTCCAGTTCCTATTCTCTTGTGGCGTGTGTTCCATGCAAAGTGAAAATTTAATTCTTTAAAATAACTCATGTAGTTTCTCATGGCAATAACGAAATTTTTCTGAGAAAGGTAAAACACATGGATTTTGGGGATTGAAAGAAAGATCAAGATTTTCTGAGTACTGCCCTCAAATCATGTATATATAATTCATGAACTGTTGGAAAGAGCTCCTTGAAGTGAACAAACCCATAAATCTTGATTGAAATCGGATGTTGCATTCCATCGCAAATTCACCATTAGGCTATGGCCAACGAATCGTGAAACAGCCTAAAGTATATACGACAAGAGTTGCTGAAGCATCGATGTGCAATAAATCCGTCGGTGTTAAAGCTACTCGGGGTACACCTCAAGGTGGGGTGCTACCTCTCCTTTTATGAGGCACTGTGTGGATAAACTATTACAGAGGCTTACGCAGTCAGGCTTCGATTGTGTGGGCTATGCTGATGGCTTAGTCCTCATAGTTAGAGGTAAATTCGGAGGCGCCCTTTGCGACTTAGAAGGCCTTGGACATATTGAGCAATGGTTCCTGACAGTGGGCCTGAATATTAACCCAACCAAAACCACCGTTGATAGATTTAGAGCAAAAGGAAAGCTACGTGAGGATATTGTTCTGACGCTTCTCTATACGTTGCATGGTATCAACAAACGTACCAATTCGGCTCAGCATCTGATGAAAGTGATCCAATAGTAGGAGGGAATTATCCGTGGCCGAAGACACAAATGACAATGAAGGATTGTATGTGTAAGGAGTTCTGGCATATTTTCTCAATCTTGCATCGTTCTGAACGGATTGCAATATTTTATGCATTCTTTGAAAGCTTTTGATCCAAATTTTTTGTTGTCCATCTGGCCACTCATTATTAATATTAACATTATATTGTTCCCCCAATTAATCCAAAATATGTGGTTATAGAACATTGAGGTTGTGATTGTTGCTTCGAACTGGAGGAATTTTGTCAAGGTCTGTTATGAACTTTGCACATATGGTAATTCATCCCATATATGGCAGTTATATTTATCGATATATACAAGCATATAGTGACTCAATACTTTGTCCAGTGGTGGTTTGTTGTTTTGCATATTTTATTTATGTAAATATTCAGAATTTCTAGACGATTTAATCATTCTCATATCCGTCGTATATAATTTGTTCGTATTTTTGAGAGCAATACTGCAAATTACATCCCCCTGCATCAACCGCAGATGGCGCATAAATCAGTGCAGTCCACTAAACGCCATAAGCAGAATGGCGTGCTACGATAGGAAGGGGCGGTTCGACTGAAATTAAATAACAATCTAGTTCAGTATTACATTGTACGATATAGATTCAATTCAAGGACAGTATTAATGCAATAACCATCGTTCTCCAGTTGGTTGCGAGTTTATTCAGATGTTCATTGTCTATGATAGCTACGTCCAAAATTGAGATTTGAGAATTGCAACGAATTGTAAATCAAACAATGTACTGTAAAGTAGAAAAACTGGATAAAAAAATTACGATTAGCATTCCATAGTCCGTAGGCCCACAGCAATTTAGATTATTCACTCCCAAAATTTAATCTGAGCATAACCTCTGAGGAACCCACTATAATAATCACCATTAGAGATGGTATGACTAACACTAGTTAGGTAGATTAACTAATTTTCAAAGTCATTTTATAACAACCAATATGTCTGATACATTTGGGATCACCGAGCGTTTGTTTTAATATAAAGATTATGTGAACTAGTTTTCTCTAAATGTTCTTCAAACATTTCGATGTACCTCAGAGGATAATCTGAAGAAAATTTTCTCAATGGCTACTTGTACAAGCTTGACCAGCATATATGATACCTCTGACGTTGATCGTAGATTTGAAAACTTTTTCAATATTTTGATCCATCTGGATTCCACCTATACTATCAAGACAAGGAGATGTTCATTCGTTCGAAAGCACGATTGGATTACCAATAGATCAAAACCGCGAGCAGATATGCGAAAATTCTTCATTGGATTTTTCAGAATTTTAACCCATTACAGCCCATCAGCAAGTTGCCACCACACATTTTACTGCATACTATAAGCATGCTCGTAGTTGCAGGTGTTTTATTGCTTAGATTTCCTAAACTAATATCCCCTGCCTCATATAGCAAAGAAGTCAATCACATAATGTCAAACAGAAAGTGTGCATATAGCGTTTCATTCAGAGTTTTTTACTGTAGTGATTCACCATAATGACCATTGATGAAAGTTTGTGATTATTCATATTGATAAATGATTTTTTATATGTACTTTTTCTATTTATTCTATTTGATATGAATATAGCAACGTATTTCTATATCACAGTAGACTTTTGATGAAGTGTTTTATTTTTGGCAAACGTACCTAGTTGATGAAGACTAGGGTTGCCAAGGGGAACATACAACATCAATTTCGGCAATATTAAGATTTCTCAGTTCATGAAGATTTTGACGAGTATAAACGTGAAATGTTTGTCGATGGGTTAGTTCTCTATGAAATACTGGATCTTTTCGATAATTACGAGGACATATCAACCTCTGTAGCTATTAGCTATATCTTCCCCTGATAAGCCTCTTGGTGCTGATTTAGATAAGAAGTAGTTAGGGATATTGATCATCTTCTCGCCTGCATATTGCTCTCTGGAAACGCGATATTCAAAATTGAATGATGATCACGACTGGACATTCAAGAAGGGAACCCATAGGGATACTAGGTAAGTATTAAAAAATGAGAGCTGTTAGGGGTTGCGGCTAGAGGGGTAGTGATATCAAACTCATTTGAACACCCTTATTTGTCCCTCTTTCAACAAAATTTGATCTGTCCGAGCATTTTTTCGTTATTTCATCCCAAAGCTCAAAATTCGGGGTGGAAATTTATGGATGACCCTCTCTGTATGTAGAAATAAGAAAAAAAAAAGTCGAATTTATCCCAAAGATCAATTTTACCCACAAAGTTCGCAAAGATACAAGCTGGTATAGTTAAATATTTTACGTATATTCTTCGGGAATTATTATAGAATCGATGTGGCCTAGAAGATTTGTTTCTTGTCGGGAGTGCTGGCTTGGTAAAAGCTGAGGCTGATATTTTTTCGGTGTAGAGTTTCGAAGAGCCGTGTGGCTTGGGCGGCTACGAGTGAATTTATCTTCAGTTGGAGGTTCGAAAGGCCTGGTAGCTTAGTTGGATGCGTCGGGTATCTTCTTCAGTTAAGGACCTTGTGGCTTGGCTGTGTGCGTCGCGTATCTTCTGCAGCGAAGGACCTTGTGACTTGGCTCGTTGCCTCGAATGTGTTCTTTAGTGAGGCTCGCAGGAATGTATCTTGTCAGGTTGCTGTGAATATATTCTTCAGTGAGAGGCTGGATGGACCATGTAGATTGGTAATCCTGGTCGAAGGACGATGTATCTTTTGAGATTAGATTATCTCAAGAGACGTTTCTGCTTTCTTCACTGTATTGTAAATCCAATGAAATAGCAGTGCAGAATTCAGTAGGTTCTAAGGCTACTAAATTCAGGGTTGGTTTTCTAATTGTAGAGGGTCGTAAATCCTCCACAATGGGAGTTGAACACACGGTGGTGTTTTCAGGTATTCATTGCGAAGTACAGAGTGAAGTTGAACTTAATGTTGAGATAACAATTGTCAGTTTATATATGAGAAATATTTGCAGATTAAGGGTTTCATCATACTCGTATGATCGTTGGGTATTGCTGCAATTCGCTGCTACGAGGTAATTACGCCATGATGAGGAAACCGTGCATCGCCCTAGTTATGTGGAAATTCCGCTCAACTAAGTCAAGACTTCTGATATGTTTAATGTGAATTAAACAGAGAGCATTGTATATTATCTTCAACTGAGGGACGTCAAGGTAGTTTTTGAGAAACCTGAACTAAGAAAGTAAACATCTGAGCTTGCCCACTAAAAAATCTATATGTTTGTCTCATTTCAAGTTATTATCTACCTACTATCATCTCAGATATTTCATTCGATCAGTTGCTACAATCTCTACAGAACCTTCGATTACCAGATTTCCCATGTTTGGCAGGCCTGATTTATAAGGTGCAAATGTGATGTATTTAGTGTTGTTGGCATTCAATGTGAGCTTATTCCCTTTGAACCACATACTCACATTTGAAAGATCTTTTTCTGTTTATTTTTTTAGTTCCTCCCTTTGCTACCCTCATACATGATTTCGGTGTCATCCGCGAAACTGATTAATTTTCATTAATAGGAAACTGTTGACATATAGAACAATCATATACATATACATCTCACGAAATAGATGATTGAGTTTAAAAAAAAACAGGCTGTGAGCCCACAAAAAGAAGAAGAAGATATACATGGATCCCTGTGGTAATCCATACCTAACTATTTTTGCACTACGCCTTGTGCCTTCTGTCTCGACTTGTTGTTTCCTGTTCGATAAGTTACTCTTCATTAATTCATATGATCTTCCCTTGAATCCGTTTAGGTATAGTTTTCTGAGCAACCTCCTATGTGACAGTTCAAAGGCCTTGGTGAGATCTACAAAAACGCACAAACCAACTTTGTTTGTCCAAGCAACCAAATATTCATTTATTTATCTTCATTCACAGAACAAGTATAAGTGTATAATTTTAACCCGTGAAGAAGACCATAAATGTATATAATATCAAAAGTTACAGGTCCAATATATACAACACAAGAAATATAAAAATCAACAAACAAACACTCAAGTAAATCACAAACATTTCATTCAATGACAAACTATTCCAAACGAATACTGCTAGAAGTAGCTTCTGTAGCCATCAGTTCTCTTTAGGCCACATATTCGAATTGCATTCTTCTGCTGAACGAATATTTTATTTTATTCAGATTCACTACCCGAGAATAAAAGTATATATTTGATTAGGCTGTGAAAATATCCAAAGTAAGCATGTTTAGCAGCTTGCTCACCTGCTACCTGTTTCGATCTTCTAATTGTATAAGTAGGAATGGACAACTTCCTCATCAGATTTTCTGTGTACAGCCAAAACTTTAAGTTTGGTTCCAGGTACATCGCCAAAAATTTCTAGGAAGTCTCCGCTCTCTGTTTGGCATCGAAAACAATACATTGCGTCTTTTTCGTATTCAATTTGAATTTGTTCGCATGGAACCATAATTCAGCTTGATTGAGGACTCTCTGTGATTTCTCCTGAAGCTCCTCCTGGGTTTTACCAACAATAAAGAAGGTGTCGTCAGCAAAAAGAACTGTGCTGTCATAAAATACTTTGGGTGGTAAGTCATTAATATAAACTTGAAACAGTTGAAACACCACTTTCAACACTCCTCCGTTGAGAACATTCCCCCTGAATAAATACCGTCTGCAGTTTGTTGCTTAAGTAGTTCTCCATTTAATTTAGCACCCCTCCTCTGATTCCATATCGATATAGCTTTTGCAGTAAAACTTTATGATTGAGAGAGTCGAACGCCTTACTTAGATCAGCAAACGCAGCCATATGATTAAAATCTTCCATCAGCTCCTGTAGGTATCTACTGTTCTTTCTGCACATACTGAACAACTTAACAGAATGATTTGAGAGAAATTGATGAAAATGTAATAAATAAATCGAAAATTGTGCAGAATAATGAAATAAAATCAAAGAAAAATTATTGTTATATCATTGTAAAAATTGAAGGTTCGCTATACAATATTATCAAATCAAGAGGAAAATTGAATATAGGATAGAGAAAATGTTTAACCATAGATTATTATGGTATCGTGACATGCTTCAAGTGTGCAGGATTTAACTTTTTCGCTAAAGAGTGTACAATGAATAGAGCTTGCTTCAGGTGCACGAAAAATCATAATACAAATGAATGTGACTCTGAAGAATTAAAATGTATTAATTGCGTCAGAAAGGTGGAAAAATTAAACATAAATCTTGATGTAAACCATCACGTTTCAGATCCCAACTGTCCATGCTACAGAAGAATTGTGGAAAATATTTGTAGGAAAACTAATTTCGGAGATAAGTAGCAACTATTGAATCAAAAATTGGTGTATCTTAATTGTCAAGGATACCTAAATAATAAGAATAATATAGAGATGCTAACATTGAAATGGAGACCTGTTATTGTTTGTTTGTCAAAAACACATGTTACAGAAGATATAAACGCAAGTGAATTAAAATTTTTGAAACATAGATGAATTCAAAATAGTAATCATCGAAATGAATACCATTTTCAATTCGCAAGCTCGGAGATCTTTTATCATGAGGTTGGAGAAATGATATCAGATTTTGTCACTGAGATGAGAGATATACCGTTTTCGGCCTTGTTGGGCCTCATCAGTATCCCGCACATCTCAGGACAAAATCTTCATAAAAAACTTTGAAATTTGAAGCAATTGGTTGTGAAGTAATGAATAAAATATTACAAGGTACTAAGAAATGGAAGACATCGACTGTGATACCAATACAAAAGGTTAGTGGGACGTTCTTGTGTGAGGAATTTCGGGGAATAAATGTGCCGGTGTTAGAGAAGGTTCTTGAAACTGCTGTGAAACAACAGCTCTTAGAATATTGTGATCGAAATAAAATTATCACTAAGAACCAATCAGGTTTTCGAGTTGCTCATTCTTGTGAAAGTACATTATTAAATAGTTGTGACAAGTGGATGAGGGATATTGACAATGGTAAGGTGATATTAGTGGTGTTTTTAGACTTTCAAAGAGCATTTGAGACAATTGACAGGAAATTATTTTTACTTAAACTTGAAAAACTAGGGTTATCTGGAGAAGTTTTAAAGTGGTTTGAGTCATATTTAAAGAGAATAAGGCAAAAAGTAAAATTTGGAAATGTATCATCTGCGTATGGCGTTGTTCGAGTAAGACACAATCTTATAGCTCTCTATAAAATATATATTAATTAATAGTGTTCGAAAGTTATCTCGCTTTTAAAAGGTGAGGATTGAAGTTTCAATATCAGAAAGATATTATCTATGAAAAATGGGACCTAAACCAACCGGTGATATCAGAAATATTGTGAAGGATGCGATTCGGGAATTATTTTCCGACGGGGAATTCATGAATCGTGTTTTAAACAAGATCAACGATAAGTTGATCGAATTACAAGCAGCTGTGAACCATAACATGGAAATTACCAAAAAACTAGAAGGTCAGATTGACAACCTACAGCAGAAAGAAAAGAATAACAACATTTGTGTTTATAATTTTCCTGAAAGGGACAATGAAAACATAAGGCAATTTTTCTCGGAGTTCTGTCAAAACAAACTGAATATTAAAATGAATAATGAGAATATTGTGAAGTGCTTCAGAATGGGCAATGCTAAAAAGGGACCACGTCCAATTATCATAAAATTTGAACAACATTATTTCAAAAAAAATATTCTCAGAAGTGTTGGAAAACTGAAGGGAACATGAAAAGGAATTATGAAAGATCTGGTTAAGAACAGACTTTCACTTTACAAAAGGGCTCAGGAGAAACTGGATAGGAAGAATGTCTTCACAAGATATGGAAGCATTTTCGGAAAAAAGGATGGAAAGATTCTTAGAATAATTAGTGGCGATGATTTGAATACTCTGTAGGATATGTTCATTCTTTTTTTCCATTTATAGTGAATAAAGGGATTATGCATGTGTACCTGCTTCAATTACCATTTTGCTTTAAGCTATTTGTTTCTAATGTTTTTCTGAATGGAGATAACATGCATTAATTTGTTCGGGTGATAAAAGAGATTGTTTGCTTTTTTTGTTTGAGTTGAATTTCTTGGAATTTAGTGATGGGGTGGAAGAGGCTGACTGCTTGAATGTTCAGATTGCTGATGGGGTGGAGCAGGCTCTGAAGTTTTTCAACGGTGATAATAAACTCAATATTATACACTTCAATATAAGAAGTATACAGAAAAATTTTGAAGAGTTAATATTATACTTGAATGAAATGGGGGTTGATAGAGTCGATATTATCATTTTATCCGAGACATTTAAAGTTGAAAATTTGGAAAGATATGAGATTGGAGGTTTTGATGTTTTTTATAATTTTTCTTCTACTAACAAAAATGACGGTGTCATAATGTATATTAAGAAAATATTACATGCAGTAGTAAAAATCATTGAATTATCTGAGATAAATCTGCTTCATTCTTCTTTAGAAATCGGAGATTTCTCCATTGGAATCATTGGAATTTACAGATCACCGTCAACAAATTCGAATCGTTTTTTGACTGATCTGGAGGACAAAGGGTTTTTATGTGGAGAAAACCAGATTGAGATGATAGTTGGGGATATCAATATGAATATATTAGATGAAACAGATTATAATGTTAACAGATACTTGACAATAATGATGCAAAATGGTTTCATATCTTGTATTAATCAGGCAACTAGAGTTACCCAATGTTCATCAACGGCAATCGATCACATGTTCCTGAAAATGAAACAATTAGACCTAAAGAAAAATGATATAATACCTTTTGTAATTAGAACTGACTTCACGGATCACCACCCAATTGGCCTTTCATTATCAAATTTTACTAAAAACAGAGTAGAACGCAATAACTATCATCAAAAAAATGAAATAAATTACGCAAACTTAAAACGTGAACTTGATAACGAGTTGTGGGAGGATGTTTTGTCTAGTAATGAAGTAGATTTAGCTCACAAAAAATTCAAACACAAAATTATAAAACTAATAGAAAAACATACAAATGTAGTAAAATCAAATAGTAAGGAAAGAAGACGTAAACCGTGGGTTACTCAAGGAATAATAAATTCAATTAACCGAAGGGATCGCATGAAAATACTGTTGGGCAAAAAACATAGCGTAGAGGATGTAATGCAGTATAAAAAGTATAGGAATGAGCTGAAAAAATTATTAAAAATAACTGAAATTAACTATTATGAACAAAAATTTGAAGAAACTAAAAATGATTATGAGAAATCTTGGGAACTGATAAACGAAGTAACGAATAAACGAAAAAATATTCAAAAACATTATAAAATAAAACATAATGGTCATTTCATAACAGATGAAAAAAGCATCAGTGATATTTTTAATAACTTCTTTATTAACGCAGGATTAAGAGTGCAGGATCAGATAAACGAATAGCGGAGTTGTCCCGAAAATATAGTGAACAAACATTACAATTCAATATTTCTTTTTCCGGCAAATCATAATGAGCGTATTGAACATATCAAAAATCTTAAAAATAATTCGGCGCCCGGAATGGATGAAATATCGACAAATTTTATAAAAAATATACACGTCCATTTACTGAAACCACTCTGTCACATAATTAATTTATCTTTTACATCATTTAAATTGCCACTGGATTGGAAAATATCCGTCGTGACGCCGGTGTTCAAAACTGATAGCCGTTTGGAAACAACTAATTATAGGCCCATTTCTCTCATTAATAATTTCGCAAAAATTTTTGAAAAATGCTTAAAATAGAGAATTGTGAATTTTCTTGAGAAACACAATATTCTATATGAAAAACAATATGGGTTCAGAAACGGTAGAAGAACGGAAGATGCGGTGTATGACTTAGTAAATAATATCAATAACAACAAAAAAACAAAAAAGCTTGGCTGTTTTCCTGGACCTGTCGAAGGTGTTCGACAGTGTGTCGCACGAGATTCTCTTTGATCGTTTGGAAAAAGTTGGTATTAGAAACGGCCCTCTAGATTTGTTAAAAGACAATCTATCAAATAGAGAACAATTCGTAAAAATCAATGAAACAATTAGTTATCCTCAAATAGTTAAGACCGGTGTTCCTCAGGGTACCGTATTAGGGCCATTACTATTTTTAATATATTATTATGTGAATGATATGGAATACCTATTAGACAAGGGAAAAATTATTTCATATGCTGATGATACAACACTGCTATTCTCTGGTGACAAATGGGCCGACGGATATGAGCAGAGCGTGGAATCGGTAGAGTGAATAGCTGGCTAAAGAACAGCTGTTTGGGCTTGAACTATAAAAAAAACCCATTTTATGACTTTTAGTGCCACGTCTGTAGACCAACCGGAGGTAGGAATTAAAAAAATGCACACGAATTAATGTAGCAAAAACCATTTGTGTGACTGTGTGGTAATAAATAGAGTGGAAAAAATTAAGTACCTTGGCATAATAGTTGATCAATATTTAAAATGGGAAGGACATATTATATTCTTGAATAAAAAGATCAGAAATATTTTCTACAAATTTTTTTCAACTACGTGATATCTTATCTGACAGTTTATTGAGAATGCTCTATAATTCATTATTTGAGTCCCACCTGAAATATGGTAATATTATTTGGGGTTGTGCTTATAAAGGCACATTAAGAAAACTGGAAGTGTCCCAAAATGCTGTTTTGAAAATTATATTTGAAAAACCCAACAGATTTCCAACCGATGAATTATATAACAGCCTTCTAATATTGAATATTAGAAATCTATATGTTCATTCAACTCTTAATTATTTGAATAAGTTCAGTTGCCCTATTAATGACACTGACAGAATTTACAGTACCAGATCTGCTAGAGAAAAAAACATCAATGTTTCATTTAAATCAACAAACATAACTCAAAGATTTGTCACCTATTATGGACCAACACTTTTTAATAGATTGCCTCCTGAGTTGAAGGAGGATTTTAATAATATAAGAAGGTTCAAATCTAAAACAAAACAATTCTTATCATCGAATCCGAGCTATTTCAATTCCTTATTTTGAAAAAAAAAAAAGTTTCATTATGTGTCTCCTTTTTTCGTGCCTCTTCCGCCTATATCGCTCTAGCGCCATACATAAATGGAGGAGGAGATCTGCACACAAGGTTGTACCTTAGGCAGATTTCTCCTCTGAAATTCCATCTTTCATATATATATTATCGTTTTTAAAGTTTCGGAATTGAACTGTCTAAGAATTGTAGTGCATTGAAATAAATGATTGATTGATTGATCTACTGGGGATAATGAATTCGGATTCCACAGGGTACAAATTTGGGACCAATACTGTTTATTTTGTATATAAATGATGTTGTAAAATATGTATTGAATTGTGAGATTACTTTGTTTGCGGATGATACTATGATATTCATTTCTGGAGATGATGTTAAACTTTTGTTCGAATTAATTAATGAGGAATTGGATAGATTATTCTTTTGGCTTTGCGATAACAACTTGAGTGTTAATATCAAAAAATCAAAATATATGTTAATGGGTAGTGAATACAGGGTGCTTAATGCTGATATAGGTAGTTTCGGGGTTCATATTAACAAAGACGAATTGGAGAGGGTAACTGAAATGAAATACTTAGGATTAATATTGGATGAGAAGTTAAAGTTCAAGTTTCACGTGGACTATATTGCTAATAAAATGTCAAAAAGATAGGTTTCATCTCACAAATACGCAGTAAAGTTGATATGAATACCGCACTGATGTTGTTCAGATCATTGGTGATTCCTCATGTGGAATATTGTTCCTCAGTACTTTTTAATTTGGATAAGGGTATCATAGATAAATTGCAGAAAATACAGAATAGAGGTATGAGAATTATTTTAAGATGCAATAAAAGAACGAATATAAGAAATATGTTAAATTGTCTAGGATTAATGAATATCAATCAAGGAATTGACATTAAGAGAGTCTTCCGGGCTTATTGGCCGTGGTCTATTAGGAATTATTTCACCTAACGTTTCGCCCACAACTGCGGTAGGCATCTTCAGAGGATTCTTGGTCTTAGATTGTAACTCGACCGCTGAATTTCCGAAAGTGATGCTGGATTCGATCCGTTGGCCCCACTTATACCCTGATCATTGGCGGGAGAAGGTAGTGGGTTTACGCGCGCGATGTTGATTTTAGTCTTTTCCAACACCGGCAACCATGTGCTATGTACTGAAGGAGTTTCTTCCCTTCTGTTCATATTGTTCTTATGTTTATATATCTCAATGGCTTCCATGTTCATCCTAGGATAGAAACTTTTGATGTTTGAAATAGCTTCTGCCTTTGAGAAAACAATATTGTGTCCATCTGTCAGAGCATGTTCCGCTAGTGCGGATTTTTCTGTCTGATTGAGTCGACAGCATCGTTCATGCTCCTTGATTCTCGTATTGATACTTCTCTTCGTTGTACCAATGTAGACTTTGCCGCAGTCACAAGGTATCCTGTAAATACCGGGTTGAGAGAGTGGGTCGACTTTGTCTTTGGTAGTTGGCTTATAGACAGTCTCTATATTGTGGCCCTTTAGTATTCTACCAATTCTATCGGTGACCTTGGGGATATATGGTAAGATAGCTCTTCCATTGGGGGTGAGTTGTGATGTGTTATCATCACGTGTGGAAAGTCTTGGTCTTATTGCCCTCTGAATTTCCTTAGCATTATATCCGTTAGTGACGAATGCATGCTGTAGATGTTCAAGTTCATCCTCCAGAAATTCCGGCTCGCACAATCGTCGGGCTCTATCTACGAAAGTTTTTATAACTCCTCGTTTCTGTTGAGGATGATGATTGGACTGCTTGTGTAGATATCTGTCAGTGTGGGTTGGTTTTCTATAAACCCTGTGTCCTAGCTTTCCATTAGGCTTTCTAGTAACCAAGACGTCTAGAAAGGGTAGAGCACCATCCTTTTCAATTTCCATAGTGAATTGAATATTTGGGTGCCTACTGTTAAGATGGGATAGGAAAGCATCCAATTCTTCAAGTCCATGACTCCAGACGACAAAAGTATCATCCACATAACGTAGCCATGTGGACGGTCTCTTAGTTGCCGCTTCAATTGCACTTTGTTCGAATTTCTCCATGAAGAAATTTGCAATTGCAGGACTTAGAGGGTTTCCCATGGCGCAGCCATCTATTTGCTCATAGAATTCGCCTTTCCACTGAAAATAGCTGGATGACAGGCAAAGTTCGAAGAGCTTTGTTATGTCATTCGGGAATAACTCAGACACGTAGTTAAGCGATTCCCTGATGGGAACTAGTGTGAATAAAGACACAACATCAAAACTAACGAGTCGGTCATTTGGTCCCAACTGAATGTTCTGCAGTTTTTCTACAAACTGGGTAGAGTCCTTGACGAAAGTGTCCGTGTTTCCCACATGAGGTCTCAACATAGTTGTTAAAACTTTGGCTAAGTCGTATGTTGGTGAATCGATGGTACTAACGATAGGTCTCAATGGGACATTATCCTTGTGAATTTTCGGAAGTCCGTATATACGCGGAGCCCTTGCTTCACTCTTACAACATCGCGCGCGTAAACCCACTACCTTCTCCCGCCAATGATCAGGGTATAAGTGGGGCCAACGGATCGAATCCAGCATCACTTTCGGAAATTAAGCGGTCGAGTTACAATCTAAGACCAAGAATCCTCTGAAGATGCCTACCGCAGTTGTGGGCGAAACGTTAGGTGAAATAATTCTTAATAGACCACGGCCAATAAGCCCGGAAGACTCTCTTAATGTCAATATATCCGGTCGTGAAAGCCTGAAACTATTTAATCAAGGAATTATTTACAGAACAATAAATTTTCTATATAAGGCGAGAAATAAAATGTTACCTGAATATTTGAGTGAGAATCTACATTTTGCTAATGAAATACATAAGTATAATACACGACGTCGAGATGATTTTCACATAGAAACATTTAACATAACATTAATGAATAAATCCACATTTAGCAAAGTGTTGGTTCTTTTCAATGAACTCCCTGAGAATATGAAATATTGCACCTGTTATAGGGAATTTGAAAGATGTTTAGTAGGTTATATATTTGATAGATTTCTTTAAGTGGATGAAATGTTTATTGTTTTCAATAGCCGAGTGCTGAATAAAGTTTATTATTATTATTATTACATACTCAGATAGCAATTGAAATTCCTAGCAACATACATTTCTTCATATTGTTATTTTAAGTTATCCGGTTCATACAAACAAACCTAAGATTTGTTAAGAACACCTCAAATGAGCCACTTGGCGGTCTGTACACCCCCATTATAATCTTTTTCTGGACTCTCTCATATATCCCAACCACTTCAACATGATCTTTTACGGAGTATTTTTTGACACCATCCACCCATAAAATTTTCAAGTTGTCTCTATGTAGTATAATAACTCCGCCATATTCATTTCTGGAATAACGGCCCCCAAATCAAAGTTGCTCATCATAAGCTGTTCAGTATGCATTTCTTTCAACCACTATTCCATTACAACAGCGATATCCATATTTTGTTCCTCTAAGATATGCTCAAGTTGTTAAATTTTTTTTTTTGTTCAAGTTAAATATATTGAATCTATTCTCAATGTGTTCTTGTTTTTCGAAAAAATCTGTAGCGTCTTACAATTACACCTTTAGGCCGGAATTCGGGTTTACTAGCTTCTTTCAGAAGCTCGAAGTCAAATCCTATGCTTTTCTTGAACGTTTTTCCTTGGACATTAATTCTACCTGTGATTGACTTCCTGGAAGTTTATTCGATAGAAGCAGAACCATTCCTATAGATATAGCCAAGCTTTTTGCTTGACTGATTGAAAAAGGTTTTTTTCATTCCTATTTGCGCCTTCAAATTGCAGGTTATTTCCACTTGTTCTATGATCTGCTACGATACGGTTAGATATAGTCCATTCCAGAATAATTGTCATCTAGCGCGGCTGTGGAATCTCGAAACAATGTTGGTTATCTCCCATCAGTAACTTTTGAGCTCTAGGATTTAGGTTGGGGCTGATTGAAAACACTAATAAGTTATGACATTTCAGAGTTTGAATCAACCTCCTGAATGTACACAAATTTTTTTAATTAATTTTTTTTTCCTCTCAGGTCACCTTGAGAGTTATATTTCTAAATAACTTATTTCTCACTTATATACTCGTGAAATACTTTCGGATCATGTGGGTCTTATGTCGCCTCAACAACGTACAGGGTCTCGACAGGGTTTCGACCTTAGACCCACATAATCCGAAAATATTTCACGAGTATATATATATATATATATATATATATATATATATATATATATACAGGGTGTACCAAGTTCGACGGCCTATTAGGCGTTTCTGGAGAACTAGACTTATTTGAAATCTGAAAATTGGGATTATGATATTGTTTGACATTATCTACCGAGCTAAAATATTCTTGGAGCCTGACCATTTTTAGTTATACAGGGAGAGAAAAAAAACTCTCAAAATTTTATTTTTCTGTTTTTCCTTTTTGAATTTGATAGAGTATGCAATTCTGAATACATTCGTACTCGAATCGTTGCATTCGTCGAAATACATTCAAAAATATCGAGAAAAACCTGAAGAAAAAGAGAGAAAAGAGTATTCGGTATTATGTTTGTTATTCCTAATCTAAATATCTTAAGCATAAACCGTTTTCACATTCTTGAAGTCGAAGAATGAGGAAATATTGGACATTTCTAGAATTTTGAAAAACTCATCACAGGGTGTTCCAAATATTGGGTCAAAAATTGGGATAAAGATTGGCCCATAACTTTCGTCTTTCAAATTAGAACCCTATTTTTTTATGATTGCGTTGGATTGTACAAAGAAAAATGATGATAATGTTATAACATGTTCATGCTCCTGATATTGATAATTCTTAAGTTTTTCAGGATATTCTGATTTTATGTCGTATGTAGCGTCAAATTCATTAAATCTGTTTCATATCAACTATGACCTTAGTCATAGAAGATAAATTATTTCAATAACTCACTAGTGACACACCTTTTTGTTCAATTCATTCATCATTGTTGTTATGGAACAGATTTTATGAATTTGACGCAATGTACGACATGGAATCAGAAAATACTAAATAACTCAAGAATTATTAATTTTAGAAGTATCAACATCATAGAACATTATCATCATCTTTCTTCGCAGCATCCAACGCAATCATAAAAAAAATGGGTTCTAATTTGTAAAACGAAAGTTATGGGCCAATCTTGATCCCAATTTTTGACCGAACATTTAGAACACCCTGTGACGAGTTTTTCAAAATTCTAAATATGTAAAATATTTCCATTGTCTTCGACTACAAAAATGTGAAAACGGTTTGTGGTCAAGATATCTAGATAAGAAATAGCAAACATTATACCGAATACTCTTATCTACCTTTTTTTGTTCAGTTTTTTTTTATATTTCGAAAAGTATTTTGACGAATGCAACGATTTCAGTACGGATGTATTCAAGTGTGTATCATTAGTGGAATAATTCATCTTCTATGACCCAGGTCATAGTTGAAATGAAACAGATTAAATGAATTTGACGCTACGTACCACATAAATTCAGAAAATCCTGAATAACTCAAGAATTATCAATTTTAGGAGCATTAACATGTTAGAACACTATCATCATTTTTCTTCATACAATCCAACGCAATCATAAAAAAATAGGGTTCTAATTTGAAAAACGAAAGTTATGGGCCAATCTTGATCCCAATTTTTGACCCAACATTTGGAACACCCTGTGATGAGTTTTTCAAAATTTTAAAAATGTACAATATTTTCACAGTCTTTGACTTCAAAAATGTGAAAACGGTTTGTGCTTAAGATATGTAGATTACGAATAACAAACATAATACCGAATACCCTTTTCTCTCTTTTCCTTCAGATTTTTCTCGATATTTTTGAATGTATTTCGACGAATGCCACGATTCAAGTACGAATGTATTCAGAATTGTATATTCTATCAAATTCAAAAAAAAAACAGAAAAATAAAATTTTGAAAATTTTTTTTTTGCTCCCTGTATAACTGAAAGTGGTCAGGTTCCAAGAATATTTTAGCTCGGTAGATTATGTCAAACAATATTATAATCCCAATTTTCAGATTTCAAATAAGTTTAGTTCTCCAGAAACGCCTAATAGGCCGTCGAACTTGGTACACCCTGTATATATATATCAGTGAAAATTGAGTTATTTAGAAAAATAACTCTCAAGGTGACCTGAGAGGAAAAAAATATTTTATTAAAAAAATTTGTGTACATTCAGGAGGTTGATTCAAACTCTGAAATGTCATAACTTATTAGTGTTTTCAATCAATAGTCTCCCTCAATCCCGAAACTTCACGCAAACTTTCCAATCCGACATATACATCATAACTAAATACGACTAACGTTTCCGATCCCAGAGCTATTGCCAACTCTTCGGGACATTCCACAGTGATTTCGATACATAACAGAGCACGGAAGAAAGATTGGTACGGTGAAATTGTTTCTCAGTTGACGCAACGAATATATATTCACGGAGGAAACATGATGAAAATTGCAATTATGGGTATTTTCCTAGGAAATGGATGTTTTATTTTTTTATGAAATAATGTGCAACTTTTTCATATTCAGTGAGAAGACACCTAGCTGTTTTCATTATTTCATTTCCTGACTTTGAGACCTGATCTCAGATAAATTGAAAGAAACAGGTTTTTTTATGTGACATTTCTTATTCAACATTTCAAACATTCGATATTGAAATAGGTCAAGAAAAGATATGTTCCGATGTTTTTCCTACCTTTCAGTAGTTCAAGTTTTTCCAGTGATTTTTCTTCTTTTTTCTTAACATCAGCGTTAGTTAACATTCAATTCTGGATGCCCAACAATTTCAACATTACAATTCTCCAGATCTACTTTTACTTTGTGTACATAGTCACAATATTTGGGGTCATTCTATTGACCAAACTCGATTTACCGGAACCGGAATAAGCAATTGCAGAAATTATAAATTATTCTTTTGAAAACTAGGGATGCTCTGAGATTGCAACAAGTTACTGTAGAGTTACTGTGAAACTGTCGCAACCACAAAACCTAGTCTGGACTTGATAATTTTGCGAAATATCTTTAAGCAAACGTTAATTACTGAAGGAATCGAAAGACCTAATCATGATTTTTCAATATTGAGAGTGTTTCTCAGAAGCAGAATTGAAAGTGAATCTTGCATTGCACAAACTTCCCAATCCCACATCTCGTCGGCGTCATATGAAATCGTCTAACTTTTTTTTGTGAAATTGGACGGTTATTGCCTTCTCATTTGCAAATGAAATATTCATCGGCTGACACTATTTGTTTATAAGAGAGTTCCTCCCCCTCTGGGTCCGGGGATAGAATAGGCCCAGGGAACCCCCTGCCTGTCGTAGAAGGCGACTAACTGGGGCATCTGTCATATAATGTACCATCCCTACACCTACTCCCTTTTCATCCTGCTCCAATCTTCCTCTTCGTATCCCATAGGAGTCAACCTATAAAAATCCGCAACCTCAAGGAGTTTGCCGTGCCGAGGAGGTGAATGACACTGCGTTAATGTGTCGTGAACGGCTCCCTCCGGATACCTGGTGCCCTCCGGTTGTAATATAGCCCTTCTGTAGTAAGCCTGCTCTGCTATGGTCGAGAATATTTCAGAGCACACTCGTGGGAACAATCATGGTAAACGATGTTCAAACTCATTCGGAGGCGCCCGACCTCCAAAATACGGGCAGTGGCGAGGGCACACTCAAAAAGCCTTCTCCCGGTTTGCCCCATATCAGTATGGGAACAAATCGACAAGCAACAAAAGAGACGGTGGAACAAGTTCCCCGGTTCTTAGTTGTCAAGAGAACTGATGATGGAGATTTTTATAAAATGAATCCTTTCCTTATACAGAAAACCTTATATGGACTTATTGGGGAAACAAAAAATATTAAAAAGATCAAAGACGGACTGCTAGTGGAAACAAAAACAAATGAACAGACTAAAAGATTAATGAGAGTAACACGTTTTGCTGAACTATCTGTTACTGTTGTACCACATAATTCATTGAATACTAGTAAAGGAGTGATATATTGTAGAGATTTAATTAATTGTAGTGAAACAGAAATTCAGGAGGAACTTAAAATAATCGGAGTAATAAAAGTAGAAAGAGTAAGACAAAAAAGAGAAGGAGAACTCATAGACACACCAGTTCATATACTCACATTCAACAGACCACATCTACCAACAGTGATTAACGCTGCAATGTATCGACTAGAAGTGCGACCTTACATTCCTTCTCCAACTAGGTGTTTCAAATGCCAAAAATTGGGACATACTACTGTTAATTGCACCAACGAACAAATCTGCATCTGCGGAAGACCAATACATGAAGGGCGACCATGTGAACCCAACCCAATTTGTGCGAATTGTAACGGAACACATACATCAAAATACAAAGGATGCCCTGTCTATAAAACAGAATTTGCAGTACAGAAACTAAGAGTAACTGAAAAGATCAGCTACTTCGACGCTAAAAAGAGAATCCACATAAATACACCTAAACCAAATGTTTCATATGCACAAGCAGCTCAAAGAGAAACCAAAACTGAAGAAGAAATCACGAACAAAATATTATCGTCAATGGAAAAAATTATTAAAAAATGTGTTACCGAAGTACTAAGTAATATCCAACCGGGGACGTGGAATTTAACATCACATCCACCAATCCCAAAAATGCAAGAAACTATGACAAGATCTAGAACAGGCTCCGAGGCTTCGAACCTTTCTAAAAGGAAATACATATCCCCAGTTGACGAATCCGACGTGTCGGATACTAGTCAACAGTCAACCGAATCTTTCAAACGCCCTAACAAAAAAGGACCTAGAAAGGGTAGAACTAAAAAGGAAACCCAACTACCAACGGACCTATTCATAAAACCCCCCGATGAAAAGAATTTAGAAACCACTGACAAAACACGTACAAACTCAGAAAACTCACCAGGAACATCTACTCGAATGTGAGACGAACCACGAATTATACCAAATTTTAATTCTACATATCTATGTACCTGAATAATTTACATTTTTCAAATTCCTATTTCATAAACATATAGCAAATTTTATTTCTACACATTTATATATCTGAATTATATATACTTTTTAATTTCATATTTTAATAACATATATCAAATTTTATATCTACACATCTTTATATCCTAATTATATACATTTCTTGATCATATAAAAAACGACATTTTATAGCACACACAATAGTATACATTTTCAATCGCTCAACAAATCTCAATGGAGAACACAATGATACTACAATGGAATGTTAACGGATGTAAGACTCGCTATGCCGAACTCAAGTCTCTGATATTGGAGAAAAGACCTATCACCATCTGCCTTCAGGAAACACACTTCAAACCCACGGAAAGCTTCAACCTTAGGGAGTATGAATGTTGTAGAAGAGATATTATACCAACCCAAAGAGCAAGAGGGGGAGTAGCCACCTTTATCAGAAATGATATCCCATTTGAAGAACTGAACCTGAACTCAACTCTACAAGCAGTAGCCATAACATTACGCTACCCGATCAAATTGACTATCTGTAACTTATACTTACCAGATGGAAATTGGAATCACGATGATATCAAAAATCTGATGGGTGAATTACCAACTCCATATATGATTCTTGGAGATTTTAATGCCCATAATATATTATGGGGCTCTGAAAGAACTGATCAACGCGGCCAAGCAATCGAAGACGTAGTAGACGAGTTAGGATTGGTCATCCTGAACAATGGTGAGGGTACATACATAAATACTAGATCCCAGTGCCTGAGCGCTATAGATCTGTCCATGTGCAGCTCTAATATAAGTCATTTGTTCGAGTGGGAAACACTAGGAGGATACTCTTCAGACCATATTCCAATACGAATCAAATACGCCTCGCTAACAAACCAAACACCTGGACCGTATGGTTGGAATATGAAAAATGCCAATTGGGAGCTCTATCGAGAAACTCTAAGACCTTTATCAATGGAAAACGACAGTACTAGCTCAGTATTATCTGTAACTGAAAAAATTAGAGAAGCAGCAGACGCTAGTATTCCCCGACGATAACGCTACTTAGGTAACCGCAGAGTGCCCTGGTGGAATGAGGAACTTTCGAATGCTGTACGAGAGAAGAAACACGCTTTTAATGTTTTTAAGAGACATCCAACTTCTGAAAACTTTTCAGAATTACAAAGAACAAGAGCAAGAACGCGAAAACTCATGAATCAAGGGAGGAAAACGTCGTGGGAAACTTACGTATCTACTATCAGATCAGATACAACAAGTAAGGAAGTCTGGCAAAAAATAAGAACAGTTGCAGGCAGGAACTTTGAAAGGCCATCTCCACTCTTGACAATCAACGGAGAGAAGTAACAGAACCAACAGAGGTGGTAAACGTATTAGCTGCTGAGTTCAGCAGAGTAACCTCTGGACAGAGAACACCAGTTGAAGCGGAACAAGAAAATGCTACAGAGGAAAGTGAAGAAATGAGAAATTGTAACCTCCCATTCACTATAGAAGAACTCGAGAGAGCTCTGATGGATACCAACGATTCAACACCTGGACCAGATGATATCAGCTATGAGATGATCCGTCAACTTCCTACAAACGAAAAAGTAAACATCTTGAACCTGTTCAACCAAATATGGACCACGGGACAATACCCAAACTCATGGAGAGAAGCTGTCATCATCCCAATACCTAAAGCGGGTAAAGATAAAAAATGTGTCACAAACTACCGGCCAATATCTTTGACAAGTTGTATGGGGAAGGTTCTGGAGAAAATGGTTAATTATAGATTAATTTGGAAACCAACAACTTACTCTCTAACTCCCAAATGGGTTTTCGGAAAAATAGAAGCACCTTAGATTGTTTGACAAGATTGGAAACGGCAGTACAGGAAAGTTTCGCAGACAGAAAGCATTTGGTAGCAGTTTCGTTCGACTTAGAAAAAGCATATGATAAAGTGGACAGGAAAGCTACTATAAATGCCTTAAGAGAAAAGGGAATTTGCGGCAATATGTTGGACTTCATCATAGGATTTCTAACCGACCGATCTTTCAAAGTGAGAATAGGTGAAGTCAACTCGGATCAATATTCTCAACAGAATGGCATCCCTCAGGGCTCAACACTCAGCGCAACTCTTTTTCTGGTGGCAGTAGACGGGTTGATAAAAAACATCAACATAGAAATCGGAACTTGCATGTACGTTGACGACTTGACGATCTACTTTTCCTCACGTGATATGGATGACATCGAACAGAAACTTCAAGAAGCAGTAGATGCCATTGCACAAAACGCAGAAAAAGATGGATTTCACTTTTCAGAATCCAAGACTACATGTATACATTTTTGTCGGCTCAGAAAATCACATCGAGATCCTAAAATAGTACTCAATGATGTCCCAATAGAAATGAAGAATGAAGTTAAAATACTTGGACTGCTATTTGACCATAAATTATACTGGAGAAAACACATCGAGTCCTTATCCACTATATGTAAAAAAAGATTGAACATTATTAAATGTCTATCGAACATAAAATGGGGAGCTGACCGAAATGTATTACTGAACGTGTACAAGTCAATGGTTCTATCAAAAATTGAATACGGACTTGCTGTTTACTCCTCAACAAGGAAGTCTCACTTAGAAAAATTAGAAATAATACACCGGGAGGGGTTACGCTTATGCATCGGTGCATTTAGAACCAGTCCATCGATGTCTATCTACTGTGAAGCGGGAGTCCCTCCGTTAAAGTTTTCGAAACAGATCACTTGGACCAACTACATCTCAAAAATATGGACACAGACCTCTCATCCTAACTATTCTTCAATGTTCGACGAGAACATTCACCGAAAATTCTACACCCGACCCACCATTACACGACCACTAGGAGTGAGAGTACAAGAATTTTTTATTAGAAATAGGTTGACTTTACCTACAGTTTTTAACACGTCACATCCGGAAGTACCACCTTGGCTGCTCAAACGTCCTAAAATCCACTTAGAATGTAGCAAATACAAAAAACAATCAACATCTTGTAAGCCCTCCAACTTGTGGAAACCTGGGCATGCGGAACTTATCTTATCTGCTCTGATTCCTTAAGTTCCCTGAGTTCTACCCTCGATGTCTACAACACAGACCCTCTGGTACAAAAGATTCTTTTGAAGTGCAACAATTTAATAAATGAACATAAAGATATTGTTTTCATCTGGTGTCCGGGACATATTGGCTTTGAAGGAAATGAAGCTGCTGATGCAGCCGCGCGGGAAGCAATTTCACTGAATCAAGAGGAGGAAATACCAAGACGACTAGAAGACCTAAAGATGTTTCTCAGGGATATTACAATACAGGAGTGGCAGAGAGAATGGGATAGTAGAGACAACAAATTGAAGAAAATCAAACCATCAGTTAGACCCCAGAAGATACCATTGAATTTGAGCAGAAGGGAACAAGTAAATCTAAGCCGTATTAAAATCGGACATACCAGGCTCACATCTTCACATCTACTCATCGGACAGCCTCCTCCGCAATGTCATATATGTCGAGAGGTCATTACCGTTGAACATGTCCTGTTACACTGTGCTAGATATCGGAATATAAGGAATCAACTGACTTTGCCCACAGACCTCCGAAAACTATGTACAGAAAATGTTAACGAACTAATGGAATATTTGAGAGTGTCGAATTTGTTCAATCAAATTTAGATATCGAAATCCCACGAATTACCGATCAAGTTTGACCTTTTTGCTTTTTCTTATGATATTTTCAAGTGTGGTGTGTACGTTCGTATATATTTGTAATTACATATAAAAAAAAGGAAACGGCTAATGACCAAGCAGTCGATGCCGTGAAAAAAAAAAAAAAAAAAAAAGAGAGTTCCTAGATTGCGACAACATTTTGACGTGAAAAAAAAAATGTAGTACAATAAAACGAAACATTTTTCCTTGTCAAATTCACCATTTTGGACAGACGCAATTACTCCAGCAATCCTACATTCTTAGCAATTACGTTTTTCTCAAAATGTGAATTCATTCGGGAAATGAATGAATTGGAAACGTTCTGATGGACTAAAATAATTTACGATTATATAAATTGATAGAAAGTATTCCTTTTCTAGTTATTTGCAATATTTCGATTTCGAACAAAATGTAAACAAAGAAAGAAACTGGCAACGTCATTTTGTCCGTAACGATATTTTCTGTGTGCGTTCTGACTATTCATCAGGAGCAGCAACTCCTGAAAACGATAGCATGACCTCCTATGTGATTTAATTGAAGTGAATGGAGGATAAGAGAAACAAAACCAAAACATCAAGAGGATGATGAAGATTCTGACAATGGTCATTTCAAGCTGAGAATGATGAAAAAAAATGCTTGGTATAAAGAAATAACAATGTTTTAACTTACTTCAAGAACCCTGTATTAAGAATCAAAAATACTCCGAGAAAAGAAGAATGCTGGAAATTTCGAGAATTTCGATTCAAACTTGAAACGTACACTGAGAGAAGTATTCACTTGATATTATCGATCATGCTTTAAAGTTAATAAATCATTTATTGGCCAAATGGACAAATAAATATTTCTTTCATGGAAATAAAGAATTTATTTAAGTTTTCGCAAATCACCTTCACTCAATATTATATCACATTTATTTATGAATAATAACATTCAATAATACCGAATAAAGACGCATTACACTGAAATAAATATATTTAGTAATAATTAACAAACTGCATGAATTATGAATGAATGTTAACGTCTGATAGCAAAATTGAAAATTAATGGCTATGCAGACGGAATTGAATTCTGGAATAATGACCAGTCCGTGCAGGATTTGAACCTGCGACCCTCGAAATACTAGTCCAATGTGCTAACTTACTGTACCATTGGGAAGGTTGAAGGTTCCATCTGATCTTCGGTTGGCGACTCTCCCAGAATTCGATGTTAGTTTGTTAGTTTTAATTCTTCATGAACTATGACGCTCGTGAAGAATTCTTTGGGGAGTTAGGGTTGGAAGGGGAACTCATTCGCTATCGGTGGTCATCGATGATTCGATTTTTACCTCTCATCCGATTGCGTCATTCGCGATTTATCGGCAGGAGTCAGGTAGTTGAATCTACCGACCACCGAACAATGTTAACTAGCCAAGATGACTGAAACATGTCAAATGCGGTTTGTTCATTGTTAATAAATCCTGTATTTTGAGTAAACATATCGTGGAGTGGTGGAAGTTTAAAATCATTTAGTAATAGAAACCAAACGTTCGTTTATTACCAAATGAACATATGTTTTCAATTAATATATCTTATATTTGAAGAGAACTGCAGTTTAAATGAAATACATCATACCCAAATATATAAATATTAACAAATACCGTGTAAATAAATATTTCGTTATATGTGAATGAATTCTTTTCGAGGCAAGATCTGTTAGTTAATAAATAAATTAAATATTAATAAGTGGATTTGTCTGTTAATGAATAATCTCGAAATAAATACTTTATTGATAAAAACAAATTTATTTCTCTCAGTGTATCGACACACATGTATTATTATTTTGTGCTACTCTTAAGGTTATTTACAAGTGTTTTTAACATCTGAAAATAATATGAATCACGAAAATACATGACGTGCAGACAGGAAGTTCAGTTCTGTAAAAGGTAACCCTCCCGGCAGATCCTGTTCCGGTGGTTTTTGTTTTCAGAATTAAATGATTGTCATTTGCGTTGAGGAAAATTCTAGTTGAGAGAATATTACTGATATATTAAAAGAATCTCAATATACCTGATATTGTTGAGAATGTCACTATATAAAAATTGACTATTAGACTTTTTTCAATTACACTTTTCATCTAATCTAGGGTTCCTTTTTTTATTTATTGACAAATATTCTTGGATACCTCAACTTTACAATGAATCATAAAATCTGAGACTGATGGTGGGTCTCATTTACAGAATAATTGGAAAAACGTGTCGTCAAATCGAGGAATGTTATTTAGAATTTTCAAAATTTTAAGCATAGAATCACTTGAAGAAGCAGTCGATAAGGCCATCAACGTTGTAAGAGTCAGAAAAAATGCAATAAAAGCGACCTATGAGCTATTTCAATCATGATGATCATCCTCGTAAGTCATACAAAAGATCTTTATAAACGAATGATATTTATATACTATTCAAAAGTTGTTTTTCTCAACAGCTTTCCAAATATGATTTTAAGTTGTGTGTTTCTTGCTGAAATAAATCCATATCTTCTACAATTTTCGTTACATTAATTACTATCGAGGAGGCACTAGTAGTACACAATATAATATATTTTGGGGGCTTTGAGAAAATTTTCGTTCAAATCGGTTGTTAACGGCAAAATACCTGGACTTTAATTGAAAAAAGAAAGTAGATCAAGCTACATAATTATTCAAAGTAATTTTTCGGCGAAAATTTAATCCGATTCATTTCTCTTTAATTCTCTTCGCAGCCCAATGGAAATTTAATATTCCACTAAGGATTATTATCGTCGTTAAACTTTTCATGTTTTCAACTTAGTCAGGTAGAATGGTCTGTTACTTGACTAACAATTAATGAAAATGAAAATTCAACCTCCTGAAACTGCCTCTCTGAAACAACCAGCGAGCACAAAAACATCTGAGATGTTAAAAGTAAGAGATTTCGAGACATTGAACAATTTGGATATCCACTGCGATGTTCTGTTCACAAATGAATAGAACTGTTATATAACATTAATCAGTATGTACCTGAGATGTCACAAAAAGAACTTTTTGAGATGTCAGAAAAAGAAATTCCCTAGGATGTCAGAAAAAGAACTTCCCTGGGATGTGATGTTTTATTATTTTTTAATGAAATAATGTGTAATTTTTTCATATTCAGTGGAAAGATACCTAGCTGTTTTCATTATTTCATTTTATGACTTTGCGGCTGGATCTCAGATTAATTGCAAAAAACAGGTTTGTTAATCTGATATTCAGTAGTTCAAGTATTTCCAGTGATCTTCTTTTTTTTTCGTAACATCATCGTTGGTGAACATTTCATTGTGGATGCCCAACAATTTTCAACATTACAATTCTCCAGATCTACTTTCACTTTGTGTACTTATTCACAATCTTTGGGGTCATTCTATTGACCAAACTCGATTTACCGGAACCGGAATAAACAATTGCAAAAATTTTAAATTATTCTTTTGAAAACTAGGGATGCTCTGAGATTGCAACGAGTTACTGTAAAACTGTCGCAACCACAACACCCAGAATACTTTTACTTGATAATTTTGAAGAATATCTTCATGCAAACGTTAATTACTGAAAGAATCTCAAGACCTAATCATAATTTTCAATATTAAGGGTGTTCTTCAGAAGCAGAATTGAAAGTGGATCTTGCATTGCACAAAATTTTCAATCCCACATTTCGTCGGCGTCATATGAAATCGTCTAACTTTTTTTGTAAAATTGGTCAGTTATTGCCTTCTCATTTGCAAATGAAAGATTCATCAGCTGACACTATTTGTTCATAAGAGAGTTCCCAGATTGCGACAACATTTTGACGTGAAAAAAAAATTGTAGTACAATAGAATGAAACATTTTTTTCGTGGTCAAATTCACCATTTCGGACCGTAGCAAATTTCATATAACTCCGACGATACATTGCATCGATGAATACGATCTTCCTCTTCTACTCCAGCTACTGCAGAAATCGTGACAAGTCTCCACAGCAGTGGCGTAGCGTGGGGGGGCAAGAGGGGGAATCATGCCCCGGGCGCTACTCATACAGGGGCGCCAAATGGTTAGCAAAACAAAAAAATTGGTGGATCAATTAGGAGTTACTGCAGCTTAACAAGACTCAATCGTTGTGACATACTTTGGAATAATTGAAAACATATGTTTATTTTCGTCACAATGGAAAAATAAAAAAATGCCGTGAAAAAAACTGTCAAACGTGAATCTGTAACACAATGGGGCTCCAGAATATAAGTGGTTAGGGATATTGTCGATGAGGTAGGGAATATAGTAGAACTATTAGAAAAACTGGCAGAAGATACCACTACAAGTGACAACAGAAGTGAAGCTAAAATTCCATGCGTTATAAAATAGACTAACTTTTAATTTCATAATTTTAGTTCATTTCTGATTTGAAATCTTGAGGAGAATTGATCGTGTACAGCTCAGATCACAAGGTCCTGGATTGAATTTTAAATAAGCGTTTCATGATCTTGAATAATTAGCGACTGAACTAGCCGAAATTCGGGACGAGCTCTGTAAAGAGGTCAATCTGTGAAAAATGGGATATTGATACAAGGTGTGACAAACGCAGCAAAATACTCAGAGAATTAGTTAGAGATGTTGGTTTTTCCGCCGAAAGTGAAATTTCTCGCGTTATGAAGAGCATTCTTGATCATCGCAATAAGAAATATGTTCACGACCCGTATATCAAATTTGGATTGTTACTAGATATTGAAAATTTATAACAAGGATAATGTTTACAACGAACTTGAAGAAAATTGTAAAAATTTGGGTGAACTTCATAATACTGTTTCAACGGAATAGAATTCTTCAACGAATTATGTAATAGCAAAATGTAACTCCGCACTAAAAAAGAAATTAAATCTTGATCTCCTTTGGAATTTCTGAATTTTGTAAGCTCGCACGGAGAAGATATTTTTTGAAAACTGATGAGAGTTCCAGTTACTCTCTCAGCTTCAATTGCTAGCTGCAACGATTAATTAAAATTACTTCCGACATATCTATGATCATTGATGGTACAAGTTAGCCTAAGTGACTTGGCATTTTTAAGTGTGGAAAAAGAAAATTTTGAATAGATAAACTTTGATGACATTTATTGATGAATTTGAATCATTAAAAGCAAGAAAAATTCATACATAGTAATAAGTTATATTAATGTACTACTCGTATATTCTTATTATATTTAAATTTTTAAGTTTTAAAACTGCGATTCTATTAATATTTCTTCATAAATATATAAACCGAATGAATGAATGGAGGGAGTGTATCTCGAAGTAATGCCAGATGATCATAATATTATTATTATTATTATTAACAAATTATTAGAGTTGAGGTAAATTCCTATAAACTCAAATAGAATTATACAAAATGAAGTTCACATATATATGGATCTTGGTACGAAGAGATCCAGGGCGTTTTTGAATCCGTTGACGGTCCCAGCGTCCACTGCGGTGCTCGGCAAACGGTTCCATCTCTCGAAAATTCTGTTCGTCAAGAAACCTTGGCGTTGAGGGGTCGCAAACTTCTCCTTGGACAATTTGAACTGGTGACCTCTCAAGTTGTTGCTGTTCATTATATATAGGCCGCGAATACGATCACCGAAGTCACCACGAAGCGATCGGAAGGAAAATATCAGATCACCTCTTTCGCATCGTGAGAAAGGATGACAATCGGAAGATGTTGAGCCTTTCCTCGTAGGAAGGACGAATCGTTCCGTAAGGTATACGAGTTATCCAATGCTGCACTGACCCAAGACGGTGTTCGTCAGCACGTGTGGATGGCCACCAAACCGGGCCAGCATACTCAAGAGATGGTGTTAGAATGAGATTATTCGAATATACACTCCTGCTTGTTTTATTAGTTACCTTGTAAAACATTATGACAGTAGTAGATTTTTATATTGAATGTCAATCAGTCATAATTAAAAATACTTGTTCGAGTTGATTATTTCTTATGGAATAAACTGTGTACTCTATCTTGCTACTAGAGGTTATGGGTCCAAGCATTTAGTTTGCCTAAAAGTACCAGAGTTTTTTGCAAGAGGTGAAGAAAAAATTTCATCATAAAACCGATATAAGAAAATGGCACAGATATCGACGAATTATCGAATAGAACCATTAAGGAATAATAACTATGATACTTGGAAGCTACAAGCACAAGCAATTTTAACAAGAGCTGGTTTATGGGATTATGTATCTGGAAAGAAAATGAAACCCAGTGACACAGCAGATGAAAAAACAAAGGAAAAATGGATTTCTGATGATTTGAATGCTAAATCCGAATTAATATTAATAATATCTCCGAACGAACTGAAGCAAATCAAGAACTGTTCAACATCTAAGGATATTTGGGATACATTGAGTAAAATCTACCAAAGCAGGGGACCTGCCCGTAAAGCCACGTTATTAAAAAGTTTGATTCTACAAAAAATGAATGAAAGAGACAGTATTCGAGAACATCTCAATAAATTTGCTGATACAGTAGATAAATTATCTGAAATGGAAATTCAAATTAACGATGATTTACTGAGTATTATGCTATTATACTCTCTTCCTTCGTCATATGAAAATTTCAGAATAGCCATAGAATCCAGAGATGAATAACCTACACCAGAAAATTTAAAAATAAAAATTCTAGAAGAAAGCGAAGCCAGAAATAAAACTTATTCAAGTAACAGTCATGGAGAAGAGGCATATCTTGGAAGAAACAGGAAGTATTGCAATAAGGGATTCAACAATTTTGAAACAAGAAACAGATTCTCTAAAAACAAAACTTTCCGACAAGAAAATACAGTGAAGTGTGAAAATTGCGGTCGTTCAAATCATAAAACCATAGAATGCAGAGCTAAAACTAAAAATAATCAGAAATCTTTCAAAACAGAAGAAATTTATCTAGCTACTGGGGATAAACATGAAAATATCAATAGTTGGTGCCTCGATAGTGGTTGCACATCTCACCTTTGTTTCACGAGAGAAAAGTTCAGTGAAATCGATGAAAATTCTGAAAAAGGTTGGTTGAAACTGGCATCAGAAGATCAAAAAGCACCTATACAAGGAAAAGGCATAGTGTCGTTGACATTTCCAGATGAAGATGATATAATAAACTTAACCAAATCTTTCAACAAATTTGATGTCTGTCAGCAAAATTACCGACAAAGGATACGCAGTGTTATTTAGAGAAAATAATGCAATAATTAAAGATAAAAATGGACAACCAATACTGAAGGCTCAGAGAAAAGATAATTTATACTACATACAGAGTGAAATCTCATCCAACCAGGAACAAGAAAATTCATTTTATTCGCCTAAACTGATGCTATGGCATGAAAAACTAGGACATATTAATGAAACTGATCTTAAGGCTGCTATGAAAGAAAAAAGAGTAAATGGTTTGGATTTCAATGCGTCAGACAAATTGAATGACTGTGAAATATGCATTAAAGGAAAAATGACGAGATTACCATTTCCTCAAAGAGAAAATGGAACAGAACATATTTTAGAGATAATTCATTCTGATGTGTGGGGACCAATCAGAACGAAGTCTCATGGTGGTTCTCAATATTTTGTCACTTTTACGGATGAATACTCCAGATACTGCAAACTTTATTTTCTTAAACAAAAGAATGAAGTTCTAGAATACTTCAAAGAATACAAAAATGAGGTAGAAAATGAACATGGCAGAAAAATTAAATTTTTTCAAAGTGATAATGAGAGATCTGAATATGTGAATAAAGAATTTGAAACATTTCTGAAACAAAGTGGTATCAAAAGAAGATTATCCTGTACGTACACACCTCAACAAAATGGCATTGCTGAGAGGAAAAACAGATCATTGCTTAATAAAGCACGATGTTTAATGATTGCAGCTGGACTACCATTAAATTTTTGGGCCGAAGCAATCAACACAGCGAACTACTTGATAAACAGATCACCATCAAGAGCAATAGATGGTAAAACACCATTTGAAAAGTGGGTTCATCGTTTGCCATCAGTCAAACACCTACATGTTTTTGGATCTAAAACATTTGTTTTAAACAAAAAACCAAATAGAGGAAAATTTTCACCACGTTCAGAAGAAGGTATTTTCATGGGTTATTCGGAAATATCTAAAGCATATAGAATATGGATGCCAAGTAAAAAAGAAATCGTTGTTTCAAGAGATGTGAAAATACTTGCCAACAAAATGTCTGAATTTTACGAAAATGAAAATAATTATGATTTAATCCAGTATGATACAAATTATGATGAAGAAGAATATAATGAAAGAAAAGAAGATCTTATACTGGTTATTGTTTCATTTTTGCCAACTCCTCAGTCAGTTGGGAATCGAGGAAACAAAAGACAGTAGCATTGTCAACAGCAGAAGCTGAATACATGTCCTTAACAGAGGCATCAAAAAAAACAGTTCATCTTAAAAATCTCATAAATGATATGGGATGCCATCATGAAACAATTTTAATATACAACGACAATCAAGCTGCACAAAAGTTAGCATATAATCCGATTGTGAGCTCAAAATCAAAACACATCTCAATAAAAGAGCACTTCATAAAAGATCTTGTGAAGAATGGTGACATTCAAAAAAGTTATAAAAAGACCAATGAAATGTTGGCCGATATTTTAACAAAGTCCTTGAATGGAAATCGTCATTTAATGTTCCTGGAGGGCATTGGACTCTACTCAAGCAGTTCGTGAGGAGGAGTGTTAGAATGAGATTATTCGAATATACACTCCTGCTTGTTTTATTAGTTACCTTATAAAACATTATGACAGTAGTAGATTTTTATATTGAATGTCAATCAGTCATAATTAAAAATACTTGTTCGAGTTGATTATTTCTTATGGAATAAACTGTGTACTCTATCTTGCTACTAGAGATGGTCTAACGTAGCTGGTGTATAGAAGCTTTAAGGTATCAGTGTCGCATCTGTTAAATGACTTCTGGATGGCATAAGTCAATTGTCTAGCTCTGGCAGTGACAATAGATATATGGTTAGTCCAACGTAGATCTTCGGTAATAGTCACACCCAGGTCACAATGACTTGAAACACTCCCTAGCCTCGTACCACAGATGCTGTATTCTTTTCTTGGGTTGTTCCTTCCGATATGAAGTACACAGCACTTATCCACATTCAAGGGGAGTAACCAATTGTCACAACAAACACCAATTTCATGCAGGTCACTTTGAAGGGTATCATAGTTAGATAGAGGAAAATTGTAAATTTTAGTATCAACTGCAAACATAGAACAAGCTGAGCGGAGTAATCGGCGGAGGTCGGAGGTATATAATAAAAATAAGATAGGGCCGAGAACGGAAACCCTGGGGAAAACCAGATGTTAAAGGCTCTTCTCGAACGGAAAAAGATCGATTGACCCGAACCCGAAACGTACGGTTGGACATGTAAGCTCTAATCCATGCAAGAACGCCACCCCTGATTCCAAGATGTGAGAGCTTGGAAAGCAGTCGATGGTGTGGGACCTTATCAAAGGCCCTGGAGAAATCGAGATAAAGGACGTCTACAGGAAGTCCCCGGTCCCACGCCTTAGTCCACTCATCAAAATACATGTCAAAATTTATTCTTGTTTTCTCTACTACATTTTTTGACCAAAACTTAAAGCCTTGCTTGAGACTTTATTTATCTTACATCATTCATTCGGTAAGTTGCGAGTATATTTCACATATAATATTATATGCCATTATGAAGTTAGAAGGGGGAGGGGGGGGCGCTAAAAAGGTTTTGTGCCCCGGGCGCGAATTGAGCTCGCTATGCCACTGCGCCACAATTCCGATCAGATGTATGAAAGGGAGCGAGAGGGAATTGAGGTCAATTCTCTCAATCTGAATGGAGTATAGGTATACTGCATTCACAAATATAAAATAACACCTCTGACCACATTCCTCTTGACACATTCCACTCTGAATCGAATTTAAATGGAGGTTATGTCGCTTGTCAAAATACTTTTATGTTTCAAGTCAATGTTGCCCTTTCTACATTTTTAGCAATTACGTATTTATCAGAATGTGAATTCATTCGGGAAATTAATGAATTGGAAAAGTTCTGGCGGACGAAAATAATTAACGATTACATAAATTGAAAGAAAGGATTCTTTTTCTAGTTATTTGCAATATTTTGAATTCGAACAAAAAACTGGCAACGTCATTTTGTCCTTAACCATAATTTCCTTGTGCGTTTTGACTTTACATCAAGTGCAGCAATTCCTGAAAACGATATCATGACCTCCTATGTGATTCGATTAAAGTGAATGGAGTATAGAAGAAACAAAACCAAAGCATCAAGAGGATGACAAAGATTCTGACAATGGTCATTTCAAGCTAAAAATGATGAAAGAAAATGCTTGGTATAAAGAAATAACAAAATTGTACATGGACCCAGGAGAAAAAAGAAATGTTTTGACCTACTACAGGAACTCTGTATTAAGAATCGAAAATACTCCGAGAAAAAAAAATGCTGCAAATTTCGAGAGTTTCGATTCAAACTTGAGACGTATCGACAGACATGAATTATTATTTTGTACCACTCTTAAGGTTATTTAAAAGTGTTTTTAACGTCTGAAAATAACATGAATTACGAAAATACATGGTGTGCAGACGGGATGTGCAGTTCTGTAAAAGGGAACCCTCCCGACAGGTCCTGTTCCAGTGGTTTTTGTTTTCAGAATTAAACATTCCGTCTGTACGCCATCAATATTCATAATTGATTGTCATTTGCGTTGAAGAAAATTTTAGTTGAGAGAATATTACTGATATATTAAAAGAATCTTCAATATACCTGATATTGTTGAGAATATTGAGAGTATTCGTCATGAAGCTCGTAGGGTCTATGTTTTCCGATCATATTTCCTGGAATCTACCAATTAGAAAAAAAACTAAGTATCATTAGAGTCAGTGAAAAAACCTCCAGTAACTACAGTTATCAGATATTCCCGAAAAGGACATCAAAATGAGAATTTCGAAATCGTTTTATTATGATATATTGGCATACCAAGAATTTCTTGTTCCATCATTACGATAATTGGTCGTTCTTCTTCCTTTTTCTTTAAATCACCCACAGTGAGTCGACTCCGCTGAATCACGAATCGAAAATTGCACTTAGTAATTCTTCATTCACTTTACTCCTCTAACTTTTTACTAGGTATAATATTTATCCAATTGAAGTTATAAGAGGTCACAAAATTTTTTTTTCATTCCGAAATCGTACAATTGTGTAAGATGGCCTGGATTTCAGTGTCTACGATACTTTTTTCCCTTTTTTTTTCAAAGCATTTAGAAAAGATTTCATTACATATGATGAGAAAATAAATGAAATGTTTTCTTCATTCATTCCTATATTTATCTTGTGAAGAAATTACGAATATTTTGAAAATTGTTCTACTAAAACATGAAAAAATTTAAAAACATTATTATAAAAAGTGCATTGGAAAAATAAGAGTCTCTGCCTATTTCTGATATGGGTACACCCCCTCTCTTCATCCAATTATGATTTTAGGTTGTGTGATTCTTGCTGGAATATTTCCATATCTTCTACAATTTTCGTTACATTAATTACTGTCGAGGCGGCACTAGTAGTACACAATATAACATATTTTGGGGGCTTTGAGAAAAATTTCGTTAAAATCGGTTGTTAACTAGGGGCGTAGTGAATCGGGAACCCGTGGGAACGGCGTTCTCACACTGGTTTCATTAAGGAAAAAAAATGATAATAATAACAAATAAATTTAAAATCACTTACGCAAGTAAATAAAATAATATCTTAAAAAATGTGTGAGTGCCTTATATATTTATTTGAGGCAGCAGGCAGCACCCATACACCGTCCTTCCATTTATAAGTCACTATTTAGCGTTCCCACACTGAAAATTTTACCACTTCACCACTGTTTTTAACGGCAAAATACCTGGACTTTAATTGAAAACAGAAAGTAGATAATTATTCAAAGTAATTTTTTGGCGAAAATTTTATCCGCTTCATTTATCTTCAATTCTCTTCGCAGCCCAATGAAAATTTAATATTCCACTAGGGATTATTATAGTCGTTTAATTTTTCATTTTTTCAATTTAGTCAGGTAGAATGGTCTGTTACTTGACTAACAATTAATGAAAATGAAAATTCAACATCTGAGATGTTAAAAGTAAGAGATTTCGAGACATTGAACAATTTGGACATTCACTGCGATGTTCTGTTTAAACATGAATAGAACTTTCATATAACATCAAATGTCCGCCGCAGGCGACCATTATTAGGATGTACCTGGGATATCACAAGAAGAACTTTTCGTAATGTCAGAAAAAGAACTTTCCTAGGATGTCAGAAAAAGAACTTCCCTGGGATGTCACGAAAAGAACTTATTAGAAGTCTTTTTGAAAACGTTTTTATGCACACAATAGATATTTTACAAAGAATTTGCTCACATTGAATCTCGGTTAGTAAATTTTACATGACCTTTTTTTTTAGATTTCTTGATGGAGAATAAATCTAAAACAGGAAATTCCTCGCCTTTACACGGAATACGGACTTTTTGTGGCATAAAAATTAGAAATACTAATCGTCGAAATATAACATTGAAAATATAATAATGAAATCAATATCACTATCATCATCAAATTTATGGTTAGCAAAACCTTAATAGAAAGGACCGGGACGATTAATCAGATGATAGCATTATGACGACCGATTTCGGCCTTATAATTTCCCATTAATCTCGGAGTGCACATCCCGAAAAAGAAAATCCTACCCTAAAACCCAATATAGTAAGGTTGTTCGGGGTAACATAATGCAAATCACGACATCTAGCAGCGCCCGAAGAGAAATTAAATATTCACAGTCCTAATAAATTTCGCATGACAAATAATGTGATGTCTAGTAAAGATATCCACACATTAACATTATTTAAACCTCGCCAATACCTATCATTAGGCAAACAAAGAAATGCCACAGATGGCACAATTCAGAATAAATAAAGATTCGCAATGGACTTCGAAGACCTCTTTGGGAAGTACATATTACGTCTCAACAAAACATTCGCGTGCCAACGTTTTCGAAACATCGCAAAAAATCCCAGGGATGTTTGTGCTCGCTGATCAGTTACATGACGTTGATTCCCTTCAACGAGTTTGTATAGGCTCCCGAGGAGTTAATATATACAAATGGACCAAAAAAGAATTTTCGATTCTTTTCCGAAATATCGGTGGTGAATTTATTGCTCATGACGACGATTCACTATATCGGGATCGTATAAGATCTGAAATAGTTTATTTGATGTCTGTATATGAAATAGCTAGCATGGATTATTCCAAAGCAATCGACGTGCAACGTTGCCATATTTTGGGACTGAATGCGTCAGTTAACTATACGAATTATATACATGAGGTTGGTATCGACAGAAGCTCCCTCGCACTGGCAAAACTCTGAAACTTTTCTGTATATAATAACGTGTATAACCGACTTTTCACACCCATCTGAAAATTCACCCCTAACATCCCCTTACCTCCCTCATAATGATTTTAGGATCGAACGTTCCCAGACCCGGAGCCGGGTCTGAAAACATCACTTTCGGATTGAAAATATATATATATATATATATATATATATAATATATATATATATATATATATATATATATATATATATATATATATATATATATAAATATATATATGTAATATATTCGTGTACCACTAATATGAGGATACCGATATATTTTTGGGGTATATTAATTTGAATAATACCACAACTGATACGCTTAATCATTTATTCTAGACTGCTAAAGAAAACACATGTACAGATATTGTCTGGCAATTAATACAAAAAATCCCTTGATTGCGCAGAAACATGAGCAACAAGGAAAGATATATTACATCTCCCTCCTTAAAATCAAGAATACATTAAAAAAATTTCACAGGAAAAACAATTCAACTATAATTCAAACGTTGTGGAGGTTTGACCACACGTTTAGGTCTACTATGAACTGAATTGTCACCCCTTAGAGTGATGTTGGATTCAGTATCGTCAGTTTCTGATATCGTTTTTCAGATATATCAGGAAGTGAAGAAGGAATGAAATAATATTTCTTCATCTGATTTAGATGACGTTTCCATTCTACATTATTTAATTTTGGTACTTTTACCACATAAATGAAAGAACCAAGTTTTTTTATAACCACCGCTTTAATCCACTTCCTGGTATTCTGTCTACGATAGTTGTGTACAGTAACTTCTTCACCAATATCGAGAGCTAAAAATCTCCGACCACCATGATATTTCTTTTGTTGTTTTTGAGCTGCTGAGACTCGATTTCTCAACCCTTCCTGATCTGCTGGCTTTAGAAAATTGAAACGAGTTCGCAACTCACGACCTAAGAATAATTTAGCCGGTGTCTCCCTTGTAGTACAATGAGGAGTAGCCCGATAATCAAATAGGAAAATATTCAAAATTAAATTTACATTTCCGTTTGTATGATGACCTAGTGCATTTCTGAGGGTGTTTTTCACAGTTTTAAATGCATTTTCTGCAGCTCCATTCGATGAAGGATGAAAAGGCGGACTAGTAATGTGAATAATGTTATTGTTTTTCAAGAAATGTTCAAATTCATCTGAACAAAAAGATGTTCCGTTGTCTGTAACGATCTGATCAGGCAATCCATCGATTGTTTGGCCAGAAGTAATTGATTTCATAGGAAAAACCTCTATCCATTTGCTATGAGCATCTAAAATAATCAAGAATTGTGTGTTCAGAAAAGGACCCATAAAATCCAAATGAATTCTGCTCCATGGCTTGGAAGGCCAGGGCCAACTACAGAATACTGACTTGTCTGGATTTTTTTTATTCAACAAACAATTTTCTCATGTTCTCGAAATTTTCTCGATGTCACGATCTAAACCAGGCCACCAAAAATATGAACGTGCTAGGGATTTCATCTTAATGACTCCATGTGCGAAAAATGAAGACTTTTCAACATGTCTCCTCTCAGTATTGATGGAATAATGATTCGATTGTTCCACATCAAGCAATTCGATTCGATCGTTAAGTCATTTCTAATTTTATAATAATTTTTCAATCGTATTTCCGATATTTTATAATTATTCCAACCTTTCCTAACATATCCGATGACGTCCTTCAAAATCTCATCTTTTTGTGTAAAGTTCGCAATTTTATTCAAATCAATTGGAAAATATTCATTATTCTGGAAATAATCGACATAGTTCAATTCGACATCTTCTACCGATAGTTCGTCGACCTTTTAAGGAAGACGAGATAAAATATCTGCCTTATTTTGATTGGATTTCACTACCTCTATATCGTATCTATAACCTGAAAGTATGAGTGCCCACCTTCGTAAACGATTTGCTGAAAATTGAGGAATTGATTTATGCGGATGGAAAATATATGATAGTGGCTTATTATCTATCACTAATGTGAAATGTCTACCCCACAAATAATTATGAAACTTGCATAGTCCAAAAATTACCGCTAAAGTTTCTTTTTCCAAAGTACAATATTTTTTTTTCTCTATCAAGCAATGTTCTTGAGGCATAAGCAATAACTTTCTCAACACCATCAGGCATTATATGTGCTACTAATGCCTCCACACCGCAATCACTTGCGTCAGTAATCAGACGTAACTGTAATTTCGGATTATAATGAACCAAAACCGGGGCAGACGATAAAATGTCTTTACTTTTATAAATGCGGATTCACATTCTAGTGACCAATTCCATTTTTTATTTTCTTTGAGGAGATCATACATCGGATATAATAATGTGGATAAGTTAGCAACAAATTTGGCATAATAATTTATTAAGCCTAAAAAAGCTCTCAACGAGGTTAGGTCTGTAGGCCTAGGAGCATTTAGAACAGCTTCAATTTTTGTATCAGAAGTATGAAGTCCTTCTTTATCAATATCGTATCCCAAATAAGTTATTTTCGGTTTCAGGAATTCACATTTTTTTAAGGCTAACTTTAAACCTGCATTTTGAAGTCGGAACAAAACTATTTCTAATCTAGCCAAATGTTCCTCCTTATCTTTTCCCGTAATTGAAATATCATCAAGAAAACTAACAACTCCGTTCAAATCTTGAAGAATAGTTTCCAGAATTTTCTGAAATTTTGCAGGAATACTTGCAATTCCCAATGGTGCTCGATTGTATCCAAATAATCCTTTATGTGTATTAATCGTCATTAATTGTTTTGATTTTTCATCCAAATTCACTTGCTGATATGCATTTGAAAGATCGAGTTTGGTGAATAGTGCACCGCCCTGTAATTTAACGAATAAATCTTCGATTTTAGGTAAAGGATACGAATCAATTTCAATAAAAGGATTAACGGTAACCTTAAAATCGCCGCATATTCGAACTGAGCCATGTTTTTTCAAAACAGGAACAATCGGTGTAGCCCATTCTGAAAAATCGACAGGTTCGATCACGCCTAATTTACATAAACGGTCTAATTCATTTTCAACTTTTTCTCGCCTCGCGAATGGTAAGGGTCGAGCTCTACAAAATTTAGGTGTACATGATACTGACTTGATATTTATTGACATTGTTCCTTTATTAAAATTTCCGAAACCTGGAGAAAAAAGACTTTCGAATTTACGAAGAAGAAAATCCCAATTTTCAGGAAGATTACCAGTATTCAAACTATAAATCGATAACTCGAATAGGTTAAAGAAATCGCGTCCCAGAAGTGGTGGACCTCCATTCTTAATTATGAAAAATTGTAAATTTGCACATTTTTCTCTAAACATAATTTCACAATCAATGTAACCTAATGGTTTTATCTTATCACCGTTATATAAACTGAAAATTTTGTCGGTACTCTTTAATGATTTGTTTTTCAAATTTTGTTCATAAAATTGTTCGGATATAACACTTTAGCTGGCACCGGTATCCAGATTGAAGGTAAATATTCTATTTCCAATATTTAATTTGATAACAACTGGGTCTGTTCTGCAATTAATGTTAAATGAGAAATTTTCTTCTGATTCTAAGAAGTTATTTCCATAAGACTTGGATTGTTTATTTACATTTTTCTTATTAGGGCATACTGGGGCCAGATGTCCTCTTTTATTGCAAGAATGACAGTAACAATCTCTGAAAGAGCACTTATCTGATTGATGATTATGTCGACCACAAACAAAACATTTCATTCGTGTCGATCCATCAGAATGAATACTTGATTTATGTTTTCCATCTCTGTTGACCATGGTACTGCTACTTCGGGAAACTCTTGAGGTGGAGGGGCGAGCAGGCGCGTGTGCATGTGCGTGATTCCTTGCGTAGTATATTTCCGATTCACTTTTCACAGCTCCCGGAAAATTTTGCTTACTGGCCGATTTCGAAGCAGCCAATTCAACAACACTTGCACTGGTCCCTTTTCATAACCAATCACAAAAATATTCACTAATGCATGATCAATTTCCTCGGCACCCGCGAAATTACACATGGATACCAAGCTGCGCAGTCGAGCTGCCCATTCTTTAGGTGACTCGTTCGCCATTTTCCTCGCTTCAAAGAATTTTTCTCGACAAGAAAACACCGATGTGACCGGCTTGAAATGTCCATCCAACAACTTGATTATGTCTGCATATGACTTAGACTCGGGTTCAGCAGGAATACACATATTATGTAGCAATTTGTATGCTTCTTCGTTCAGAAGACTTAACAGGATCGCACGTTGACGGTCATTTTCTGTTATCGCATTTGCCGTGAAATAATTGTGTAGCCGTTTTTTATAAATCGACCAATCGGACACCGACGGCACAAATTCTTGGATATGACCCGTATACTGCTTCTCAGTCATATTGTCTGAATTTTACACTTTTTTAACTTTCTCGTCGCCACTGTAATATATTCGTGTACCACTAATATGAGGATACCGATATATTTTTGGGGTATATTAATTTGAATAATACCACAACTGATACGCTTAATCATTTATTCTAGACTGCTAAAGAAAACACATGTACAGATATTGTCTGGCAATTAATACAAAAAATCCCTTGATTGCGCAGAAACATGAGCAACAAGGAAAGATATATTACAATATATATATATATATATATATATATATATATATATATCTATATCAACGTGTTCGAATTTATTTGTTGGGTGTCTAGGTTACAGTTGAAAACGTGAAATAATTTATTCATACATAATTTTAAGATGTTTTAAGTCCATTATGATGTATTTTAGACTGAAGAAGGCGGATGCGCCGAAACGATTGTATGAATAAATTATTTCACGTTTTTCAACTGTAACGTTGATATATAAATAACTAGGTAAAAATATATATATATATATATATATATATATATATATATATATATATATATATATATATATATATATATATATTTGAATTCATTTTTACCTAGTTATAGTTGTTCAAAATCGGGGTTGTTCTGATTTTGGAAAAAACTGTTTAGGACTGTATACAGATAATTGAGTTAGAGATAGTATTGTAATAGTATATGCTAAAACAAGTTGCAGAATGAGCTCCTATTCCAACACGAATGCGAAGTTCGAAAACGAGCGACGAAGGAGCGAGTTTTCGATAGCATGAGTGTTCGAATTGCCTTCTGCAACGAGTATTAGACGATATTTTCTCTATTTCAGTCAAGTTTTGTGAAATACTCTCGAAATTCAAATAAAAATTTAGGTTAGTGACTTTTATATTTTATCTTGGCAGTTGGTGTGACGTACGAAATTTGACAGATTACGGAATTTGAATTGATTTGATTCGAAACTTGATTCGATCGGGGTCAGTACTGACAACTACAAAACGAGAAATATAACTGAAAACAATGCTGTAATGAGTTTCATTACAGCACTACTTTTAGTACTGTAATGAACCTATACGATACTGAAATAGAGAAAAACATTTATTGACATCATTCACAATCATAAAATGAATAAGTCACCCGCATGAAGTTAATACAGTAAAAAATACAATATTAAAGTCATCTTTAAACTCAGAGTGATTTATCCAACTGAAAACAGAGGTTATCTAGAGATGTTCAAAATAAGAGGTCAGATGAAGTCAGACTTAGACTTTGAGAGAGTTCAGTTAATTCAAAATTAAACACAGAGTTTACAGTGATGATGCAAATGAAATTTATTGTGAGAGCCTCTTTAGTTCATCAGAAAAAAAAGGTTGAATAATGAATTGTTAGAGTAGACTGAGCTTTAATAAAATGAGATCAGGCCTTAGAGGAGATACGTGTTTCGAAAGCTTAGTAGTCTAAGTCTGGTCTTCATTGAGATCATTACAATGTGAAAATATCATAATTGAGAAATCAATAATTATGATCTATAACGTGGTTCTGTAAAGAGAAGGCTAATTATTCAATTGAGACAACATTTACAGTGACAAACTACTTTTAGTAAGCAGGGTTAGTGTTCATCAGGAAAATAAAAGCTACAATTGATAATTAGGAGAATGACAATATGAGTGTACTTTGTATGACTGCAAAAATCACTAACTCTTTGATTCGTTTGAAGCTGAAGGCTTGAGGTCTCACTTGCTAAGTGCTTGAGAATTTCTTAGTTATAATGAGGAAATCATACCAATTTAATTATGTGATCAATAGTTGAGGAGACTACTCAAGGTGAAGCAGGGATTGAGACTGTCAATCAGGTTCAATATGTGAGTTACTTGATCGTTCAAATACTTCAGAGAAGTTCACTTGGTTTTATTGAGAGATAAGACTGATTCCATGATTCAACTTTACGTTTGAGAACTTTCATTCATCTGAAACTCGAAAACAATAATTAGCAAGTGTAATGAGAAGTGAATGATTGAGAAATGAGATGAATACATTGAGATAATGAGGTGCCCATGAGAATATAATGAATCAGGATTCATTATCACAAATAATGTTCATTCTTGGAGCAATCAATTACTTACATGTGATGAGTCTAGAGATATGTGAAAAAATCTATGAGAACTGCAAAAATATATCAAAATATATATCTTAGAGGAGTCAATTCCATTAGCTAAATGCAATAGAGATTTTATGAGAATAAAGTGAGAGAGGATTACCAGTATTTTTATTGATTTTCATGATCTGAAACGTGGACACATTTTCAAGCTTTATAAAAGCAGGAAAACAACATGAAATATGCATTAATGGGGAACTTTGAGAAGTACTCACTTACCTAATTGATTGCTTCCAAAAACGAACGAGATGATCAATTAATTTGCGAGGTGACTTTTTGAAAATTCTAATTTCACAAGAGAAGCACAAGAGAAGGTCTGATCTTCAGTGAGACAGGATACAGAAAGGATTATATTAATTGATACAATTAATGAGCATGAGTTGATCTGTCAGCAGGTTAGTTCATAGAGGTAGGTCAGTTTTGACTGTTCATAGAGTTGCAGAGATCGAGTTGACGTTTCGGTGCATTCGAACCATAGGCGTAGTTGAGGATGACGTCTGAGGGGGTTCAATTTTCAATATTAGTAAACATTTAATTCTAGATGATCAACAATTTTTACAATACCATTCTCCATATCTGGTGGCACGGTAGTGCCCTCGCAAAGATGAGCCAAGCGAAGCGCTGCGCCGGGAACCATTCTCGGAGCATTTCTTCGAATTTTTGAACCCTCATACCTTGAGTTTGCAATATAGCAGATGAAAAAAACATTTTCAGGATATAATGCCAGTAGTGAACTTATCAAACGTGCGAAGTTTCAAGTGCATAGCTCATTTACTTAGGATTTTATTGATATCTAAATACCCCCGATTTCACCACTCACTCACTGATGATCATAAAAACTGTTCGGGTTATTTCTGACGTGCTTTGAATTTGAAATTCGGTATGAGTGTTAGTTTCAGTATACAAACTACGGAAAATTTCCCAAACTTGAAACTTTCACTCCCAACCTTTAGAACCAGGGGACGTATTAGTTTGTATGAAGTTGTAGAAGTTGTAGAACACTGAGAATTCAATAAACGCTCAACGCACAATCTCAGATTTCTTTTTTGAAATGAGTTACGGAAAAGATTTTCGACGTCACTCTGCAGAGAAAATAACGTTTTGATATACTGGGAAGAAAAATGAGAGTGTCAAAATTGGAGTTCAATAAAAGCAGAAAACTTGATTTTTTCGAATGGATACCAAAGTGTTTTTACTCGCATATCAATTTGTGAGATAAAAATGAATGGAGTCTTCCACGGATTCCCTTTTTCCTAACTGAACTATACTCGCCTTGCCTTTTGATTGAATTCTTCATGCTCTACAAGCCTCAATTTGTATTTTTTTTCAAAATAAGTGATTAACGCAAAATCGGCTCCTAATGGGCATAGGGAATGATACATAAAATGAACGTGGCATTCGAAGATCTATCCGAAAAAGTCATAATTTAGAGGGTGTTCCGTTCGAAAAAAGTTGATACCCTTTCCATTAAAAGCGGAAGTCAAGATCTTGATATTTGAAAGCCGAGTAGACTGAAGGTCTACTCGGCTTATATTCCCACACAGAATTCTGAATTTAGCGAATCATTATTTCTCCATAAACTTCTAATGGGTACTCCCGCTGGGACACCCTGTATTTATCCATTTCGTACTTTGTTGATTTTGAACATGGATTGTGACTTGAAATAGATCTCGTAATAATAATATTTTATTGAACAAAAAGATTTTGTCATAAGCAGCGTACGAAAAGAACTCAAATCCAACCAAAAACATTTTCATGTAAAATAATGCCAAGACGAGGCCGAATCTTCACACTATCAAAAAGTTATTAGATCTCATGTAGAGTCAAGCTGCTAACTGTAATGCCCACTTGCACCGTCAAATATATGTCTGACTTACGTCCAACTCAAATTTTAAGTTAGGTTTGAGACGCCGATTCTCTTGCACCGCAGTTTAACTGCCCCATAAGTTATGACTATTTTGAGCAGCGACTTCTAGTAGAGTAGAGGAGAGAGCCATGATTCGCAGATGAAGATTATAGAGGGTTTATGCAGCTGTTCGAAAGATGTGAGCTCGGTTAACTTGGACGGTAAAGATTGACTATTCGTGTAGATGACATGCCAGGAATGTAGTTCGCTCAGTTTTTTGAAGATCGTTTAGTTGACACCGGAGAAGTAGTGACTATAGTAGGGACTTGCTTGATGTATTTAATGGTTAGATTCTTTTCACCAGAGTCCTGCCGTCTCTTAAGTTCCTTCCTCAGTATGTTCAGATGTGATATCTGGCCTTTGGTTTTATCATCCTGGATCTTTATCGTTCGGAAACGGGGGTTGCCGACTAATGAAACTTTATTGCGCAGAATGGTCTGCACTATTTCAGGATTGGAAAATGTAACTCTTACCCAAGGTGGGCGAGTGGAGTCCTTGGCCGGTAATCTAGTAACGTTGGAAATATGTTGACTGGAGGAAGGTTTGATGTGATCGACAATAGCAGAACTAGAAGCTTTAGTCCGTTTCAAAATGATTGGCATCTCGGGCGGCTGTGGAATCTCGAAAATATGTTGGTAATATCCCATCAGTAACTTTTGAGTTCTAGGATTTAGGTTGGTGTTGATTGAAAACACTAAATTTTGACAATTCAGAGTTTGAATTAACCTGCTGAATATATTTCGAATTTATTTCTGTATGCATATGTTTTTGGTTAAATCGACAAATTAGTTTTGGATTTGAATTATTATTACCGAATTGAAAATGGCTGGAATTCATCAAGATACCTCTCGCCTCGCCTAACTACAAGGGAACGTGTAGTAGTTTATCGTGGGTACTGCGAGTTTTTCAACAATTCAGCAGTTATTTCTGCCAGTATTAATCGCATTTTGCTAGTTATTCAGGTATCAATCATTTACTTTTTCGAGGTGTTCTCTGATGAATAAACGAGTCTCAAATTTTCAGTTTTCACCTAGACATGAATTTTGGAGAAAAGAGAAGGCAGTCATGAGTGAGCAGTGGATGGAAATCTATTCCACATGATTCAAAGAGACATTATTTGACGTTATTTTTTCTAAAATCAAAAACAATGAATTAATCAGTTTGTATATTTTTTTAACTGCTTGAAAAGTAACTGAATTTTAATCAAAATCAATTTGGTATATTATTTAATGAATCATGAAATGGAGAGAACATATTAATAAATACAAATGAGTGATCTATTTTATAGCATTTCACACTTCAAATGATTCACAATTTGTCAACAAATATTTTATATTTGTTTCAACAACTTTGTTATGAAATTGTAAAGTCAGGTCAGCTTTATACTTTTTGTTCCACAATACTCAGAAAAAATAACACAGTGCTGAATTTTCGATAGTCATATCAAGAATGCAAAGTTTGCTGAAGGGTCTTCATAGAGAACGAATTTTAGTTATCTTGGATGAAGTCTGAATTATTTTATACGTGATATCTCTACATTGGAGTTCCTCGAAATCCTGCAAGATTTCATATTGAAGCATTCCACGCTAGTTTCATTATCAATCCTGAATTTCCAATTCCCATGCTTGATCTACAGCGAAATTGTGTGGGTGTGTACATTTTAGTCATCATCTATCTCAGCCTGTTTCTCTTTTGCAATTGAAGATTTTTCAATACAACAATGATGAAAAATAATTTCAAAAAAATTCTTCAAATTTATTTGCCTTGAAAATATATTCAATCATTTTATAGGTTATATTGATATTTTTCAATCTATGATGAACACAGAGAAATTTTTAGTACCTTTTTGTAACTAGAAATAAAGCCCCGGCTGGAATTCCATGGCTTGCTCTGATGACAATCATTTTGAAACGGACTATAAGTCTGAAGGCTCATCGGACACAGGAACGTTGGATATGACCAGGTTATAAGAACGCTTCATCCGGTCTAGAACTTCAGGAACGATCATTTCAGATGAAGTAGTGGGTGGTGATTGATGAGGTCTGAGATTCAAGATCTGTTCGGTGATAGTAGAAATATTCTGCGATAGTTCGTTCCGAGTTTCCTTCAATGTTACCAATTCAGATTCGCAAGAATCAATTTGAGATTGGTGCAACAGCACCAATCTCAAATTGATTCTTGCAACTCTAGAACACTAGAGTTGCAGAGTGAATTTTAATGGTTGCAGTGCAGTTGTCGAGTCGAGTTAGAATATCGTCCTGCCTTCTTTCAACACGTTCGAGAGTTGATGTTATGTTTCGAACTTGTTCCATCATTAGATTGAAGTGCTTCACGGTTAGAGCTGTGTCAGAAGGATCTGACACAGAAAGTGAAGTAGTAATAGAAGATGGAGACACGGCGCGGGAACCGCTCGAGTTGCTGCGTAGGAGGCGTTCGCCCGAAGTGCATGCTGGGCAGCACCACTTTCCTTTAGATTCCTTGAGGAATTCTAATTCCTTATTTGTGGGGTTGACACATACGGGATGGAAATACCTTTTGCATCCTGCGCAAGAAACGTTTAAAGAAGAATCTGAAGTGAGTTTGCTACAAATCATACAATTGCGAGGCATCGTGAAGCAGGATCGAACAGGTAGAGGATGGGAAAACAAATACAAATCTTCACTTCCCTGGGCCCGTAGGAAAGACTTAGACAGATAGGGAAGGCCACGGATGAGGAAACGAGTTGAAGTTCTAGGAAAGCGGGTAACGATATATGAATACAACGAGTTTCCTATGCGAGTACGCAAATGAAAACCCACTGCGTGAAAGTAAAGCAGTACCTCGTTGTACAGCGATGTGAGCCCGACAGCCGTCGAGCGGGCACTGGTGACCGATGACCTGGGGGGGACAGTGCGCGAAGCAGAGCTGACGCTGGTTTTAGTGGTGTGAACCGGTCTCCGCAAGGCGGGTAAGGTCACAGGATTGTTAACCTTTAACTATCGAAAAACTCACAAAAATGAATGAGGAAATTTCACGGGAGAAACGAGAAAAATCGATCAATCTCAGAAGTATAAGTGCTAACTTACAGTTTGAACGATGTGAAATAATATTGTGGGCGATATAACACACAATTTGAAAGCTATCAGAAAGAGCACAAGTAACTACGTCAGATCGTGAGCGCGATTAGTTGCATGAAAGATTCAGAATGATGGGATTAATTTACAGAAATCATAAGTGAATTGAATAATGTCATATTGAAATTTTATCAACATCAAAATTCAATTCACTTATGATTTCTGTAAATTAATCCCATCATTCTGAAACTTTCATGCAACTACATCTTTGAAATTCAATTATATTTTTATCTTCTCATCAATTAAAATATGTTGAACCAATAAATTGAAAAGTTGAACGAAATTGTTCAAATTACTCAACTTGATATTGAAAAAAAAATATTTTAACTTATACTTTCATTCTTTTCAAATGTGGTGAGGAAGAATACAGGCATTTCGGAAAAGACTTCGAAATATATGTAAAGGAATGGCTTCGACATGCCAGGCAGAGAAAAAAAAGACAGATGAAGAAACTTACTACATAGTATACACTCAAACCTATTTTGCATCTTTTTTTGTTCACCTTTTTCCATTTTTTGTTTTTTATTTTATTCTACCTTAATGTTATTAATCATTATAGTTTTTTTGTTCGAATAGATTTTTTCATTATCCTCATGCAGTCAATGATTTAATTTAAAATATATGTAAATTCATTATTGGTAAATTAGCTCTCCGCCAGTCAAAAAAATAATGTAATTAGGAGCAAATCTTCTGAATGGGCGAAATGAATATTGGAATTGAAAATTTCGAATAACGTCACATATATAAAGTAATAAAATCCAAATTGAATAACAATATTTCACCTGCATTAAAAATGGTTTGATATTTATCACAAAAAACCTCTCATTAGTCAACGCAATGAGTATAACAAAATATGTCTCAAATCCGATAAGAAATGGCTTCCTTTTTGAAGATATCTTCTAGTATCATATCAAAGTTCCTATGCGACGTCGAAAAGAGATAAAGAAAAGTGGTCTCAAAATCAACTCGCATGAGCGTCTCAAATGTGACAAGAAATGGAGTGACCAGTTTTGCGATCGCATATTCAACTACTCATTGTTCTGAAATGCGTACTTGATGTGGAGGAAATTTGGATGCATATGCGAGCGCGTGGAGAGGTAAACAGTACATCACATAAGAGTTACATTTGCATCGCCGTGTTTGCTGGGCAGGTTCTACAAAAACATACTCGAGACTGGACAACTACCGAAGAGCTTCAAAAAACCAAAATAATAGCAATTCTCAAACCAGGCAAGCCCAGTGACAGGCCAGAAAACTACCGCCCTTTTGCCCTGCTAAGATCATCTAGGCATAAGCTCCTCGAAAGACTTAGACTTGACAGAATAGGCCCTAGCATACTACAGACGGTCCCAATTGACCAGGCATGATTTAAGCCCAAAAGATGTACGACCGACCAAATATTGTCCCTCACCACGTTCATAGAAGCAGGTTACCAAAGAATGCTCAAAACATCTGTGGAGATCATAGATCTCTCGGCAGCATATGACACCGTGTGGAAGGATGGAATACTGTATAAGTTTCTAAAGGTCATCCCATGTAAAATGACCGCCCGGTTATTGAACAACATGCTCAGTGACAGGAAATCCGACTCACATCAAGTAACCTTCAGAGTGACTTAAGAACGCTGAATAATAGACTGCCCTAGGGATCAGTTCTTGCTCCAGTCCTATTTAGTCTGTATATATCAGACATGCCTACCACCACCTCACATAAATTCGGATACGCTAGAGACTCCACCTTTGAGAAGTCCTTGCAGATGACCACGATAGGATACCAACTCATATGTTGTTATCCGATTATCATTTGTATTCAAACTATAGGGTAATTTTAATCTTCAAATAAGATCAAACAATATTCAGATCAAGACTTCCTCGGACTATGGTAATTATAATATTTAAATAAGGTCAAACAATATTCAGTTCAAGAGTTTCTCGGACTATGGATTAGTCGCTGTAGTCCTAATAGTTGGCCTCCAAGATCTCCAGACCTCACACCACTGGACTATTGTTTGTGGGGCTGGTTCAAGAACGAGATATATAGATTTAAAGTTGACAGTCGGATTGCTCTAATTAGACGCATTAGAAATACGGCATTGCTTATTGAAGAGAGATACGATTATTGATTCGAGAGCCCTTCGCAGACGGGGTCGAATGTGTTTGGAGGTTAATGACGGGATTTTTGAGCATTCATTAGAATAATGCTATAAATAAAACCATTTTAATTTAGAAAATGTTGTTTTTTATAATGACGCTATGGTTTGAGAACAAATGAAAATCGGATAACAACATATGAGTTTTTTTAAATTATTTCGACCTATAGAATACACACCTGAAGTTGGGCTGTTCCTCTCGACTCACCCTGAATATAGACTTGACATTTAACTGTAAACTTTAATTTATTTTTTGTTATTAGATTGTGTAGAATACCATACGCTTAATAAATAAATCTGTTATTTTCTTTTATTTTGAGGGCTGAGGAGAATGAAGGTAAGTAGGTATGCGTGACACCTATTTTTCTCTTAGTATTCGTTCTTTTTTCCGGTGAATCCTTCAAGGGAGTGCTAAGGGCAGACCACACTCACGACTCTCCCCATGAATCTCACATATAGTTGTAACTCCGGTATACACCGTGTCGACCAGTCTTCTCAAATTGTTGATATTTTCCATCTGTTTGTCCAGTAATCTGTTCATAGCTGTTAGTGTCTGTACAACATGCTTTGAGTACCGTAATCTAGCCATTTCTGGTCTTTTCTCTGCCGCAATGCTCAAATACTCCACGAGGTTTGTCAAGAAGAGTTCCTCTACCTCATTGATTTTATGAGATGGTGGTGGTAAAACGCTTCTACACGTATCATCTTCTTCGTGTACTCTCCCATTGAATTTGCTCTTCTTGATCCAGCTTGAATTGTGGAAAGCAGATGGCTTTTATGTTTGCGAGCACTACGCTTCATTGTTTTTTGATTTGTAGGAATCCATTTTGCCCGGTTGGGGAGAAGTTGGGCTTATACTAGTCTGCTAGGGCATAATTCTTCCCACACTGCCATAAGATGATGGCGTTCGCGGCGTGAACACCTTTCGCTACTGCTCCGCTCATCTTTCGAAAATATATTATAGAAATATAACAAAGTGACTTAGACTTTATCACGGTGGTTAAGGATATTTATCAAGTCTAATCTTAACCCCTGATAATAACTGAAAGAAAAAAAAAATGTGCCCCTCAGTCAGAGAGTAGGGGTGGGTCGAACAACAAAAGAAATTCCTTGAATTTAATGTTTAATCAGGGCGCCACGTAATTTATAATATTAACAATTTGTTTCCGCTTTGCTCGAAATTACGAAATATGCAAAGGGTATTGAGAAAGTTGAAAAGTGAACAAAAAAATATATAAAATCAGTAATGGAGAGTAGACAAAAATCAAGGTACCTTTGTGTAACGTTACACTCAGTTTTCATTCAGATTTTACAAGATAATACTTATGTCAATATAGAAATAACTGAGGAATTCGAAATTTATACGGTGTTATTGGTACTCCAAATACAATTTTTTTCTCTCAGAAAAAATGAAAAGAAAATATAAAGAAATGGTGACGATCTGACCTCATGAACTCTGGGTTCTATCGTCCACGGTTGTCCCTGGATCTTACGGTCTCTGAAGAGCTCAGGAAACGTAGAATTTGATCTCGACTTCCCCGGTACTTCCGAAAATCACCGTGCAGTTGTGACATACGGCAGGATCTCATAAAAAAGGTGCAAATCGCCCGTAACAAACAGCCTCCTAAAATTTTTGATGGAATTTTGATTAGCTAATGAAATTCACCATTCTTAAATAACTCACTGGATGTTGTGCGGCTTCTTGTTGTGGTTTGTAACAGATAAATCCGACAAAGTCGATTACAAATTGTCTTTCAGGTAAGAAAAAGGTAACGATATTCGAAAAACAATCTGCTTTTCTGCTATACTCCTTGTGAAAATACTCCGGTAAAAACGAATATGCTCATCTCACAGCGAAGCTAAACCATCTGATTATTATCGGGAAATTCGACATATGAATGTGTATTTAAAAACATCGCGAATTATCAGGTTACTCGATTGCAAATTCCAGCGGCGTCTGCACAGGGTGGCAAAAGGGTGAAGTTGAAGAACCGATTTATTTTTAAACCGTGACAATACCCCCTCTCCTTTCAGAGGAAGTGAGCTTGCCAGCTCACTGACGATCAGTAAGCAAAAAAAAATATGTAATAAGGTGTGGCAAAAACAAAATAATAATAATGATATAGGGCATAGAATAAAAAAAAAGGCGAGATATCGCGAATGGGTGCGATTAGAGGACAATATTAACAAGTACCCTATCCAAAATCGTCAGATGGCACACAGGGCTTCATGTCACTGACGTGCCAAACACCCTTGCTCTTTTGATTGTCGTCGACAATCTCGTAGGTCCAGTTTCCTAGTTTTCTCTGAATCCTAAAAGGACCATCATACTTAGGTGCAAGTTTAGCACCGAAGTGCGTTGCAGCATTAGATAAACACCTATTTTTTATCATTACTTTATCTCCAACGTTAAAAGTTAAGGGGCGACGACGTAAGTTATAGGTATTGCGGTATCGCTCTTGAGCTTTTCTAAGACGACTTTGCACGTCAAGGAATAGTTTTCTGAAACCAATCTTACGCAAATTTTCATCGGTAGTCTCAGAAGATACATTTAAATCGTAGTCTTTGCCATTGAGGCAACATTCGCGGCCAAAGTTTACGAAGTAGGGAGAGTATCCCGTGACCTCACTTCTTGCAGTTCGCAAAGCACAAGCGAGAGCAGCAATCTTTTCAGCCCATTTTCGATGGTTATCCTTAAGATAGCAACGGATCATGGTTTTGATGGTCTGGTTCGATCGTTCTGTAGGATCGGCGCAAGGATGGTAGTAAGGCGTATACTGCAGTTTGCAGTCATATTTTTTCACCATCGAAACGAAATCTGAAACACGCATAGGGGTCCCATTATCGCAGATTATGAGTTGAGGTACTCCATATACGAGAAATACATTTTCTTCAACGACTCTACTTAGAGATTTAGAAGTGGCCGCTCTAAGAGGAAAAAGTAAAACATATTTACTAAAATAGTCGGTTATTACAAGAAGGTACTTATAACCATTTGAAGACGCCGGGAGTGGTCCCACAAAATCGAGGCTTATCATCTGCCATGGTTGCTTGATATTAGGGCGTGAACCCATAAGTCCCGCAGGAGCCTTGTGTTCAGGTTTACAGGCTTGACATACAGAACATCCATTGACGTACCTGACGACATCTGCGTCCATTTTCCGCCAGAAATATTTTAATTTTAATCTCCACAATGTTTTGAATATTCCCAAATGTCCTGAAGTGAGGTCATCGTGACATCGACGTATGATGTCCTTTCTTGCCTCCTTGGGTACAACCAATTTCCAATAGTCAGCCTCTGAGGATAACTCTGGTATTCTACATGGCGTATATTTGTAGAGAAGGTGATGTTCTACTCTCCATGCTGAGAATTTTTCTGGTGAGTTCTTCACATTTTGGATCATTTTTTGATACCAAGAATCCTTACAATTCGTGAAGTTCTCGTGGATCGCCGATGGTTGGATAGAATCTAAATATGGTTCCACCGAACGAGAGAGCATGTCAGGCACAACATTGTCTTTGCCCTTTCTATGAATCAACTCAAAATTAAATGCCATGAGTCGCAAACTCCATCTCGCCAAACGTCCTTGGGGATCCTTCAAATTATTGAGCCATAAAAGCGAATGGTGATCTGTAATCACTCGGAAAAACGTTCCCTCCAAATAGTAACGCAATTTCTCTACCGCCCATATTACTGCTAGACATTCTCGCTCAGTAGTCGAGTAATTTCTCTCCTGTCTAGTAAGAGATCTCGAAAGGTAAGCAATCACATGTTATCCATCCTCGAATTCTTGTGACAATACAGCTCCTATTCCATAAGCCGAGGCGTCAGTTTGTACTATAAACTGTTTGGTGAAATCAGGGCAATTCAGGACGGTGCTGTAGAAAGGCACTCCTTCAAGTGCTGAAATGAAGTCTCACACTCGTCTGTCCAATTCCACGTAACATTTTTCTTCGTTAAATTAGATAATGGAGCCAGGATCGATGAGAAATTTGGTACGAAGTGACGGTACCACGAAGCGGTGCCTATGAAACGGCGAACTTCAGTAACATTTCTGGGTGCAGGTATATTGAGGATGGCTTCAACTTTCTCAGTATCAGGTCTTATCCCATAGGAATCCACAACATATCCAAGATACTTCAACTGCGGCATACAAAACTTGCATTTTTCTCGACTCACTACGAGGCCTGCTGATGAGAGTCGGTCGAACACTAAAGAGAGAGTTTCCAGGTGGGATTCAAAGTCTTTCGACACGATTATTATGTCGTCGATATATTTGAGGACATAGGGTTCCAACTCTGGTCCCAAGATTGTGTCGATAGCACGCTGAAAAGTTGCTGGTGAGTTGGTTAGACCAAAGGGAAGTCTCTTGAAGTGAAATAATCCACGACCCGGTATGGTAAAAGCGGTATATTCTTTGGAATCCTCTGCCAAAGGAATTTGAAAGAAAGCACTCTTGATATCGAGAGAACTCAAAAACTTTGCATCTCTCAATCGATCCAGGATTGAGGAGATATATGGTATAGGGTAAGCGTCTTTTTTCGTAACATCATTGAGTTGGCGGTAGTCAACGCAGAAACGATAGCTTCCGTCCTTTTTGGACACCAAACATACCGGAGACGACCAAGGACTTTTAGAAGGCTCTATCACGCCGTCTTTCAACATTTGATCGAGATGTTCGTCAATAATCTTCTGTTTGAGGGGCGACACAGGATACCACCTCTGCTTTATAGGTCGAGTTCCTGGCACAATTTCAATCTTGTGCTCCACGAGTCGAGTACAGCCCAAATCAGAACCCATTATCATAAATTTCTCGTCCAACAATCGATCTAGCTGCTGAATCTGTTCGGATGATAGTTTCGACTTATCTTCCACGAGACAAATATTTAACGAAGGTGCAACATCAGAAAAATGCCAAATATCCTCGTTGAGGTTAGGAACAATCTCCATCTTCAACCAAAAATCAATTCCGAGTATAAGTTCGTAGGATAATTTAGGTACAACCAGAATATCAATCCATTTCATCTTAGTTTTCAGACATACAGGAGTTTTCACGAATCCGATACTAGGACACTTCTCTCCATTGGCGACAGTACAATCAATCTCATGAGGGGTCAGTTTCAAACCAAGACGTTGCAATATTAAAAAACCAGTGTTACCAACCACTGTTCTACTAGCACCGGTGTCCAATAGTCCTATCATAGTTTTTCCCAATATAGATACTTCGAGGTAAGGGCGCTTATCTTCTGGTGCATGTGAGATAATGAAGTCCAAAATGATTTTATTTTTCTGAAGAAGTGCCGGTTTTGGTTCATCTGGAGAAACTCCACGGCAGACTAGTTTCTCCTCGATCCGTTTCCCGGAGAACAGTTTGGGCACTGCCGAACAGTTACATTCATTCTTCCACAGCGATAGCACACAGTTTTCTTAGGCTCAGGGCAAGCATTTCGAACGTGTCCAGCCGTTTGACAATTCCAGCATACGACATCCGATGATCTGCTTGAACTTGCGGTTGGATGAACAACGGATACACCTTCCCCATAAGGTGCTGAAACGAAGGCAAAATCAGGATCGACAAATCCATTCTTCTTTCTTGATGGCGGTACATAACTCTCTGCTCTATACTTCTTTCGCTCCAATATAAGGCAGGCATCTTCCAAATCCTGTAGGGACGAAACACTTGGAAGCTGCGTCGAGCAAAACGGTGCTAAATTACGAACGATAATATCGAGTTTAATATCCTCTTCTACACGTCCATAACGACGAAACATAGAGTTCATGCATGTGAGGTAGTCCACTATACTTTCCGATGGATCTTGAGTGCGATTCAATATATCCTTGAAAAGACGAGCACGGTAGTCCGGAGGTTCATAGTGTTTTTCCAACAAATCTTTGAGGCTAGTCCAGTCACTAAAACGTTCCCTGTTAGATCGAAACCATTGTAACGCCTTCCCTGTAAACAGATCTATAGCAGAATTGAACAGATGGGCCTCTGATGTATTTCTTGCATGGCGTAGCTCTTCCACACGTTCCAAAAAATTATGAACAGACATTTCCTTCAGATTTCCGGAAAACTGAATATTCCATTTTCGAATATCAGGACGGCACTGGGACAACTCCAAAACATTTCTTGTGCTGGTCCTCATCAAGCTTGGAAAATTTGCTGCAGCGTTTACCTCTTCATCTGAACTATCCGTTGGCTCTTCATTATTGGGATCGCCAGCCAACAAACTCGCCAAATCTTCGCCTGATGGCTTGTCTTCTGTATACTTCAAAAGAGAAGATACCTTTTCTCGGAGCAAGTTAACCTTAGCTACGTCTCCATCGTTTTCAGGTTGAAGACGATCAAGTCTTGACGTTAAATGTAGAAGTCTTGAGAAAATCTGCACTCCACTAAAGTTGGGTTGCTTTGCAATAGTTGACAGCTCAGTCAACTTATCTTCAATGATGGCCAACTCCTCAGAAAGCACTAATTTCATTTCGGGATATTCCAAAGATCTTTCAGCTTCAAGGGCGGATTTACGGGGGGGGTAGAGGGGGTAATTACCCCCCCCCATGAGTATCGAAAATCTGAAAAAAGGGTACCTACGCAACGTGATGCACAAAAAATTTCATACAATAATTTCAAATTCGTAATTTTTCAAATTTTGTTAAAAAATACTTCGAGCAACAGTAATTAAAGGAACAGGAAAATATTAAAAATTGTTTGGTGATTTTTAACAGGCTGTATCTCAGTGAATAATGGTCTTATAGGAAATAAAAGAACTAAATTTTGGAGCTTGAAAACTTTGGTTTCTGAATTTATTGGTTCACAATTTCTCGGAGTACTGGTAGTCATGGAATCATCGGATAAATCAAGAAAAAAATTGTTAAAATTTTTCGAATATTTTTTTTTCTACGCGCATGGAATAACTTTCTTGAGCTTGACCGATGCAAATTACACATGACCTATTTATTCAGCTCTAATTTCATTTTCATGACTTTCAAAAATGACCATTTGTCTTCGAGATATCCTAATTTGAAAGATCCTCTTCCACTCAACTGCCAATATCTCCGAAACTTCTGATCGCCTAGTGAGTACAGAAATCTTCCTGCAAAAGTCTGTTTTGTTCAATTAAAAAAAATTTTTTCTTCCCTGTCACATAAACGTTGAAAAGGAGCAGAGAAATGCCATTTTACCATTTTTTTAATAGACTGTATCATCGTCAATATTGGCGGAAAAGCTCAGGTTATGAAAAAATTTTACAGCCTGACGTTGCCCGAAGTCCCCCTCAAATCGGTAGATCGATCTGTTCAGCAGTTCTCTTGAACCGATTGATTGAAATTTTGAAAAAATCAAGGAAACAAGGTTTTTGTTTCTTAAACTTGACCTTATTTTCTTAATGAATCAAAAAAAAATAGAATTTTTTTTTCCGTTTTCTGATACCTGACATCACGTTTAAAAAACCAGTTTTTCTGAAAACCCTCCGACTCATTAGGTAAAAAAAAACCGATTTGAAAAGATGAGGTCAAGTTTAAGGAAAAAAAACCTTGTTCTCCAATTTCTTCAAATGTTCAATGAATCGGATGAAGAAAACCGATCGATCTACCGATTTGGGCGGGACTTTGGGGAACATCAGGCTGCCAAACAAAGCGTGGCAAAATGACACGTTTATGTGATTGAACAAAAAAGATTTTTGTGGAAAATTTTCTTTATAAAAAAAATCGCCTTTCGCCTCGCTAGGATAATTTTGCATTCAAAACTGAATATCTTGAGAGTTGTAAAAAGCAAATTAGAGCTGAATGAGGTTATGCGACATTTTCATTGGTTCAGCTCGAAAAATTTTCCGTGAGCGTAGACCAAATAATAAAAATTCGAAAAATTTTCAAAAGTTTTTTCTTCGTGCTTTATCCGATGATTGCATGGCCACCGGTACTCTGAAAAATTGTAGATCAATGATTTCAGAAACTTCCTCAAGCTTCAGGAGTTGGTTTTTCATTCCACCATTTGTCACTGAAATACAAAATTTTTAAAAAAAAATTTTGAAAATTTTTCTGTTCCTTCAATTGTTTCGCGAAGTGTATGAGCAATAGAAATTTCCTAAATTTATGGTAAGCAAATACCTTTCAAGCTCAAAAAACCTCTAGTTATTCGTTCTCAATGGTTATTACCCCCCCCACGAAAAAAAGCTATATCCGCCCTTGTTCAGCTTCCTCAAGTTTCAGAAGAGGCTTGAGAAGGGAACGTAAATCTTTTACATTCTGAGAATCAGTGGTCCTGAATCCTCTAGCGGAAAGTTCGTATCTGAGTTCATCCTTCCTCAAACGATTCAGCTCGTACCGACAACTCGTCATATTGAGAAAATATTAAATCTTTATCTCACAATGAGGAAAATCGAAAGAATAAGATCAAAAAGCAAAATGCAATGTAACGTGATGAGATTAAAGAAATAAATTCGAAGCAGTATATGAAATGAGAAATATATATAAAAAAAATTAACCGTAAGAACTGTATTTCACTGAAAATCTTCAATCAAATGCTGTATATATAATCGAAATAAAACACAGTAAATCGTTCACCGGAAAAAAATAGAAGATATGAAAACTCTGAAAATTTTCCCTACGCCACTGGAATCAACTATTTCAGGTAAGAAATAGAAGTATTCATGTAAGCTGAACGAAAATCAGTAAAATAATCAAATAACAGGTAATCAAAAACAGTACGCCTATGGAATGCTGGAATGAAGTGAGCTGCGATCTTGAAATGGACGTATGTTTATAAGGTAAAAAAAATTGACAATCGTTTTTCTGTGCTCTCTCATAAATCAGAAACAAAGTATATGCGATTGAATCTTTTCATACGCAAAATGCGAAATTAAAAGTGAAAGCAAGAAACGTAGAAATATATCAATAACTAATACGTAACGTAATCGAGATAACCAATGCAAAGAAATTATATCATTAAAGTTTCAAAGCACAACAAAATTCCATCAAATCAAATTGATAATTTCTTTGAGAAAAATCGTTACTAGGCCCCACGTTTTAGGCGCCAATTTTATCACGGTGGTTAAGGATATTTATCAAGTCTAATCTTAACCCCTGATAATAACTGAAAAAAAAAAAAAAATGTGCCCCTCAGTCAGAGAGCAGGGGTGGGTCGAACAACAAAAGAAATTCCTTGAATTTAATGTTTAATCAGGGCGCCACGTAATTTATAATATTAACAATTTGTTTCCGCTTTGCTCGAAATTACGAAATATGCAAAGGGTATTGAGAAAGTTGAAAAGTGAACAAAAAAATATATAAAATCAGTAATGGAGAGTAGACAAAAATCAAGGTACCTTTGTGTAACGTTACACTCAGTTTTCATTCAGATTTTACAAGATAATACTTATGTCAATATAGAAATAACTGAGGAATTCGAAATTTATACGGTGTTATTGGTACTCCAAATACGATTTTTTTCTCTCAGAAAAAATGAAAAGAAAATATAAAGAAATGGTGACGATCTGACCTCATGAACTCTGGGTTCTATCGTCCACGGTTGTCCCTGGATCTTACGGTCTCTGAAGAGCTCAGGAAACGTAGAATTTGATCTCGACTTCCCCGGTACTTCCGAAAATCACCGTGCAGTTGTGACATACGGCAGGATCTCATAAAAAAGGTGCAAATCGCCCGTAACAAACAGCCTCCTAAAATTTTTGATGGAATTTTGATTAGCTAATGAAATTCACCATTCTTAAATAACTCACTGGATGTTGTGCGGCTTCTTGTTGTGGTTTGTAACAGATAAATCCGACAAAGTCGATTACAAATTGTCTTTCAGGTAAGAAAAAGGTAACGATATTCGAAAAACAATCTGCTTTTCTGCTATACTCCTTGTGAAAATACTCCGGTAAAAACGAATATGCTCATCTCACAGCGAAGCTAAACCATCTGATTATTATCGGGAAATTCGACATATGAATGTGTATTTAAAAACATCGCGAATTATCAGGTTACTCGATTGCAAATTCCAGCGGCGTCTGCACAGGGTGGTAAAAGGGTGAAGTTGAAGAACCGATTTATTTTAAACCGTGACAACTTTCATATAAAATGACCGGAAGAAAACCGTAACCCCGTTACCAAGTACCGAAGACAACTTAAGTACAAGTATCCAAGATCGGATGGCTCATAAGGAAATTGAATTTCAAGAGGGTTTGGATAAATTACGTAACGACTACATCGAACGGAACTCTTCAACCTCCAATCAGCGAAATTGTACAAGCTTCGAAGAGAAATTGAAACAATTCGAGATCGAAATCAGACAGTATATGAAAAGTCTGAAAGATGAAATGTTATCGATTCAATCCAAAATTAAAAAAAGTACCGAAAATTCATAAACCTTTCATTCCATTAAGACCGAAAGTAAGTTCCATTGGATCTCCTTGTCAAAATTTGGCAAAATTTCTGTTACAACTTTTGAAACCATTAACTGGAAATTCAGACAGTTACTTGAAAAACACTTTCTTGAAAAATTCAAAAATTCCAATCTGAATTCGACTGATGTTCTAGTAACTTTCGATGTAGTTAATCTTTTTCCTAATGTTCCGGTCGATAAAACACTTGAAATAGTAAAATCAAAATTGAAGGATGATAATACTTCTCATGAAAATTCGAAATTAAGTGTAGATAATATAAGGGAAATGTTAGATATTTGTCTGAATTCGAAATATTTTCAATTAGATAATGATTTTTATAAACAAAAATTTGGTATGGCTATGGGTTCTCTTTTATCACCAATAATGAGCAACATTTTCATGAAATTTTTTGAAAAGACCATATTGAAAAATATTCAATGAAACACCAAAGACTTGGTGGCGAAATGTAGATGATATTTTTGTAGTTTGGCAACATGGGAAAAAAGTATTGATAAAATTTTTCAATCATATCAATAATAGAGAACCTACAATAAAATTCACAATGGAGTTAGATAATGTACTTTCCTTCTTAGATGTTTCGATAAGAAAATGTCCAAATCATTTTGAAACAAGTGTGTTCAGAAAAAAGACACACACAAATCGATATCTAAATTTTTATTCTAATCATCAAATGAGTGTTAAAAGAAGTATTATAAAAACACTATGATAGAGCGCAATTAATTTCATCGTCAACTGAAATACGGAATAACGAAATAAATTTCATTAAAGATATTCTTGAGGATAATCAATATCCAACTTATTTCATAGCAAAATCTATTTCAAATTTAGAGAGAACAATTTTGCGTCAAAACGATAATAACAATCAAGTACCAACAACAAACCGTCAAGAACAACCAATTTGAATAATTTGATTCCTTATTTTCATGTACTTTCAGAAAAACTCAAATGAATTGGTTCTAAATTCAACATAAAAACTGTTTTCAAAACAAGAAATGATTCACGATCTTTATTAACCAAAACTAAACCTTTGAATGAGAAACAAAAATCAAGAAATTGTATTTACAATATTCCCTGTATTTGTAGAAAATCTTATACAGGAGAAACATCAAGACCATTAAAAATCCGAAAACGTGAACATAAGAATAACATAAAAAATAGAGATATTGGTAGATAGCAGATCATGTGTGTTCCAATACCGGCAATCACATGATGGATTGGAATCGAACAAAAATTCTAATGAAGGAACCTGATGGTTATAAAAGAAAAATCAAGGGGTCAGCTTGTATTTTGTTGGATGAGGCTAATAATCTCGCCAATTGTTCAGTAGGAATAGAACGAATTTAGATGGATTTATTGAAAAAAGAACTGGTTTCAGGGAATTTTGAAATAAAATGACGAAATCAATATTTAGTAATCAATATTGATCTATTTTCATCATATATTGACAAATGTCAATCCAAAAATCAAAAAAATCGTCACGATTCTACAAAGTTGAATGAAAATTAGTTATTGTCTGACGAAGGAGTCTGATTCAGACTCCGAAACGTTACGCTTGAGATTTCAAAGTTTTCATTTTCTTTTTGTTCAGTGTTAGGCAACAATTTCTTCTCGTGAAGTTTTGGCCCCTGACAAATTAGTGCTTAAATTTTTACGCAGGGGCCTTTCTTATATCATAAAGAAAAAAAATTCTATAGCTTCTTGTTTCAGAGACTGGGAGAGAAAACCCATATTAAGTTTTCGGAAAAATGTTGCGATTTGTCAATGTTATCTCACGCCTGTGTGTTTTTTTTTTTGATAATTGAAACTTCAGATGAAATAGGGCCAAAATTGCAGAAACTACAGTTTAAAATACCTCGAAGTCAGCCATCTTGGGGAGCCAAATCCGGATTTGTTTTGGTGACACTTTTCAAACGTCATGCCCCCTCCACTTTCTTTACCTCCATGGTCAATGTTACTGCAGGCGATTGGAGAGCGTACAAAATAGGTTTATTCGACATTTGGCCTTCAGAAACGGATTCCAAATTTGGGATCGCAGATTATTTGGGTTGATTAAACTTTCGGAGAGAAGGGTTATGGCGGATGTGGTGCTTTTGTACAAGATTGCGAGGTTTATTGTATTCGCACCTAGTATTCTGCAAATGATTTCTTTCAGGATTCCCGATTTGAGGCTGAGACATAATGATTTGTATTATGTTCCCTTTAGGCGAACTAATTATTCCGGGATCTCCCCAATTTGCAGAATGCTGAGATCCTTCAACCAGTATTGTCGTGATGTTGATTTGTTTCAAGTTTCTCTGGAAGTTTTCAAAAAATTTATTTAAGTCATATTTTCCTGCCTGTTCTGTTTTGTTTTTGGAATATTTATGAGTGAATTACTATGTTGCTCATTTTTGCTTTTTGCTTTTTACTTTTTACATTAACTTTTGAATATTTGAAAAGCATAATTGTACTCTCCTTGTCAAACTATAAAGGTTAACTTGAGTGAATACTTTGATTGGGCCTCGACCTGTTTGTATTCCGATTTTTCGAATGGTCTTAGTGTTATTTTTCGTTCAGAGAGTTCTCAGTTCTAGGGATAATTGAAACTATTGAAATAACTTAACAAAAAAAATCTATTTTCCAAAATACCTACAAAATATACTGAGGTAACTGTACCTCAGATTGTATAAGAAAATTTAATGAAGAAAATGTAAGTTTCCCTGTTCCCTGGGTTACTTAATTAAAAAAATCCAAAATAACCTAACACTAAGGAAATGTAAGTTGTGAGCAGATAGGAGATGAGAGATGACAAGACTTTTGGACTTGACTATTCTCATCAAATACAAATTGGAAAATTCTGACCTTGATCTCTTTCTCATAAATTTGGCTTTTCTCCACTGGTATCCACGAAACGATCCTTCCTCTTTGATCAACTTCCGTGCACCGTCTTCCCAACACGCACTTCCGTTTTGGTTTCGTGATTTACCGACGAGTACGTGACTTTACAATGCGAAACAAACAAAACTACAAGTCTCCGCTTGAGACTTAAAACTGACTGTGAAATTTTCTATTTCACTCCCAAAAATAAACCGCGAGCCGAACTTCGCGAGCACGTCGATGACCCCTTTGGTCCTTATCCCAGACGGTACTGATTATCCCTTGACGATAAAAATTAACTATTCCTCTACTTGTGGGTGTTCCTTTCCCCCTTCAAAAGTTGGCATTACCAATAAGATTCCTGTTTTTTAAAGGTTCTCCCTCTTTGTGAGAGGACCCAAAAAAAAAGATGCCAGTTGGCCGTTTTCCAGTCCACGGTCCTAGATACCCTTTTTGACCCATAATCATAAATAATACCTTCTTATGTCTTTCTTAAGTGTGGAAGTGTTAGTTTTCATGAGTTTGAAGATCATGAACTCTAATAAATCCACAAATTTTATTTAAAATAAACTTTTCGAAAACGACCGTTTTCGAATATTTATCGTGGCGGGGTGAATAGTTAATATTTGTCACAGATTGATTTCTTTGCGTGTCGTAGTTGGACTGCGTTGAACGAATTTATTTTAATGCGTGCTGATTGATTGATGGTACGTAGCTGTGGAATCGTTATGCATTCCTCGGATACAGTGCCGTATTTAGAGGTTTCAATATTGCATTTTTAATGAGGAAATTACCAATTTTTCCATTTATTACAATGCTCCCCTCAAAAAAAAAGTTTTGGCATTGATTGCCATAACTTTTCCCTTCTAATAGTCCGCAAGAGTTCAATAGTCCAGTGTCTCTCATTCACAGTCCTATCAATGCTCAACCAAAACTCAAGAAGACTACCTTAACAACTTTAGCGAGTAAACGAAACATTCTCAAATAGACAATATAACACCTAAACTACTACATAATTAACAACTCAACTAGTTTACAACATTATGTACCTACTTCAGTGATAGCCTTTCAAATTTATGCCCATGCCATGCTCTATCATTAATACAATTAGTTTTCCTCGGGTAAACAAAAATATTTTTCATGCGAAAAGACGAATTACTAACCTACTTAACAAAAACATTAAGACCCTACCTCGACATCATTTCGTCAAGGTCCATTATATGTCGGGCTTATTAATCGGCAAATAAAAACAAAACAAAAAAAATTCCACTTCACCATCTCCTCATGGAGTCTTTTTACTGTTCACTGATCGATTTTTCAAATTTCACCCGCGCAACCACTTTATTATATTGTTCTTCTTCCGGCTTTCTTCCGGTACTCTCACGTACTCCTTTCTTCAGGAACTCTGACTTCCTCTTGGAAATAACCTTTTTGACATGTGTGCCGACCTAATCTTTTGCAGGTAGTGTTTGTTCAACGAACGTCCCTAACAACACGGAAGCATGTTAGCTGTGACAGTTCACGACCTACGACATTATTTATGTTCTCTTCTCCGGTCCTTGTGAGCTCTCAAATTACGATGTACCATTCATAGGCGTACAGGGTTTGCTCTGGTACTTCGGGTTTTTTTCTGGATTCTTCTGGTTAGTTCGGTGTCGGTCCATTACCCACTTTGTTGAAGTATCTCAGTAGCTGGCTTCGAGCATAATTTCGTAACCGATCATCTCGTACAGATGTGTCCCATCTATCCCATTTAGGATGACATCTATTCCATATTTATTCACTCTTCTCAAATTAGCGTAGAACCATAAATTTGACTTCCATAAACCATTCTTTCTGCTTCTGCGACTGCAACTGCTTTTTCTCATCTCTAGCTTACGAAAAAAATGAGCTCGTAGACCGACATTTTTCTGATCCAATCGATTCATTTAGCAAGTTCGTCTCCGGTCACAATTGCACTGCTCTGTTATTTCGATTAAGCCTGTCCGTACAATGTGGCTTAATTTTATCTCGTTCATACGTAACGCTTTTTCGTCACTTGTTCTTTCTTAGAAAAGGTCTCTCCTGTGGAACATTTCGCGACATCGCGTATAGATACCCCGGCACTATTTCTGTGTTCTCTATCGTACACTACTAACCGACTAACGCTTCGACACTCACGATTATCATAAAGGTCATTTCTTCTGACGAAATCAGGCTCTTCTTCATGCTTCTAATAGTCTGGCATACAGTACCTCTCCATTTTGGACTAATCAATAGTGACCTAACTATCCTCTATTATACAATGAACATCATTAACCAAATGAAAAATAAAATAAAATAATAATAGCAGTACAATCTTACTTCTATATTATCAGTTCATAGTTGCTTTCATCACTTAACATTCCTTTACCCATAACATTATTGAAACCATGCGATGTTTGCTGAAGTAAGGTTGCATTACTCATCATCCCATTCTCATACCAAATGAAACACGAAAAATTCTCACAAGTGCGCGACTACGCCACTGGTGAATTATGGGTAACTTTGTGCTTACCAATGAACGTTTTTACATAGCTTATCGTTCGTTAGAGACCACAAAGTTCTTAGCCGGCTCATCTCTTCCCGGTATACATAATATAAAATCCACTTAGCCTCACAAACAAAACAGGAAGCTACAAAATTACTGGGCATGTTCGAAACAGGGACCCTCTTCAGGTGTGAGTGAATCCCTGGAATCTACGAAATGGGCAGACGGCGATTCACTTCATCTGGGAGACTCGTCAAAAGACTCGCCCCCTCGTACCCGAGATTTTACCTTTAATTTACGAGTATCCTCGTCGTTCTGGAAAACGCCATGATCTACCAGATCGACGTTGAGGAATTCTCCATACTAATCCTTCATTCTCCTGGTCTTGTTTTCCTACTTTGTACTTTACTGGGTTGGTCCGTCCAAAACTGTTTGAAGGGCCATCCCAGAATTTCACCGTATACTTTGCTCTAACCTCATTTTTCCCAAATATATATTATCTCCGGTTTCAGAATTAACTGTTTTTATTCCACTGGAACGTTCTATTTTTGATTCCTTACCGCTTTTCCCCCACGGATTTCCCTCGTTTTCGACAATATTACCGTACCCGTGATTTTCCCTCGTCATTCTAGACTTAACGTTCGGCAATCGTTCACTTGCCTTCGCTCCTACCTGAGTACCAACTTCCCTTGAGTTACGCCCCTTCGGATGTTTAGTTTTCCTAAACATGATCTGAGAAGTAATCTCGCGCTCACGACCTTCATAAAGAATTATTCCTATACTTCTATCCATACATTCGCTTTCCACGAGTGCCTGTTCCCCTACATCTTTCTTATTGTACAACCGAAATTTCCGCCCCCAAATCATGACATATTGTTCCTCTCCATAAACAATAGTGGCCGGATTTACGTGAAGGAAATCCCTACCTAAAATCACTTGAACGTTTCCCCAAATCGCTTCATCGCAGATGACAGCGGTCCAATTCGTACCTAATTTTTCCTCTGTTGGTCCCACGAAAATATCGCTCGTGAACAAGATATGTAAACTGTGGCCTCTCACGCTCGTTAACGGTATGCCGAATTCGCCTCTATTAACTTTTCGTTCCTCGACAAGCTCACTCTTTACAAGTGTGACCGCCGCCCCTGTATCGATCAGACAAGTAGCCGGTGTCCCATTAACCTTTAATTTTACAATATTCGGCACATCATGTGATTCTGTCATTCCAGGAATAACCATAACTGCCCTTGAAACGTCCATTTTTTCACCTCCCCCTGGTGAAACCGAATTGCTTTTCCCCTCTATTTGGTTTCGACCATAGAATTGGCGGTGTATGTTGATACCTGCCAGTCGAATATTAGGTTTCAGAATCGCTCCTGTAGATGGACTAATATCCCATGCGTTCTGTTCTTCCCTGGGATAATTATTCGTCGTATTCATTTTTGAGTCGTCTTTTACGACTCCTTGACCGTGTGAGTTCTGGGGGCATTTCTTGGCCCAATGTCCCCCTTTTCCACAAGTGTGGCATGCACCTTGCATTCCCTGTCTAGGATTTTCTCTTTTCCAACATTCTTTGGCGAAATGGCCCCCCTGGCCGCACGAAAAACACCTTGATACAGTGTTTTGTCCCGTATCCCTTCTGCTCTGCCGGACAATTCTACATTCCTCAGCGGAATGTCCTCGTTTATCGCACAGTTGACACGTCTGATCGGCCGCAACTGCCGATATCCGCATATTCGCTACCCTCCCTTGCAGCATTCTCATATTCATTTCCTGCAATTTCACATATTCCTCTGCTTTTTCTAGCGTCAAATTTTCCTCTCTGAATAAAAATATTCCTTTTTCTCTCAAAATCTCCTTCCTGAGTCCTATTTTGAATTGGTTTAGAATCAGGTCCCGGTTTTTTTTTTTCTAATACCAGCTTCCTCCTCCTGGGTGGCTCCAGAAAGATCTTCCTTCAATAAACTCGCTCCTAGAGTACGTAGTCGCGTGCAGAACGAAGATACGCTTTCGTCCTGCCTTTGAAAACAACGCCTCGAATCCCACTGAAATTCCCCCGGCAACCTTATCGCTGAGAATTTTTGTAGAAATTTCATTTTCAGATCTTTGTACGTTAAAGTACTAAACGTAAGGTCTGATTTATAAAAATTATACGCATCCCCTATTAATTTTAATTTAAGTAAAGTGAGGGTGTCATTCTCATTCCACCCATCTAATTTCGCCCGTAATTCTAAATTCTCGAAATATCGATTTGCATCCTTTCCTGAGAAACTGTCAAGTGTAGTCGCTAACATTCCTAACGGATATACAATCGGATTTTGTGCCATGGCTACGAAATTTTTTGAAAATACGAAAATATAAATATCAAACAGAAAAAATTAACTAAATGACCTGCTTCTTAAAACTCTCTAAAATATGACTCAGAAAATCTGATCAAATCAACCAAATTCCCGCAAATATATATTTCTTGAAATAATGACGAAATAAGTTACCAATTAGATCCTGTAAACCAATGATAACAGAAAATTAAATCAATTATGCCTGAAAAAATATACCTCAAAAAAAAAGAATATTTCCTGAAATAGAAAAAATAGTTCCTGAAAAAAAAAATAGTTCTAAAAGAAGTAGTTCCTGAAATACAATTCAATTATATTTCCAATACGAATCCCCAAAAATATTTTCAGCGTCCAGAAAGAGAAAGTGTGCTATATTTCGCTCGGGATCGAATTTTGAGAAGATCGATACTTCCTGGAAATAAACTCAGCTTTACCGTAAGCTTTACCTAGATTTAGTTTGTTTTTTCTCGAAAACTTAAAAAATCTGATTCTGAAAATTAATCTATTCTCAACACTTCTACTTCTCAAAGTTCACAATCCTCACTCCACTCTCAATAAAATTCGCACCAATAGATATAATTAATCCGCATAAAATATTCTGTTCAATCTTTAAAAACGGTGATCCTTCGTCCAAAAATCTCCCACACCGCAAAATCAAACTTGGCACTCTATACTAAGCCTATCTCCTCACGAAAATACTTTTTCCTCAACTCTATTCATTCATTTTCCTATTCATAAAATGAAACATCTTCAAATTTCTTGAAAATCTCAATCACCCAAAAATACGATCACCAAATTCGTGTAAATTTCAAAAAATCCAAAATTAAAACTTTCCCTAAAAAAAAATAAACACAATCCTCAACGCTGTCACCAGTTTATAATAGAACCCTTTTATATGAGCATTGCCCTTTTTGTATAAAAAGTCACTTTGTTCATAAGGGATTTTCTAGATGTTAAGGGGGCTGACGTATGAGAGCGGCTTCATGTAAACCCAATAAACAAAATTTGAGTGGGTACGGCCTTCTGCAGAAATGAGAAGGTCTTAGTGTTATTTTTCGTTCAGAGAGTTCTCAGTTTTAGGGATAATTGAAACTATTGAAACAACTTAACAAAAAAAATCTATTTTCCAAAATACCTACAAAATATACTGAAGTAACAAAGTAATCCTTTCGTCTGTACCTCAGATTGTAAAAGAAAATTTAATGAAGAAAACGTAAGTTTCCCTGTTCCCTGGGTTACTTAATTAAAAAAAATCCAAAATAACCTAACACTGAGGAAATGTAAGTTGTGAGCAGATAGGAGATGAGAGATGACAAGATTTTTGGACTTGACTATTCTCATCAAATACAAATTGGAAAATTCTGACCTTGATCTCTTTCTCATAAATTTGGCTTTTCTCCACTGGTATCCACGAAACGATCCTTCCTCTTTGATCAACTTCCGTGCACCGTCTTCCAACACGCACTTCCGTTTCGGTTTCGTGATTTACCGACGAGTACGTGACTTTACAATGCGAAACAAACAAAACTACAAGTCTCCGCTTGAGACTTAAAACTGACTGTGAAATTTTCTATTTCACTCCCAAAAATAAACCGCGAACCGAACTTCGCGAGCACGTCGATGACCCCTTATCCCAGACGGTACTGATTATCCCTTGACGATAAAAATTAACTATTCCTCTACTTGTGGGTGTTCCTTTCCCCCTTCAAAAGTTGGCATTACCAATAAGATTCCTTTTTTTTAAAGGTTCTCCCTCTTTGTGAGAGGACCCAAAAAAAAAGATGCCAGTTGGCCGTTTTCCAGTCCCACGGTCCTAGATACCCTTTTTGACCCATAATCATAAATAATACCTTCTTATGTCTTTCTTAAGTGTGGAAGTGTTAGTTTTCATGAGTTTGAAGATCATGAACTCTAATAAATCCACAACTTTTATTTATAATAAACTTTTCGAAAACGACCGTTTTCGAATATTTATCGTGGCGGGGTGAATAGTTAATATTTGTCACAGATTGATTTCTTTGCGTCTCGTAGTTAGACTGCGCTGAACGGATTTATTTTAATGCGTGCTGATTGATTGATGGTACGTAGCTGTGGAATCGTTATGCATTCCTCGTATACAGTGGCGTATTTAGAGGTTTCAATATTGCATTTTTAAATGAGGAAATTACCAATTTCCCCATTTATCACAATGCTCCCCTCAAAAAAAAAGTTTTGGCATTGATTGCCATAACTTTTCCCTTCTAATAGTCCGCAAGAGTTCAATAGTCCAGTGTCTCTCATTCACAGTCCTATCAATGCTCAACCAAAACTCAAGAAGACTACCTTAACAACTTTAGCGAGTAAACGAAACATTCTCAAATAGACAATATAACACCTAAACTACTACATAATTAACAACTCAACTAGTTTACAACATTATGTACCTACTTCAGTGATAGCCTTTCAAATTTATGCCCATGCTCTATCATTAATACAATTAGTTTTCCTCGGGTAAACAAAAATATTTTTCATGCAAAAAGACGAATTACTAACCTACTTAACAAAAACATTAAGACCCTACCTCGACATCATTTCGTCAAGGTCCATTATATTATGTCGGGCTCATTAATCGGCAAATAAAAACAAAACAAAAAAAAATTCCACTTCACCATCTCCTCATGGAGTCTTTTACTGTTCACTGATCGATTTTTCAAATTTCACCCGTGCAACCACTTTATTATATTGTTCTTCTTCCGGCTTTCTTTCGGTACTCTCACGTACTCCTTTCTTCAGGAACTCTGACTTCCTCTTGGAAATAACCTTTTTGACATGTGTGCCGACCTAATCTTTTGCAGGTAGTGTTTATTCAACGAACGTCCTTAACAACACGGAAGCATGTTAGCTGTGACAGTTTACAACCTACGACATTATTTATGTTCTCTTCTACTCTTCACAAAAGAAAGGATTCGATGGGCAATCGAATCCTTCAAACCATACAAATCTCCAGGTGGGGATTGCATCTACCCGGTACTGCTTCAGAGGGAACTGCAGGTCATACTCCCGGACCTCGTGGATCTCTTTCGACGGAGCTTCACCTGGGGATACATCCCTGACTGCTGGCGGGACGTGAGAGTGAGCTTCATTCCCAAGGCTTGCAAACGGCCAGGGACTGATGCAAAATCATTCCGCCCCATCAGCCTCTCCTCCTTTCTCCTGAAAGCGATGGAGAAGATAATTGATCAAGATATTAGAGCGGGACTACTTTCTAAGTTTCCTCTACACAAAGATCAGTATGCATATCAAGCAGGGAAATCAACGATTTCAGCTCTCCATGGCCTCACCAGGAAACTGGAAAAGGCCATAGAGTACAAAGAGGTTGCTCTCTGCGCTTTTATTGACATAGAAGGCGCGTTCTCGAATACGCCAAGGCAGTCCATCCACCGTGCGTTGGTTAAGAGAGGAGTGGAACCCGGCAACGGTTGCTTGGATTATGGCTTCGCTGAGCAGCCGGATAATCAATATGCAACTAGGCGCATCTTCAGTTACTGCGAACGCCCGGAGACGGGTGCCCACAGGGGGCTGCTTATCGCCACTCTTGTGGTCACTGGTCGTTGACGATCTTCTAAAAAACACTTACAAGTGCGGGTTTTGAGATCTGCGGCTATGCAGATGACCTTGTGATAATGGTTCGGGGTAAGCATGACGACACAATTAGTGATCGAATGCAAACTGCCCTAACCTTAACTCACGAGTGGTGTATCCGAGAAGGTCTCAATATGAATCCCAAAAAGACGATATTATTGCCATTCACACAGAGGAAAAAACTCTCTCTCAAAAAAATTACGATGAACGGGACCACCCTAATCCCAACGAACCACACCAAATATCTTGGTGTGATCTTCGACCAAAACTCTCCTGGAGCCTTCACCTTGAGGCTGTGATCAGCAAGGGCCAGAGAGCTCTCTTCACGTGCCAGAGGATGGTCGGAAGTACGTGGGGGTTAAAACCTGAACTAACGAAATGGATTTACAAATCCATTGTCCGGCCAATCGTGAGCTATGCGGCTCTCGTTTGGTGGCCAAGAGCAAAACTAGTTTCGGGTCAACTAGCCCTAGGAAAACTACAAAGAACAGCGTGCCTGTCCATAACAGGCGCATCTCGTTCCTGCCCAACTGCTGCCCTGCAAGTCATCCTGGACCTGCCTCCTCTAGAGATTTTTCTGGAAAGCGAGGCGGCCAGATGGGCTCTCCGGGTGGCAAGGAGCGGGAGCTGAAAACTGGAGACTACACAGGGCACCTTCGCATTCTAAATGAGTGTAAGGAGATTCAGGATGTGGTCACAG
>JAVSIQ010000893.1:0-159083 GCA_038502775.1 Hippodamia convergens
AGTCGATGTGCAACATCTGCCGAGTTCGGTTATTGTTCGCAACGTGCGTGAGAATTTATCAGGAAAGTGAAAATATCAATTTATTGCTAATCAAGAATTATGAATTCGAGTGGTGGCGAATACTCGGAAATGGAAATTGAGGATGATGGAAAATGGAAGAAAGTTCGACATAAAAGAAAACGAGATAAAAACCCAAACTCTCCAACTCAACAATCCAAAAAAAATTGCATTTCCATCTGTGAATGCCTCGAACTCGATAAGGTCATCGTCACCGTGTTTTGATTACTCAAAACACGATATCGGGATTCCATCACACAAGCTACTTCACCAACAACCGAAGAAATAAACACGGCCGCGGTAAATAACAACAACAAAGGAAGCGTCGCAAACCAAAAAGAACAACAAAGGAAGCTATACAGCCAAAAAACAATTCACTCAAATTTTTCCATCAAGATGAAAGGCATCCAAAATACACAATATGATAGCCTTTTTTATATCATGGTAGAAGAAATCAAAGACAGAATTCAAATGTCCGATTTGTGGAACACAAAAAACACAAGAAACAAAGACGTAATTTTGAAAATAAAATTGGGTTACTCACTCAAATCCAACAACGACAAAGACAAACTACAAAAAACTCTAGAAGAATTACAACATCAAAACAAAATTCTATCATTCGAAGAAACGATTGCACGCGGTCCCCAGAAAAGAAAAAACTTATCCACAACATACGTATTCAGTTGTAATTGCCGGAATGGAAAAAATATAAAAAGACGAGGAAATGAGCAACTTTCTGAAAGAAAACAACATGGATCATAGGTACTGCAACAGAATTACCTCCAGGAATTTTAACACACACTCACTGGATATATCCGAATAATTACAGGACATGTAAGAACTTTCAAAAGCTTCTTGAACAATGGTCTATTTTACAAAAATCGACACTACGCTGTATATCCAAGTAATCCTCCAGAATCTACACCGATTCCCTGCAACATCTGCTTCAAATTTGATCACACGACAGAGAAATGCTCCAGCAACCCCCAATGTTCCAAATGCCTAGGACCTCACAAAACATCTATGTGCAAATCAAACCAGCCTCCTAAATGCACTTCCCGCGGAGATGAATCCCACCAAGCTTGGTCACTGAAATGCTCACATCATCCGAAAAAGCCTATAGACGGCATCCCGAATGCAAATATAAAGCCTCTTAACAAAAAATCAAGGGATATCGAAGAACTGAGCAAAAAACAAACCAGAATACACCCCTCAATTACTGTACACGACATCATAATCAATACTTATATCAGAAAGCTAAACAAGCCTAAGAATATCAACAGAGAAGAACTGCTCCAAAAACTCAAAAAAAGGTTCATTTCCGAATATAGTATTGATACTACAGCAGTGTTTTCTGGAAATAGAATATACATTCTTATGTTCGATTTAGAAAATCCAGAAGCCGAATCTCCTACAGAACCAGTGAACAACAATCAAAACAACAAGCAAATTCAACTCTAATATAAAACTTCTATACAACAATATAAACAGCTACATACCTAAGAAATATCTAATAAATAACTACATAGAAAATAACAACATTCATTGCGCCATGTTTATAGAAACAAAAATTAGAGATGATCAAGAAATAAAATATAGGGACTGGAATATACTAAAACACAACGGCAAGAAAGAAGAGAGAGTTAGAGGAGGAAGCTTGGTAAAATGTCATCCATCCTTGAAAATGGGTAAAGCGAACCCTCCAGCATTGAATAACCTCATGAATGAAACCATTCACTTCACACTCCCATTCAATAACGAAAAACTTCATATTTTTCTTGTGTATATACACCCACGGTCTAAGATTGAAGAAATAATATTTACGAAAGCCTCACAATACAAGAATGGTCATAGGACATTTCAATCTGAACAAGGTAAAAAGAAAACAAATAACGCATTTCATTCAGACTAAAAATTTTATGATGGTACCTACTCAGCCCACATTTTTGATGGAGAATAATCCAGACAGCACACCTGATATAATACTACATACCTCAAATTTAAAAAAAAATTGGAAGAAAGTGGACTTGCTGCCGGATTTAGGATCTGACCATCTAGCAATGCTGATAGAGTTTGATATAACATCTGCACCAAGAGAAGAAACCAAAATTACCAGTTACAACTTCAAGAAATGCAACATAAGAAGAGTGAATAAAGAGATGAAGGAGCTAGTGAAAAAAATGGAAGCGCGGGAAATTAGCATCGAACATATTGAAGCATTCAATGAACACATTTCCAAAACCATCAAAAATAACACACCCAAGACAACACAAGACTTTTTCCGGCATGAGCTTCCCCCATATATTGTGAGGTCTATTAAGAATAAGCGGAAGATATACAGGGACTACTGCAGTTTCGGAGATCCCACTCTCAAACGAAAATTGAATGAGTACAATAAATGCATTCAAAAAATGATTGCGCAATACAGAGAACATCAATGGATCAGTGCCTGCAACCGAATAAATGAAGCTAAAGGAAGAACCTTTTATCAAGAAATAAAAAAACTTTCAGGTATAAAACATATAACGATATACCAACTTTAATAGAGAATGGAGTAGAGTATGCTGAAGAGGAAGAAAAAGCTAACCTGTTTGCCAAACATTACAAAAATACCTTTACATATGAGGAAAATAACATATACAATAAAGACCATGAAAATACAGTGAATCAATGGTATGAAAAATATTTTATGGACATGAAAACAGGAAAGAACTCTGGAATGAAGATTGACAAGGACAAATATTATTCAATCATACAGAAATCCAAAAACAGTGCCCCGGGTAATGACTGCATTCCATGGAAAATAATTAAGGAACTCAGTGTGGAATTGCATGAACATTTAATAAAAATTTATGAATACTGCCTTAACAACCACATATTCCCTAACATCTGGAAACAAGGATGCATTATAAATATACCAAAAGCTAATACTGACCACACAAGAACCGAAAACTATAGACCAATTACTCTTCTACCAGTACTCGGAAAAATATATGAAAAACTACTCAAAGAGATAATAATGAATAATCTGGAGACCAAAATACCCATCACGCAATTCGGATTTCAATCGAAAAAATCAACGGTACACCCTCTAACTATCTTGGTGTCAAACACTCAGAACGCCTCCCTGAAAAATTTTAAAACTGCCGCAGTAAGTCTAGATATAAACAAAGCATTCGACAGTGTTTGGCATAAAGGGCTCCTGTATAAATTATACCTGATGAATACACCCCAATTTTTATTGAATATCATTAAAAACTTTTTAGAAAATCGAACACTATTCGTGAAAATCAACAACCATAGATCAGCTATATTTACAGCACAACAAGGCACTCCTCAGGGCTCTCCACTGTCACCTCTCCTCTATAACCTATACTGTGCTGACATTTTCACAATCAATAAAAACCAGAATCCCCAGCAATATGTTTTGCAATATGCAGATGATACCATTCTCATTTCACATGAAAAGAATCTCAGTAAATGCATTCAGAAATTACAGGAACTTATGGACAAAACCGAAGTCTGGTTTCGAAAATGGCGTCTAAAACCCAATCCACGTAAATCCCAGTTCATAATATTCAACCATAAGCCCTCAGCAAATTCCCCAACAATTGAAGTGTGGAACAAACATAAAACAACTCAGCAATCAATCAAATACTTAGGAGTATATATAGACCAGAAACTCAACTTCAACCAGCACACAAAACAGATGAAGAAGAAGACCATATCTAGAGCAAAGTGCTTCTCGAAATTAGTAATAAGAAACCAAGGTCTCACCACAAATAATGCTAGGAAAATATACGCAACAATCTGTAGACCAATCCTAGAATACGCTCATCCTATTTTGCTAAACTGTAGAAAACCAGCAATTAAAAATTTGGAAACAGCAGAGAGAACAGCACTAAGAAGAATAAGTCGAATAAGACACCCCAGTAACAGATTGCACAATCCACCGAATCACTTGCTGTACTCAATGACGAACATCGAACCAATTTTCAACAGAATATTCAAATTGAATGAAAAATTTTTTCAAAAAACTGCAAGATATGAGGGACATAATGGACCTCTACTACAATGATAACCACACCAGACCCAAGAGAAAATTTCCTGCAACCGGCCTGTTCCAGCAGATGAAGAGCACTTACAATACTTCCACATAATTCCAACATATTGAGCTCTTCATGTAGTTTATGTTTGTCGATAGTAATTAATTATTATGTAATTTTTTTTTATATATATATATATAAAATGTAAATTAATAGTACTGAGCTGAAGGACCGAAGATCGATAGCTCTTGTCTGAGTATTTCAGTCAATAAAGACATTTTCTCTCCCTGTCTCTATAATAGACTAGAATTTATGCATCCGTGGAATAAATTTTATTTACTTTAATTGAAGTTATAGGTTTAAAAAAAAGTGGTGATGACATTTTTTCACTTTGGTTGATTCTCAAACGGGTTTTATACTAGTCAGTTTTTCAGATCCGTTTTATTCCATGTTTTCTAGGCTATATGATGTGCACATATTGACTTTGGATGAAAAATTCAGATATACAAGAGAATTATTTTAGAGATACTTATTGTAATTTCCATACGTTATTTCTAAGAAAAAAACCCTCATTTTCTTTAGTTCTACAACCTAGCAGCGGTGAGGATGAAGCATCTTTGTACCCAATTGAATATCAATGACAATGAGTTGAAACGAAAAATTTGGACAGTTTTCGAAGTTTCAATACAAAAGAAGGCAGAATCATTGCTCAAAGATAGACACCTAGATCAACTATTAATGTGTGCAGTTTATGTGATTCCAAAGGTACTCCAGAAGCCACAGACCTTTATGGAAATTATGAAATGCTACAGACAACAGCCTCAAGCCGACAGTTATATTTATAGAGATGTTTTGTTGGAAAATAAAACATGCAAAGTTATTGGTGAGTTCTTCCTAGTATTTTTTTTACAACTCAGGATTTCCACAGAATATTCATCAAGTGGAGCTTAACCCAAATAGACCTGAAATTTTTTTTCTTTCATTTCAATGAGAATTGTGTCAGATTATGGTTTAAATGGAGCCTTTTCATATTTTTCATCTTGATGTGTACTTATTTTTCACGAAAAGTTAAAATTTGTGGTGTTCTTTTAAAGGAACGGTAGGTTTTTGAGCTACTAAAATTCATTCTATGAAAAATGAACATTGTATTATAATATGTCGTAATAATAGCAGCAATTTTCCGGATGTTATGCTATTTTATATTTAATACTTATAAAATATTGGTTTTTATGCCACAATTCACAATTTTTTCATTTTATTCTGGTAAACAATCAGATGGTCTACTCTGACCTATCCTGAAGATTGGTGTAAACTCTTTAATTGCTTAGATGGTACTGTTTTTGTTGTTTTTCTATTAGTTTCCAGTAATTTTGTTGCGATGATAGCTAGTCTAGTTTGTTACTATTTCTGCGTTTTGAACAACCATGTCAAAGCAGTGTGCAAGAAGTGGGAAATACAATTTTTGTCCTTGTCGAAATACAATTCTAACTCATGTTTTTACGGGATCAGTCAACGCCCCCCACATATTATAATGTTGCATGAGTTTTGGTTGGTCAATGATATTTTTTTTTCTCAAGATGAATATATTATTACTTTGTTTGGTGCATGGAAATACGAATAAGAAATTAGTAGGCGCATAAGCAACATTATTGTTATTTCACTTACAGAAAACTATTTAATTATGTGCAGAAGAAAATTTTGCTATCAGGTGGTTCTGAAATCATATCCAGATTATCTGCATGATGTAGTATCTCATTCAGAGTCAGTTTATTTTTCAATAGATTCAGGTATATTCAGGTAATATAGTAGGTGATAATCCTACTGTTCCGTTAAAAGAACGCCTTCATTTACGTAGCAAAAATCAGGATTTGAAATCATGGAGAAGATGAATTTGCCTCTAATATTATTCATTCGACCATAGATATAATTATTTTATTCGCAAAAGCGATGAAATAAATACATATGAAAAAATACACCACCGGAATAAAAGAGGTATTGCAACAATTGATATATTTATGAAGTTAACATGGCTTCAAAGTGAATTTGAATACTGAAGCACTTTGTAGGTTATATTCAGTGTCGAAGAAAGCATTAATTTATGTGTTTATATTGACGCCTTCTTTGTTTCTTTATTTTGAGCATGAATAGAAAACTTTTAGATAGGTGTTCTTTATACGGAACGGTAGGTCTATTTGGGTTAAAGTTCTTCTGATGTTTTTATTTTATAAGTTGAACTTTTAGGAACATTCAGAGTAAAACATGATTTTGAATTTGAATATTTCAGATGGTGTTAGCACAGAAATACCAGAAAGAAGAGGAGACTTGATTGAATTTTATAACTCAGTATATGTGATCGAAATGAAGGATTTCACAATGAAATTCGCTAATGGAACACAGGTATTTTGTTCTTTTTTTTCTCCAAATAGATGGTAAAGTTTCATTTTACAGCCTTGTGATATTTTGGTCAGCCCCTTACCTGTACCTCGGGATAGGAGATGTCTGGTTTCACCCAGTGTCCAAATCATAAAGAATGTGTTTGTGAAACCCCTTGACAGTCCTGTAATTCAAAATTCCAGTGTTCGGAGTTACAACTACTTCTTTAGTAGGAGCCCATCGAAGGTGAGTAAACTATTAACACAATTTGTACAGTAGAATATTTTCGAATATTTGAATAGATTATCAAGAATCTACCTACAGTTGAATAAACCAAACATCTCCCATGTTTTAAGAACTGGAGAAACAAAATGAATCAGTTGATTGTCCACAAATACAATAATATTGATCTTTATATTGGGATAATTTTTATTTCAGGATCTGCAAGATATCAACAAAGCCATCAATAATAATGGCCTGAGTGTATGTGGGAAGAGGCTACTAGTAGACGGGGAAGATTTGCCAAACAGTAAAAAAATTGCCACACGAAAAGTCCAATCTCTTTTGGAAGAAAGGCGTAGACAGTACTAAGAATCATCTTTTTCATTTTATCTGATCACATCAATTTTAATTTTTTAATTCAAGACTGAATTTCGATCCGAACAAATATCCCAACTTGGAATTCTCTAGTAAAATAGTCTAAATGATGATTTTGAAGTATGTTGGAATGCTTCGAATATAAACTAATCTGGGTAATCACAATAATAATGGGTAATGTCATGCACATGGAGAACTTTTGCTTTGTATTCATTAGTACAAGATTTAATATATTAGTGTTTTATCTTCACAACTTTGATCTCAGTTTTGATTTAATTTTAATTTATTAATCGAATGAAATTATAAATTTTATTAACTTATTTTCATGTATAATCCCAATCAATGAAAATTATAGCCAAATGTTCATTTTAACCACAATGATATTCTTAGATTGCTAGTCTGACAACTGTAATTCCTCTTGTTTAAAATAGAAGATTTTTCCGAATACATTGAGCTCGTCAATATGGAGCTTTTAGAGTCCTTACATTTTAATTAACTAAATTTATTTCTATAATTGATGGAATATTCTGTTATAACTTGTTGCGTTATTTATGGGTTTGAATAGTGCACTGGTTTCAATTGTTAAAAAAAAATATTTTTCAATGTATGTGTTTTTATTTACGTGTTTTTATTATAATAAGAATACAGAATCAAATACAAATTTGACAGAATGCAAATTTTTAAAATTTTCCATGTAGTCAGTTATGTGATATATTTTGCCGGAAAGTTTTTTTTATTTTTCAAAGTGAGTTTACACTGGTGATTTCGTAACTTGCACTTCTAGAATTATCGCCTCTCAAAGAATAAGATCAAGCATGAATAAATTATTACTCAGTCGCCACCTTTCAGTAGTTGAACCTTCTTTTTAAGTATTTTAACCTGTTTCATTAGATGCTTTATGAATTTGATGAGTTTCCTGTATTATTATATTCGAAAATAATAATCTAAAAACAGAATAACCTCTAGACATTGAGTGTAAAGATAGGTCAAAAAGTGAAGCATAAACAAATTTGGAATGAGTGGATGTGAAAACAATACTAAGAATATTTTGCATAATTTAAGGTTTTCTTTTACATCTTGCTGAGCTGGTGTAAGAAATGAATCAACTGAATAAATCAAGAAATTTCATAGATATAGGCACCCTTCAATCTACAAGATGCAACATAGCAATTTTCGTATTTGGCGCGAATGCGCTTGTTTTGATTATAACCGCTGCCAGTTACCCTGCTTTGGAACAAGGTTACAGATTTTCAACAATGGTCACAATCAGACATATATACGGTTGCGCCATAACACCTTCCCCTCTATTACCGCTCTCGCAAAAATACGCAAGGTATTAGAAAAGCGTAACCGTTTGTAACACGGTAACTCGCAGAAATTGGACTTTTATAATCTTATAGAGTTAGAAAGATAGGAAACGCCCTTATATCTCGGTACGAAAATCCTACGATTTTTCACTAGTTCTCACTTTGACACCTAGAGGGCGCTGGAAACCTTATTCAGTAAAGAAACTATTTCAATAGGCGCGAAATTCGAATTTTACCTCTCATAAATGTCCATCAAATTGAGTATTCTTTGTCGGAGCTTATAAAAAAACATCCTGATCAACAAAACAAAAGCCGGCTGTGCAGGATGATATATTTCATCTACACATTGTTTTGAATCAAATGAAATACGCTTCTGGATTTTTTATATTCTTATTTGAAAGTATTGGGTAAACTCAACAATACAATGATTATGAAATTGAGAACATTTCAGAAATTTGTTCACCTTTAAGAGAATTATTATAACAATTTCAAGAACTTATTCATATAGTGGTATATTGATAAGTCGAACAGTTTGTTCTGGACCCGATTCATACATACATTATACACTTTTACCCAGTCTAGTTTCACCTCTATGCGTCTAGAGGGGTTAGTCTAGTGGATCTAGTCGAACTGCTGGAAGGATCATCAAGAGTATGTACCTCCACCTCTATGAGTCGTTCTTCTGACTTCTGACCACTCTATTGCCTCTTTGAGTGGAACTTTTTGATCTAATGAATGAGACCCAAGAAGATTCGGTTCGCAAACAAATCACCACACCACACGTGTCGAATATCATGCGATCTTTCGACCTCTAAGGAAATGTTTTCAGTGCTCAGAAGCTCGATTCTCACTGATGGTGATTTCGTGTTTACCTGAGTTGTTCTCTCAATAAAGTGAAGTCTCACTTGAATAACTGGAATGTTTGCTGAGCCGAACAGTAGATAAGTTGAACAGTTCTTTTGGTCCCTAGGAGTTCGACTTAGTGAGAGTATATAAAAGAGGTTTTTGGTCTATAAAAGAGTAGTCCATTCTCGTGAAAGTATTTTTTACAATATAAATTTACTTTTAATTTATTAATTTAACTCTGGCAATTTAAAGGTGAACGGGAAATCCCCTTTAATTGTGTCACAGAAAATGTGCATAATATGTTCTCATTTTGAAATGGAGTCAGTTTATCAACGTCTTCGATTTGAAACGAGTTTTCAGAAAATGCCAAAACGTAAATCAACAAACGCTGAGGCTGAAAGAGCTATCGGAATGCTACACGGTGGCCTAACTCAGGTTGTTGCGGAAAGGCTTCAAGTCAGCCAAAGTGTGATATCTCGACTTCAGAATAATTTCAAGGAGACCGGTTCCGTGTTGGAAAGACCAAGGCTTTGTAGGGGACGAAAAACAACTTCTGTTCAGGATCATCATCGTTTCGGTGAGAAGAAAGCCTACATCTACGTGTAGAATGCTACGGAATACTCTTCAAAATGCAGATGACTTCCAAGTTTCCATCGAAACCATCACGTCGACGTTTGAGGGAGGCGAATCTACTTTCTAAAAGTCCATTAAGAGGAGTTTCGTAAACACGTACCCAAGCGTCTAAGACTGGAATGAGCAAGGCAACATATCCGATCAATAGCGTAGTGTCCTTTTCACTAATGAATCCAGATATGGACGATTTTCAGATTCTCGAAGAATAAGGATATGGACAGTCCCATAATCCCATGCATAACCCGTAATCGTTGCTATGTCCAAGAAGTCTATTCGTTCCGAGGGGTAGTTAAGGCACAGCCTCCTGAAGTTTTTATATGAGCCATGGGCCTGGATATGTTTCAACGGGTACACAGATCTACACATTTGTTCTGGGAATATGACTACCTTACACTATAGGAAGCATGTCATTGACAATGCTTGCATTCACCGAACGTAACAGTTGTGGAACTGTTGCGGAATCGTCCGTGGCACATACGCTACGAACTCAACACGTTCCGGAGAAACGGGCATTTTGGGAGCGCTTTCTGTTTATGCTAGGTAGCGGTAGCGGAGCGGTGGCAACATTCTTCGTTCGGTGAATGCAGGCAATGTTTCGCCAAATTTACACGCTGCTATTGGTGAAAATTTTCAATTTCCAGACGATAACGCTAGACCGCACCGTGCAGTCATAGTTGAGAATGCGCTCGAGGGGCTTGGTATTCCACATTAACCAATACATCCGGAGTCACCACCACAATGCATAGAACATGCATTGGATATGCCCCAAAGCCAATGAAGATTAGGTAATCAACAACCTACCTCAGAATCCCTAAATAAATTGAGAGAGCTTTTGCCCCATGAAACCAAATTCCTCAAGAAATGTTCAACAACCTCGTGTGGACTATGCAAAGAAGATGTCAAGTTGTTATTGATGCCCATATATAGAGCCCTTAAATTGTATCGATAGTCCTAAATAAAGGCTTGAATTCCCTGGAAATAAAATTTCGTTATTTTACTCGATTTTTCTTAACCACCCTGTATAGGCTACATATTACAGAATGACAATTCTCGTAATATGTCTAGTTTTCGGTCCTGAAAAATATTCTGTTTTCTTGTGTTATAACATGTTTGGTTTATCTATGGGAGATGATTGCCTTTCATTGGGGTCCCGTAGCGGTCTTCAAACATCTGAAGTGCCGAAAAATCATCACCTGGAAGGTCGTATCTGGTTTGAAAAAACCCTCACGACCAGAGAGCAACAATTTGTGGATTTTGAATTTGAATATCGAAGGAATTTCGAAAGGAAAGTGTAATTACATCTCCAAATTAGCTGATGAACATGGTATCAAAGAGATTCTTCTGCAAGAAACCCACACGGCAACAGAAAAAAAAATGCTCGTGAAAGAGGACAGTTGAAAGTTATGTATTAATTGATTTTTTACAAGTTTAGCTTGTTATGTTAAAAAATTATCAGTTCGTAATTTTTCAACAGATTCGGAAAGGGGAAATTGATGGAGTTTTTTTGTCATTTCTTTCAAATTTTATGACATTTCTGTCATAAATATTCATAAACCTCCGAACATTATTTGGCCAAGAAATCTTAATGTTGATGTTTTTTCAAAGTAGCAAATGCATTTCCAAAATGCATTCGATTTATTCTGAATAATCGATTTCTTTTTTGCTTTTGTCTTTTTTCATTTCAGATTAAGAATTACGAGTCGTTTTGGAAGAATCTGTGTATCCGAGCCCATCGACGGATAACATGAAGATGAACACACTGATGTCTTTCAAGATTTTCCTGATATTTGATATTTTATGTTATTTTGTTTACGGGGAGGCAGGTTTTTTCCCCTGGCTGTATAGTATCGTATGATACTAGTGTTGATAGTATCGTATGATTCTATAGTATCATCATACAAAGAATGTTATGATACCCCGTTCTTTCTTTCCTCAGCTTTTTGTACTTTTTGTTTCAACATTTATTGTATTATTTTAGCTCTCTTTTTCATAAGAATATATATATATATATATATATATATATATATATATAAATATATAAATCCGGCACCCGATTTTTTCCCTTCATGCCGGATTATTGGAAATGCCGGATTATCGAATTTGTACAGGAAAAGAAAGCTAACTTCATATGATTTTTACCACATCCCAACTCCCGCAATAATTTGAACGCTATATTTTGTCAAGGGACACCGTGAAACAAGAGAAAAATACATTGACATCACTGTCGAGGTTAGGTCCGGACTTCCGAGCGGGAGAAACTACTCGAACCGCTCGGTAGTCCGGCGTTCAGCTGTATAAAATGCCGGATTAAAGAGCGGGTTACCTGAGTCCCAAAGTGCCGGATTACCGAGCGTGCCGGATTGGCGAGCGCCTACTGTATATATATATATATATATATATATATATAGGCTACAGGCCTGAACATAATTTTATTTCCTGCAACTTGAAATCATATATTAATATGAATTTTCCTCTAAACTATATTTTTTTGCAATTCAAGTCACTATCCCTAACTAATGTGGCGCAGTTTATATCAGAAGATTATCGTGATACACAGTATCGCCGACAACGAAATAATTTAAAAAAACTGGAAACACCCTTGAATTTGTCAGAAAAACTCTCAGGGCACAGCGAATTCTGGATGCTTTTCGCAGTAAATTTAGGGGGGTCGCATCATTGTGCAGAAATAACTTCAGTCAATATACCTAACTCATATGGATCAGTTTATTTTACACATACCCGTAAAAAACTAAGGGTTTGGGGGTCCCGAAATATTTACGATATCATGACATAAAAAAGGTTGAAAAAATCGATCTAGTGACTGAATAAAGTTACATTGTACTGTAATAACCGCCGCACAGCCTGTACGCTCCTACATCGAACGACAAGCTTCACCATTCTCATTCAAACATACCACATCGCGATCGGCGGCGGCGGCAGGGTTGCTTTTTATTTCTTTTGGGCCCCCAAACATGCGCGCGTCCCAACCGACGCGCCCTACTCACTCGAAACGAGCACCTGTTGGCCCGACGAGCGTCGAGATCCAAAAGCCGGCTTCGCCGATCATTGTTTGTCTGGAACCGTAGCCGGAGAAACGTCCCCATATCGACTCCTCCTCATATCGCGAGTGTGCACAATTCACCAGAACCCTAGCCCGAAGAATGTCCGCCGAACAAGCAGCAGCGCCCGCCGAAGAGCAGAGGACCGAGAATGGTACATCCGAGGCCAAGGAAAACGGATCCACGGAAGAAACCTCCGCGGAGAACCAGGCGGAGAATGAGAGCCCCAAGGAGATGAGGGCCGTCGTCCTCACCGGCTTCGGGGGCCTGAAATCCGTGAAGATCCTGAAGAAACCCGAACCCACCCCCGCCGAAGGAGAGGTCCTCATCAGGGTTAAAGCATGGTAAGTCAATTCCTCTCTCACACTCTAAAAACGCCGAATTCAAAACGTAAATACCCTTTTTTATCCCCTTTTTTGTGCCCGACCATCTGGACGATCTTCAGATGTGTGTTTATTTTAATTTCGCGAAGTCTTGTAGGGTCGGCGACTAGGTCCATATGTTATACGTGGGGCCAGTTGCGTGCGACACTACATAAATCGATTTTTACCTGTCGTGGGGCACAGACAGACATCTGATTATCCGCGAAGTCTGCCTCGATTCCATGGGGTGCACAGGGGAGTTGATTTATCGATTCCGGTGAATTTCAGTCGCTACTACGCGATTTCTGCGGCTTCGCATCAAATACTGTCGTCACTGATTCGAGTACGAAAACTGTTAGGCGAGGTTTTGCAGTGTACAAGAGAATAACTCTTTATTTTAACAGTTCATCTAATTCATCACTATATTCTCGTGAAATTGCAAAGATCTGCTATCATTTTTTCTGACTACGTTATCAGGTAGATGTTTATACGACCCATATGTCATTTTCTTCATGCAAATCGTCGATACCAATGTTAAAAAACTGGTTCAAACTAAATTTGAGATCATTCATCGTTATAGACCGGTGAATCTGTCCATGAATTATGCCATTTTTAAGAAAAAATACGGAGGGCTTTTCGAAAAAACTCAAAATTTTGTTGTATTTCATTTAGCTCGGAAATTATTGGTTTTTGGAAAAATTTGTAAGGACAAAAATTGTTCGGGACATCGTTTTCTGAATCGTTCCTCATTGAGACGACGAACTGTGATGAAAAGTACAAAAAGTTGCTTTATGCGCTACCTTTAACGCATCAGTGACAATGATAACCGTTATTTTTCTACAATAGTATATTCTAAAACAAGTTGCAGAATGAGCTCCTATTCTAACACGAATGCGAAATTCGAAACGAGCTACGAAGGAGCGAGTTTTCGAAAGTATGAGTGTTGGAATTGCCTTCTGCAGCGAGTATCAGACGAAATTTTCTCCATTTCAGCCAAGTTTTCTCAATTTCTCCCGAAATTCAAATAAAAATTCAGATAAGTGACTTTTGTATTGCATCTTGGCAGTTGGTGTGACTCACGAAATTTGACAGATTATGAAATTTTAATTGATTTGATTTGAAAATTGAGAGGATCTGAAGTCAGTACAACCACAAAACGAAAAATAAAACTGAGAGCAATGCTGTAATGTATTTCAGTATCGTAATGAGTTCATAACAGTACTGAAAGTAGTGCTGTAATGAAACACATTACAGCATTGTTTTCAGTTATATTTTTCGTTTTGTGGTTGTTAGTACTGACCTCCGATCCACTCAATTTTCGAATCAAATCAATTCAAATTCTGCAATCTGTCAAATCTCGTTAGTGATACCAACTGCCAAGATACAATACAAAAGTCCCTAATCTGAATTTTTATTTAAATATCGAGAGTTTTCCACAAAACTTTACTGAAATAGAGAAAATATCGTCCAATACTCGTTGCAGAAGGCAATTCCAACACCCATGCATTCGTGGTGGAATAGGAGCTCATTCTGCAACTTGTTTTAGAATATACTATTATAGCACTACTTTGAGTTTTTAAATGAATTCATTACGGTACTGAAATAAAGAATAGTATATTTAAAAAAAAATGAAAACGAGCGAGTAGCTAGTTTTCGAAAGCATGAGTGTTGGAATTGCCTTCTGCCACGAGTATTAGACGATATTTTCTGCATTTCAGTCAAGTATTGTGAAATGCTGTCGAAATTTGAATAAAAATTCATGTTAGTGACTTTTGTATTGTATCTTGGCAGTTGATGTGACTTAAGAAGTTTGACAGAGTACGGAATTTGAATTGATTTGATTTCAAAATTGAGAGGATCTGAGGTCAGTACTTACAACCACAAAACGGAAAATATAACTGAAATCAAAGCTGTAATGAGTTTCATTATAACACTTCTTTTAGTACTGTAATGAACTCATTACGATACTGAAATAGAGAAAATTCATTCAAAAATTCAGTTTTGGCTTGTACAATTATGACCATTGTGTTTTGTATCATCGAAAAGTTCTTTGTTATTCAAAATGTTCTGCCATATCAACAATGAGCAGAATAATTTAAAGTGAGGAAATAAATAAAAATAAGAAAGTTAAAAATAAGTAAAAAGAAATTATGTCATATAACATTTCTAATGTTTTAAGAATAAAGATCATATGCAGGAAAATCATGCAGAACATGCATAATTCTAGGCATCGGTTTCACAAAGCTTTGATTATACCGTTAAATTAAGTGGAGCCACTTCGCGATTCGTTGAAATTTCAAAACGTGATGTTTTTTAATCGCACAATCAAAGTTTTGTGAAGCCTACTTGTTTCAAAAATATATAGGATGAGCCTTTAAGATTTAGATGGAAAAAAATAATATAAATGTCACAAGTTGCTACGCTGTCTAATACATGCTGCAGAGTGATTTTGGAATTTGGCCAATTATTATATTTGCATATAACTTCCAAATCATTGCAACTACTCTCTCGATATAAAAACATCTCTTTTAATTAATTAGATGTAGTACTTAATCAGAGACTAAGTCATCTAAATCTGACCACCCTGTACACCGTGTTTCAAATTGTGTGAGACTGCATTGTATCTCAGCTATTATTGAAGATAGAGACATGCGATTCTCGCGACTCTGTGTCACTTTTTTGTTAATCTATTACTACCATTGAAAAAACAAACATAAATATCGATTCTTCAGTTTTTTCAAGCTAAAATTAATCGAATATCAGGTTGTAAAAAATCAATGTAATGAAAAAAGCAAAATTCTGACTTTAAAATATACAGGGTATTCCATTTGAAAAATACCAACTTTTTTCAACTACGCCACTGACTGCTACGTCAGATTAAAATCAGTGAATTAAAAAAACAAAAAAGTGAACACACTCGTCTCGCCCTGTATTCCAGAAACAAATGTAGTTGAAATATTTTTGTTTGTGGATTCAAAAGTTTCACGAAAAAGTGACACAGGATCTCGAAAACCACATGTCTCTATCTCCAATAATAAATGAGTTACATTTCAGTCTCATCCAGTGTACATATTGTAAACAATAGATTCTTTAGGTTAAGAGCAACACTTTTTTCATATACCATCCAGCTAGGATGAAAAGATATAACCATTTTAACTTTCTTAATGAGCTATGCAGCCGCTTGAAACGTGTCATTAAAATTTTCCGAGCATTAGATCTACCTCATAAATAATGTAGCAGACAATTTTTCGTGTGAATCCTTTGAACAAAGTTGAATTCAACCAAAGTCAACGAAGTTTTTGAGTCGCACCAATATTTTTTTTTTTTTTTTTTTTATTCAAATTCAAATTCAAATTTATTCATCATCATCATAATAAGTTAACACAATAATATAAAGTACACTCAATTCACTCAAATAACACTTTGATATTTTGTTAAATAATGAAAGAAATGTAGAAGGAGTGAAACTGTGTGCAACTGGATTCACACTAGAAATGAACGAATCCACGTCTGTGTCGTGAATCAGATGCTAAATTAATTATTTTCTTAAATAATATTATTACTAGAAGAATATGCATTTCATGCGAACAGAGGAATATAGGATGTAGATATTCATTCCTCCATTTCCTGCAATTAATTTCAGCTCGAAAACAATCTTTTCATCCCAAAACGAAATCAATGTTACTTATTTGTTTGAAATGTTCTCCTTACGCAAAACCAAACCACAAAGTGATAAAAAGTTACTCATTATGCTCAAGAGTGATTACATGACTAATGGTCAGGAAATTGAATGCAAATACAACAAATACTGCATTTTTGAGCACTGTTTAATAACATTCTAACAAATCACAAACTAATGAAAAAACTACCTCTGAGTTTTTTTTCAGAAGTTCTTTACATTGGAATAATCGAAGTTTTATATTCATCTGTTAATTTCACACTCTTCGCTATAATACCTGAGATATTCGATGTTCAATTATCCTTATACAGGATATATTTTCGAAGTTAAGATAACAAGAATTCAATAAAGGGTGTCCTAATCGGAAAAAAAGTCCCTGAATTCTTTTTTACCTTCTTATAAAGGTGAAATAATAACAATTATTAAGTGAAGGTAATTTGTACTTAGTGAATAACTTGTCTCGTGGACGTCTTTTCGAATAATATTGTCTAGTTTCATCCATCCATGTTTAAAAATCATCAACGAGATTATTAACCACATCAATATCTTCGGTGATTTCACTTCACTTTATAGATAAAGTCCGTCGTCTCATTTTTTTAATTGTTTCAATCTTTTCAGACAATGTACGGAATAAATAAACTCTGAATGGTGTTTGTTTGAACCGGAGATATATTTGAAAGAAAGGTCAGAATTAATGGCCAAGCAAAATTGGCAATTATCTACGTTTCAATAAAATATGGTGGAATTTTCATAAAGAAGTGCTTTTATTCGCATCGGGTTGATATTCTAACGAATTGATTTTGAAAGTAGCGGTATTGATTGAAACTGTAGGTTATCTAATTAGATCAACTATGAATAATGAAAGTTTGTTTTTGTTCGATATATGATAATGTATTTTTCTTGAGAAAAAAATTAAAGAAATACACAAAACCAAAAAAACATCACTAGGTGTACTTAAAATAAGTAAATTCAAATCGAAAAAAATGTTTGGTTAGGTTTCCCCAACTGAACGTTTAATACATAGAAGAATTATATCGAGAAATTTTTGGAAATTAATGCCAAATTTAAAACTCAATCTCATACAGGATGTTTCAAAAAAAAAGAACACCTTTTTGAAGGAATTCAGATTGAAATAATTATCAGTAACATTCCAATTGTAATGAATCTAAAACTTGATTTAAAAACAGAAAACAACCGAGGATACTTTTGAAACATAGATAAATTGAAAATAGCTACCATCGAAATTTATAGGCTCACATAACTTTCATCATGAGGAGTGGAGGGATGAAATCAGAATTTGTCATTGAGAAGAAAGATAAACCAGTTTCGGACTTATTTGGGCTCTTCAGTATCCCATGTCTCTCAGAGATAGAGAGATAGTTCTATCTCTCCAGTTGACATGCTGAAAGGCACCGCTCTCATCTTCTTTCACTTTTTCGTTTTTTTCATTTTTTCTCTTTTTTGGAATATCTCGACTCATAATCGCTAAAAAATTAGGCGTTTCCGTCACTCAGAGAAACTTGAAACAGAAATAGAAAACCGATTTAGGAGTAGTGTGAAAATCGCAAATAGCGAAAGAGAATATAAGCATGTGAACTGTAAGGTTAGAATCCTTTAATTTTTCGAAAAGGCTATGAATAGTCGTTAAAGAAAATTCATTCAACCTACCTTCAACTTTTTGTGCAATCATTGGTTGCTGAGATATCCATAATCAAAGACAAAAGGATCCTTTTTCATATGAATTCCGAAATCTTCAAGTTTTATAAAAAAGGAAATTGAAGCTGAATGAACGAAGTATCTAATCATTACAACGGTTGAGCAAAAAAAAGAAATCAAAAAAATTTAATAATTTTCTTGTTTTGCTGGTTTTTCTAATATTACTCGAAAACTACTGACGCTACAAAATTTGGAAGTTGTAAACCAAAAACAAGAAACCCAGAGCCGCAATTTTCTTTTTTATTATTTCTCATGCGACCATTTCTCTCGTTGAAAATTGCCGAAAATTTTTGATTTTTTTTTATCTCTTGATTTTTTCCAGTAGTGTTGTTCATTTATTTTGAAGCAGTAAAAGGATGCTTACGAGAATTCGGCAACGATGTTCTCCTTCTGATTGCTGACGTCATACTCGAAAAAATATAATACATATCCCCAATTCAACGGGGAAGTTAACAAGCACAATTGCCTGAAAAATGATCGACGTTACTTGAAACAAGCTGTATATGCTTCCGCTTTCATAGCTTATAATTCGCGATCATAAAAACAGATCTGAATACAGTTACGGTGCCAAGCAACAACGATAAATATATCATTCGGAAGTTATGTTCCGGTTGGTAAATGCATACAAGAAACGGACAGGTAAAAGTCTTTGTGATTTAGTCCGACTCTGATCCAATTAATTTCTCGTTAGAATACAAAGCCGAGTTTCACTTCCACGGAAAGCTCGGAGTTTGGTAAAATCGACTAAAAAATGTGTCTGTCCTGCCCCGGCGCACTGCACTGGCTGAATCACGCTCCGGCGGAAATTCCAAACATCGTTATGAGTCATTCATGTCAATATAAACGGGGAGGGGTGTATAATGCATTCGCAAATAATGATTGAAAGTTGCGGAGCTGCGTAAAAAATTGTTGAAAAAACACGATCGTTAGTTTATTTGTCGGTGTAAAGTAGAGCGTGTTATTGGGATTCTTGGGAAGACAGGTGTTGTCTTGGATGTTACAGAAGCTGGGACACTGGCCAATAAATCCGCTTTATTCTATAGACTACTCGAACAAAACAATAATTTTAGTAGAGGGGTGCATTTTGAAAATTGTCAAAATGACAATTTCGAAAATTTTAGTAAAGGAAGATTTTATATCTATTGGAATATTTTATGAGAGATCCCTGCATGTTTCTGAACGACTCTCTCAAACAAAAATCAATTAGAAAATTTTTTAAATAGTAAAAGAAAGGCTCATGCGTACATTTTCTGCCAAAAAAAGATAGCACAGCATTTTTTGTTGTGCTGTAAATATTTTTCAGCAAATTATGAAAATGAAAAAAAAGGTCAGTCTAGCACTTTTCTTCTTTTGCGAAAAAAACATGTTCAAAAAATTGTGCAATTGTTGAGCAAAAATGTAATTTTCACGAATATGCCGGGTATTCTTCCCAAAAAAATAAAGAAATCAGAAAAAAGTTTCTCCAGCATTTTAATTTTTTTAGACTAAAGCTGTTGCCAGGTATACTGATTTACATACAATTCACTGATTTTTCTCATTTTCTCCATATGAGTGAAAAACTTTTAATAACTTAAATTCTAATCGGCACAATCATATAAGAAAATTTTTGTCTAAGAAAAACGAAAGTGCTGATTGATTCGAAAACATTGTTTTGGAAAAATTTTTCAGGAGATGTTATACTCTACTACTTCCATAATAAATGTTAGGAAAAATTAAGATCGTGGAAAGAAGATATTTAAAAAAAAAGGGTTTTTGCGGACTTTCTTGGCTATATTTACTACTAGCTGACTTGACAGACTTCGTACTGCCTCAAAAAAGCAACTCTGATATACTAAAATATATACTATATTATGGTATAGTACATTCTGAGTGGACATAAAATTGTCCTGTACAATATGTTTTGCTCCAAACGTTGTCGTCTGGAAGTAGGTGTTAAATTTCTGAATGTTGATCAAGAAGTGTTTAGAATCATTTACTATCCCAGAAACTAAAGAGAGTAAGGGATCTGGTGGTAGGGCAAATGATGGCAATTAGATGAGCTAGCTGACCCGGCAAATTTTGTTTCGCCTTAGAGATGAACAAAGTTGTTTTTTTTTCAGAAGAAATATATTAATTGAATTAAAAAAAATACAGATATACAAAATATACGAAAAATTTTATTGCAGTGAAATAGATATGTTCAGGGTGTTTGTTTATATATTACTCAATAGCTATCTCAGTTAATATTGATCGTACACAAAAGTTCAAATTTGCAGTATTTTTTATGGGCACTCAGAATTCAGTACTAAAAATTGCATCAAGGCATCTTTAATCAAAAAATTCTATGTGAATTGTTGTTTTTCAAATGCCGCACCCTGTATGTTATTTTCCTAATTGGTAGAGATCCTTCTTCTGATTTCAAATATATATACGGGGTGAGTCTTTGACTTGTACACATATTTTATCGGGATATTTCAGTGGACAGAAGAAACACTTTTTGTCCCTATCAATTTTTCCGATTTAGCTCGGTTGGAAAGATACAGGCTGTTGAACATCCACAAAAAATGTCATTTTCGAATATATCTCGTGAATGATTTCACCGAATCAAATAATTTTCAGAATATAGCTTTTCATCAATGTAGCAAATCTTCTACGAAGACAAAATTTCACTTACATTCTTAATTTCTTCAATTATGACCAATATATACCATTACATTTCAGAATTATATCAGAAATTCAAAGGTCCCAACTCTTGGAAGTAAATTGAATGCTATTTAATGAATATTTGGCCATTTTAGAAAAAAAAGTATTATTCGTGAAATCTCGTGAAACTCACATTTTTCGAGTAATTTATGATTTAAACAAATCAACATCAGCGAAATTAAAAAAAAATAGTCACTTTGGCTTAATGCAATTCTGTTCAAAAGATTCAGAGAATTTAATTTCTGTTACATTTTCTTGAAGGTTTAGGTGGTGGATCTAATAATCAGAAAGACTTAAGTGTCATGTTTCCAGGGATGGAATAGCTCATTATGAGAGTTTCAAATGGTTATATCTTTTCATCTAGGCTGAATCGGAAAAAAAGGTAAATGAAAAAAGTATTTCTCTTGACCTCAAGAATCTATTGTTTTAAATATATGTACAAGTCAAAGACTCACCCTGTATATATTTTATTGAGGTTTTTTTTTGTCTAAATCTGAGGCAGCTGTAGAACGCCACTGAAGAATGCTGTGATTCATTTATATCGAAGTTCCTTTCTATGGCCTCCTGATAGTCCCTACTTAACATCATTGGACACTTCTTCATGGGGATATTTGAAATATAAAATGCCCGTCTGCAGAATATTGAAGACATTGAATTCAGAATGGAAGAAAATATCGACAACCTTAATATAATCCAAAAATGTTGAGGAAAATCCTCGAAAACTTTAAAAAAAGGTATCGACTCTGTCTAGAAATAAATTTGAATCCCTAATTGAACTTTCAGTAAATAAATAAATAATATAAATATGAGTTGTTTAATCATCCACGGCTCCTTTGATAAGGAAAAAATCGCATCGTGTTCGTGTGACATTCCACAACTGCCTTAGATTTAGAATAAAATATCTATATTTTTAGAACACTGCCAGAGATAATCTCAATAAGGTATATATATTTGGAATAGTGTAGCGTAGCGACATCTACTAGTGTTATTCGCAAGAAAGAAAATAATTTCCTTATTTTTTTCCATGTATTTTATGTTAACCCCACCGTAGACAAATCCAACAGAAAATCTTTCATAACAAACAGTTCATCCAATCTTGAGTTATAAATGGTGTAACCAACAATATGGCCGACTTAGTTTTATATATTGACATTTCAGCTTGTAGAAACTACGCACTCTATTTTTTTCGTTATTCATGGACAATGAGTAGTTGGCCATTTTGGAGAAAGTATTCTTCGTGATATGCGCATTTTTCGGATAATGCATCATTAAAAAGAATTGAATTGAATGAAAAATTCAAATCAATGGAAACGTATAATACCGAAAACCATTTCATTCGATGAAATCATTCAGGAGATATCTTTGAAAATTCATTTTTCATGTATTTTCAACAGCCTGTATCTTTAAAACATAGTGGAAAGTGTTTATTTCGTCCTCAGGAATTTTCCGTTCGAATAAATGTAAAGATCAAAGACTCACCCTGTATACTGCAAAATATGTATGAACCTGACATTAATGAGTTAGAAAATCTTTTGATTTCAATGAAATTATGGATAAATATCAATAGTAAAGAATGAATTAGTGTTCGAGCAGATTCAAAGGTGATAATGCCTTTTATTCATTTAACAATCAAACAAATTAACTTTTATGATTTCGCTAACATCTGAATTCCAAATTCTGTTGTACCATTATCACTACCGATGTTCTAGATTCGTAAATAATGCTGATAGTTTCACGATTCCAGACAACGAGGTGCTTCATTCCATAACACTGCTTCATAAATAATGGAAAACATGTTTACATGAAATTAATGAAGTTACAGCCTCTACAAATACTGCGTTTCAATATAACATTTGTTTTTCTATACTGTTTTAAATACGTTATTTGCGCAACTGGTCGCATAGCTCAATCAATATCGCCAGAGTTCACTTCTTTTTCGTTGAGCATTTATGTTTGGATAAACAATCAACTTCATTGTCACTGTAAGTGAATGTTTTCTTGGTATTCTTGTCAGATAGGGTAGGTAGTTCTAGTGAAAATGAAAATAATTTAGAGGCATAAACAGGAGAAACTTCCGAGTTAAGAGCCACTGGATAACTTTTTTTGTAAAAACTCCTAGATTGTTGAAGATATTTCGATGCAATCTTAATCTGCCACAAGACTTGTTGAAAGTTAAAAATGTTTCTAGCATATTTCTGACCTTTCCAGTGGCGTAGAGAAAAAATTTGATATGAAACCTTTATTCGAATGCTAACAAAAACATTTGACAATTTTTTCACCGAACTGAAATTCCTTGAGATTGTTTCTCACACATTTTTAATGGACAAGTGATCGTTCTGTCAAAATCCCCAGCTTCAGTGCTATCAATTCTGAATATAATGCTCTGCACAGGGTATTCCAAATTGCTTGATTTTGGCTGTTTCTGGTACTTGTAAACTAAATTAGGTAAAAATCTTGAGAGGAGTCCTGGGCTCGATTTTGAAATGAAAACACCAGTAGTGGAAACCGTTTCACGATATCTTAATTTTTTTGAAGATATAACAAAATGCCATTACTTTTTCATTTTCAAAAATATTTCAAAAAAATTTAAACTTCAAACGAGCACCTCTTCACTAGCACTAAAACATGATTTTCAATATTTTTTATGTATAATTTTTGTATGTTATAAGATTCAAAACGAGTGTTCGTATTTAAAATAAAAAACGGTTTTTTTCACCCTTAGTGAACGATTTAAGAAAAATTTAATGAAATGTCCCATTTCCATTGAAAAAGTGACATGATAAAAAAGGTATGTCCCTGGAGAAAAAATTTTTGATAGCGCCGTGACGCCTGGCGTCTTTATTTATTCCGCAGATTTTTATGCGCATCTCAAGTCGACATTGACGTGTTCAAAACGCCATTCACAGAATGAAAAAATATTCGGACGTTTTCGAAAAAATTGGGGTTACCAAGATAAATGAATCACCCTGTACATGGTTACCTATGACGAATAAATACAATACTTTTAACCATGTTTTAGACATTACATGGTTTAAAGTACAAAATTCGCTTCATTTATTTCTACTTTCTAGCTTGTTCGGATCATAATTGAAATCTGTTCGGAAATTTAGTTTTCAATTTGAGCTTTACCGAATTATGAGACGATATCTCGGGGAAAATTAGGCACCCTGCAGACTAGAAGGCGTCGAATGTGACATGCTACACAAAACAAAGTAAGCGTTTCTGGATTGCTCGTTCTACTCGCCTCCAAACATAAACAAAGGTCTCATTAGCATGTGTTTACACTGTGTCATCTCAACAGCAGCCAATGGAAACAGATTATGACGGCGATAATTAAGCCAGTTTTACGGGACCGACTCTGTAGTCTGTACGTTTGAGGAGGAACGTTAACCTTCCGCAGGAAGTAGCATTAGACAGAAAGGGAATCAGAACTTGTTCTACATCCGTTTGGGTTGGTTTATTCGAAAAAGGTATCCTCAATTGTGTATTTTATAATTGTGCGAAACTGCTTGTCATTCTTTGGGAAAAAGGGGTTCTTACTGAAGCAGAATGATGCCATATGAGCAACGCACACTACAAACCACAGATACAAAGAGATAGAGGAAAATGAATGACACATTACTGCATTCCTCTATCTTTAGTTTTCGAGTTATTGGCCAAAATTGAAATTTTTGCGATTTCAACTTTAGTGATTATCTCCGTTTCTGTTTGTGCTAGGATGTTGAAAGAAAAACATTATACAGACACTTTTTTCATAGGAATCTTGTGGCGTACTTTGTGTCTTCCCAAGCTGTGCTATATTATGAACTCGTATTTTTTCTTATGAAACAATAGTTCATTATGACTCTGAACAAATTATTATTTTTTTTTCGTTTCGAAAATATATAACATACTTCACGGGGTTGCCCACGTGAAACATCACCTACTGACCAATATTTCCGTGAGTAATCTCTTGAATCTAGAATATGCTCAGACAAGTTAATCTTTTGACTGCGAGGTCAGAGGTCTATAAATTCGAGTCCAGACGGGTGTAACACGTAATGCAATGCGAAAGAATTCACATTACATTACGCTTTACATTACACTACATTACCCGGCTTGAGATCGTACCCCCAATCGTAGTTTGGCCACTCCGCCTACCAGAGCCAATTGTTTTCCCTAACTTTTCGTATATATACGTCTACCTTTACCTGAATAACTGAAACTACAATCCTATAATCAAATAATCAGTCAATTCTCCCAACTTACGGGCTCTCCCGTGACGCGATTACTTGGGGAATACGTTACGCAAAATATTATTCGTACACATCAGTTCTACAACAGCTGATAATAGTATTGCTTGGTTGACGTTCTTCGATATTTCACAGTTGCATAGAATCGATCAAGGCTAAGGGTCATTTTTGCATATCACCGTAAGAATAACATGAGAGATTCGCGAATGGCCCTTGTAGCTTGAGAAGCAGGCATTTTTCGACTTGCTTGATATTTTCTCATGCTCAAATACTACAACATTTTTATAAATTGTTATTCGGATTGATAAATTATATTGATGTAAAGCTTCATCTGAATCCGTTCGGTAGTTCTCACTTGAAAGAGTAACAAACATCTTCACATACCCACAAACTTTCGCATTTATAATATTAGTATTAGTAGTATTATCACGAAAGAAAATAATAATTCATTTCAAACTATTGTTGCCATAAGAAAAAACACAACTTCATGTTATAGCTAAGCAAGGAGACCTATTGGGAAGAATAAAACGCTACTGGATTGCTAATGTTTTAATTTCAACATCCTAGCTCAAACAGAAACGGAGAAAATGACCGAAGTCCTTCGTATATGTGCATCCCAAATTCGCTGTTCCCTATAATGGTCCAGTCATTTTATGTTTTCACCACGGAATTCGAAATAACTGGCTGTAAACTTGTGAAAGCCTTCTTCATTTTGACATCTCAAAGTTACAAAAAACGACTTTTTGCATGTTTTTCGCAAATATCTCGGTTCCAATCAGATTTTCGCTATTTTTATCTATTTTAAATAATGTAGAGGAATAAATTCTCTACAACTTTTGTTCGAAAAGTTTTTTTGTACTTCAGATTGTTTTTGAAATAGAGGGCAGTGAGCACGCAGTGTTTTTCTAAGCCGAGTATATATCATTCGAGCGGATGACATATCGCCGGTCCAATGCCAAAGTCACGAATGTGCTTTTTTATGTTTCTGGAAAAACGCGTTTTCAAAATTGAAGACTATGCTATAAATAGAGATTTTATTTTGTGGCACTAGGCTACAATTGAGAGAGGGGAAAAACAAACTCTTTCGCGATTTTGGCTTTGAAACTATGAATATAATTGCGACATACCTACTGCACATAGGCAAAAAGCACATTCATGACTTTTGGGATTGGACCGACGATATTATATTCGAACGAGACTACCGACTGAACTCTAATGATACACGATATAGTAAAACACTGCGTGCTCACTGCCCTCTATCTCGAAAACAGTTTAAAATACAAAAAAAACTGGAACAAATGTTATAGATGATTTATTCCAACATTTTTTTGTTCATTTCTGGACCCAATGGAGTGTTTTTCGTTCAAAAATCAAAGTTGGACCTAATATCTTGCCAAAAGCTTCATCGGGCTTAATTGATTCACCGAAAAAAATCCCAAATGACCACATTATCATAATATGAATGTTTGCATCTTGATCTGAAAGAACATACACGGATTTTCGAACCAAAAACCCAAATATGGCATACCATTTTTTCTGTTGCTTCCGCAATGAATTTAGCTCTGCTACAACATTTCATTGGAACATTATCAGAAAATAATAATAATAACATTCTTTATTAGTTGAATAAATAGTTACAACAGTTATAACAACAATAATTATCAATGAATTAGTAATGCTCCTTCACATATTGACTTCTTTTATCGTTTCGACCCTCACTGCAAATGACAGGCATGGTATAATAACTTTACATAAGTTTCTGTTTAAAATAAGCCACGACGCATTGGTTCCCAAAGTATCTTATAAAAAATTAAATACAAAATGTCTGTCATAAGACCAAATATCGAAATTTTGGCAGTGACCTTCTCAACTTCAAGCCATACATGCCTACTTCTGAATTACAAACGTAATATCGAAGAACCGTCAAATGATGAGATAAACCTCCTCCCACGATCGGCTAGAAAAAATTGAATCAATACAAATTGAATGCGTTCAACTAGCACGCCCTTCTCGAGATTTATTAGTTCTTATCTCGGACGCATCCGGCCTATTATCGGAGTCGTAAGAATCAAATGGACCACTTGTGGATTTACGTTAGTCGTTGAATCATGTCGGAAATATGACAATGACTGATTTGTTGAGCACCGAGCGTTGTAAGCGGAAATGATATTGTGGTGGATGATGGACAGGATATTCTGTTGATCGGGGACCGTGTCCGATGTTAACTGCCCAGTTATGGATGACCTTTTTGAACTCGGGAATCCACCACAAACTAATTGTTCGCAATTCCACAGAGGTAGGGGGAAATGGTCATTTATTATGACGTTGAGAAAACAATTCACATAAACCAACAATTCTCCAAATCATAACACAATGTTTATTTCTTTTTATGTTTGATATCACTCCGAATTCATTTCCGATTGCTTTTCTGAAGAAAAAACGATTTTCAGCTTTTTAACCAGATTTCATTCTACTATCGACTCCGAGATAAATGACTGACGAATAAAGTGTGTGATATTTACTTTATCGAAAACTCATTATGACTCTTTCTCCTTACTCATTCGAGAGTTGCAAACAAATTTATTTTGCATGGAATATTCTCCGAATAAACATTCATGTTTTTGTTATCAACCTCCACGAAATGTGTCATTTCAGTTCACTGACACATGGCATTGATAGAGTAATAGAGGCGTGGTTAAGAAGTAATATTTTCCAGATTCAAGATTGCGAGATTGAAAATTAATTTTCTTCTAACACAGTAGATTCTTGGGATCAGAAAAAATACTTTTTTTGTATGTCATTCTTTTCAAATTCAGCCAAAATAAGAAGATACCATTCTAAACTTTCATAATGAGCGATGCTAAGCTTGAAAATATGCAACTCAAGTTTTCCTGAGCATAAGATGTACCGCCTGAAAGTTACCAATTTGTTTGATTTCGCTGATATAAATGTTTTCAAATGATTGATTACTCGAAAAATACGAAGAATACTTCTTTTAATTTCGAAAATTATGGAATGTTATGGTCATAATGAAAAAAATGAGAATGTGAGTTTAATTTTGTTTTCGCAGAGTAATTACCACAATCAACGAAAACCTATATTCTGAAAGTCATTTGTTTCGATGAAATCATTTACCAGAGATTTTCGAAAATGCATTTTTTTATGTATTTTCAATATTCCCTATATTTTTAACCGAGCAGAATTCGATATTTTCAATATCCCCTATATTTTTAAACGAGCAGAATTCGAAAAATGGTATAATCAAAAAGTGTTTATTCGACATCCATGGAATGTCCCGTTAAAATATATGTCCAAGGCAGGGACTTACACTGTATGCACATAACCCTAAACTGAAAGAGGAAAATTACTAAACCTTAGCAAAAAACATGACGATCTATTAAAATTTAATGATTTTCTCATGATAATTCAAAATGAACCTAATATTATTTCTCCATTTCAGTATCCTAATGAGTTTATTAAATTATTAAAATTATTGCTGTATTGAAACTCATTATAGCTATGCTTTCAGATATTTTTTTCGTTTTTTCGGTTGTCAGTACTGACCTCTAATCCTCTCAATTTTCAAATCAAATCAATTCAAATTCCGTAATCTGTCAAATTCCTTAAGTCATACTAACTGCCAAGATAAAATACAAGTCACTAATTTGAATTTTCATTTGAATTTCCAGAGAACTTCACAAAACTTTGCTGAAATAGAGATAATATCGTCTTATACTCGTTCCTACTATCATGTTTTCGAATTCCGTCAAATGGTCAAATGGGAGCCTCTTCTGCATATAGTTTAGAATATACTATTATCTATCTTTATTGCGATGTTAGGTGTTAATTGACTAGTAGTATAGTATAATGTCCTCAGCGATATTTTAAGAGTTTGACAGAACGAAGTTGAACTTTTGCAGTGCATAATTTGAAGCATATTTTTATTTAAATATCTCTGCAAGCTCTTCATGGACTTAATTCATATCTTTCTCATTGAGACATCCATAGAAACTGACAAAAACAACTTCTTGTTTATGTTACGATCGCGAGCTACGTACGTTGTAGTGTGACGTTGCTTATGTTTATAACTCGGAATCTAATGGATGTGTGAACATCACCATTAGGAATGTCATATCGTCGGTCCAATGCCAAAGTCACGAATGTACTTTTTTTCCGAGAAAAACGTATTTATAAAATTGGAGACAGTGCTATAAACATAGATTTTTGTGGTACTAGGCAAAAAGTAGGAGAGGGAGATAAGCAAACTCTTTCATGATTTTGCCATTGATACCATGACTATAATCGCTATATAGTGCACATAAGCAAAAAGCACATTTGTGACTTTGGCATTGTACCGACAATATGTCATGGTCATCTTGTGATCGTTGAAACTGCTGATCAATTATATTTCTAAATCCTAGTGGACGTCTGAGAGCATAGATGGCGCTCACGTAACTAGTCACTTCGTTTCCAACCTTACTTCTTTATAATCAGTGATATAAATGCTATGTGCAGGTAAAGAAACAAGAAACTGACCTTTGTAATAATATGCTTTCCGACTATTCTGAAGTTCAGAAATCCATTGATTACATACTAATGGAGAGTAAATCCCTTTTGCGAACCCGAAGAAACCTTATGTCACCCGATGACAGTTCTACCATGTCAAAAATTGTCGCCGTGACATTTCAATCTCTTTTTCTCCAGTTGAGAGGCCCGATACGTAGGTGAATTTGCGTTGCGGCAATTCAATATCCAATGAAGCGATAAGCTATGTATGTCCGCAGCTAGAAATCCAGTTCACAAAGTCATTAACCATTCCTACGTAGCGTTGCGGTAAACGCGACCATACCAGTGGCAAAACGATATTACGGGTGGTCGGTCAACCGTTGTTATGGTTTCTATATTTACCCCTTTTGATGGGGGCTGAACGATTGCTGGTTGTCGACTCTTCGGCGCCTCTCACGGCCGTATTATGTTGCAATCTATATTAGGAATCGGACGTAATTTACAAAACGAAATACGCGATAAAATCGTTCCTTGAAGTGAGGGAGACGAACGGCTCAATAAAGGCTCACACAACAATTGACCCGTTTCGAAACGATCATTTTGTTGGAACACGTAGTCTGGCCTTCGTTGGAGAGATCGAGAAATAGGTCGGAGTAAAGTCTGCAGCAAAGAGTTGGAAAGATAGGGAACACCCCTTTATCTGTGGTACCATTTTTGGGTAGATTCACAGATCTGACAATCAGGGGGTGCCGAATTATTCAATACAGAAAACTGTTATGATGAGCGCGAAATTTGTATTAAATTAAATATCGACCTCGTCGAGCTCAGATAAAATCATTCTAATGGACAAAACAAGAGCAGGGCTTTGCTTCGTGATCAGGATTCTATTTTTCATTTACACATTCGTTTTGAATCAAAGATATAAATAAAATACGCTTCGGACTTGAAATTAATCTCGCAATAATTGTATTTTAATTAATTATTATTGGGGAAAAATGAAAAGATTTTGTCATGAGCAACATGCAAAATGAATTTGAATTCAACCAGAAACATTCTCATGTAAAATATTGCCAAGACGAGGCCGTATTTCTAACATCAGAGTTATCAGATCTCATGAAGAGCCAAGCTGCTAACTCTACACTCTTCATCTTCACAAGTCCTTATTTAACAAACTCTATGCCTTGGTCAAAATAAGTGACTTGGCCTTTCGTAACTATAACAACTATTGCATAACAGAAAAGTTATAGCGAATGAATTTTTCACCTTACGCTCACGTGGCGAAAGAGTTACTTATTTCGACCAAGGCATAGAGTTTGTGAAATAAGGACTTATGAGGATGGATAGTGTAGAGTTAGCAGCTTGGCTAAGCTGTCTGACGTAACTTATTTTCACATGACTGATTTTTATTTATGTTTTCTAGAATATTATTTCTGAAATAGTATCATAAGTGTCAAACAATTTCCATTTGCCGACACTTCTGTCAGACTCTTCAAAACTCAAAAAAAAATGAATGAACTTATTTGCCCACTTCTGAGTTTTAAATATGTTATTGAGGTAGCTATCAAATTATATTGCATTAGTTGGACAAACTGTACTGACTAAACATCCCCCGAACACGAAAAGTATTCAGCTGAATAATATTTGTGTTTTGGGCATATTTAGTCACTACAATTTATCCATCTTATGAAATATAATTTGATAGTTACCTCAATAACATATTTAAAAATCAGAAATGTGGAAAAAAGTTCTTTCATTTCTTTTGGAGCTTGAAAGCGTCTGAAAAAAGTTATATTTATATATCATTCGCATTAAAAGTGATTTCGATTTGTTCGTGAAACTCCTTTTGGGTCATTACTGTGATTCAATCTTGGATCTGCAACTTGTACATTCATTGAATTCTTTCCAGAATTCAACCGTATTTGAAATGGATAATTTTTTGTCATTTCCTTCATGCACGTTCGTTTTATCTCGTTCCGATTTCAGACTGATTTACAAGGTATTTCTTTAATGTTGTTTCTGAATGTCACGCAAATAGAGGTCGTTAACACGTTTGATATACATTTCTTTTTCTTGGGCATATGTTCATTGGAAGTTGCACTCGTTTAGTTTATTTATACAGAAGGCTGTGTTTAAAAGATACTCCACTGAGTGCAGCATCTATGGTTAATTGTTTTTTCTATAGTTCTCTTCCTAACGAGTGCGGAACTTTATACTTTTTTGCTAGAGTCTTCAGTCTCTTTATATTGAAAAATGTCGATTCGGCACTGTCATTTTTCCGATCATCTTATCCATCGATGATCGTAAATAGATTCGAGCGTGTGATAGGATGTCGAAATTCTCAGAAATGCTCGTGTAGCGTTCAGTAAATTCCATACTAATCAATGGCGTCGAAAAGATAACAGTGAAATCAATAACATTTCCGGTTCGAATTTCTTAAGGCTGCCCGAAATCTGGCCAAGTTCAACTCTAGTTATGAACAAATGGTGCATTGTATGGACTATTATCATCTCACTTCCCCGCTAAGCAAAGAATTATTGAATTTCAACATCTGGTTTATCGTAGAAGAAATATTAATATCAGCTATGATGGATTTGTTGTTTATTAACGCCATCCTTTGAGAAATAACTCTGAACAGTTATGGTTTGTTTGATCCTGGCTTGAAAAGATTATGAGCCCTGTGCATATTCGTATGTGTCGCCCTCCGAGAAAATATATAATAAAATCATTAGTAAGACAAATCGGTTATGTTGTAGTTTATTCATACTGAAATGATTTTGAAAAAATGCCTATTGGCCTATTTCTGAATATCTCGAAATGATACATTTTAGATAAAGGGAACCTTCAAATGACTCCACTAATTTTTTTCTTATAAATTGAGGAAAATATTGTTTCCATATGAGAAAATAAAATTTCTGTTTTTTTTTCAATTCCAACTGAGACTCTCATTTCACCATCCAGTATATCAAAACGTTATATTCACTACAGAGTGGTCAAATGGTCGAATATCTTTTCGGTTACCCATTCCAAAGAACACATCCTAAGATAATGCATAGCCTCTTCATTGAATCCTCAGTGTTCTACAAGCCCCCTGTATAGGGAATGATACCTTAAATTACTGTGGCATTCGAAGATATATTCGAAAAAGTCATGACATACAGGGTATTCCATCAGAAATAAGAAAGTTGGCCATTTTCAGTGAAAGCGAAAGTCATCGATATTTGAAAACATACAGGGTTATTCACGAATATGGAGAATATTTTTAGGAAAGCCACAAGATTCAGGATTGAAATTCTAAAGGTAATCTTTGAGTGAGAAGACGATTTCTTGTATATTTTTTGAAGGTTCTAGGGCGGTTTTTTTCAGACATTATCTTTCGTTTGTCATATGAGAAAACCCATTTTTCATTGCATAAATAGATTCTCCATTGAATTCTGAGTCTTATTGATTCCAAAAGTTTGATTGTTTCCTTAAAAATTCTCTTTAAAACGAGGAAATACGAAAAAAAAATCTCAAAATTGAACTCTGTTGAAATTCAGACAACCTCTAGGTTTTTTCATTGAAAATTCTCATTTTTGAGAACCTCCGGGAAGAAAGGCTGATCTTTTCGATAGCGTGATTTTTAGAATATGATACAGGGGTTCACAAATTCTTTGTCGAAGTTAGAAGTGATAAAACGTGAAGTCAATGGAGAATTTTTTTATACAATAAAAAATGGATCTTTCCATTCGCAAAACGAAAGTTGATGTCACTTCCGGAAAAACCGGAAGTCTTAGAACCTTAAAAATATATACTAGAAGTCATCTTCTCACTTGAAGCTTACCTTTAGAATTTCAATCCTGGATTTTGTGTCTTTCCTAAAAATATTCGATAGAGCATATTCGTGAATAACTTCTGATGGACACAATCTTTTTGCCATCTTATCATGGAATTCTTGCGATATTCGTCCTTTTTCAAATTCTGAATCATACTCTCTGTTCTCTACCTGTCGAGAAGCGATGTCAATAAAACGTCGTGAATCATTTTTACGATACCTAGCCATAAATGTATCGATTATCGTTTTACGACAACGTCACCAGCCCGAAATCGAGGTAAAAGTTATATCGATTGACATTAAGTGGAATGTTAACTTTCGTCTTTCGTTATCGAGACTTGGGGTTGACTGTAGAATTATTGCATCACAGGCAATAACTACCACTACTACAATACAGTTCCGGCGAACCAGACGCTATCATTAAAACTCCCATTTTCGAGGAGACCTAGGAGATATCCACTATAATTTTTATGCAGTAACGTGTGCAGATAAGATTGCAGACTGACAGGCGCTATAATAAAGTGACAGGAGAGTCTTAAATATACAGGGTGTCTGTAAAGGGTGTGGGGTAGTTGTATCTGTATATATCAAAATGAATTGCTGTGCGTAAGGTACGATAAAACTTGAAAACAGCTGGACCAATTTTGGTCTTGACTAATTCGTTAAATTCCAGGGAAGTTTTAAAATTGATTTTGCATTATTTATGAAATCGTTTCATCTATTTCTCAATTTCAATAATTTCTTCAAGTGAGGACGACGCAAAGTTTGCACTAAACACCAACGTTATCAATTAATAATACACATGAATAATCATTTAATATTTCGATGAACATCGGGTATCATATTCAGTTATCTATGTTAACATGGGCTTCGGTGATCATTTGTGAAAGTGATATTTGAAGCGTCTAAACGCATAACCAGATATTTGATGTATGAACCGTTCCGAGCAAAACGAGAAAAAACTGCCAAAATCATAGTTTTGAATTGAAAAACTTCTAGTTTTGACCAATTGAATAACGAATTGAGACTTTCAAAAGTATACTTATGAACCTGAGGATATAAGAATCAGATTGCCAGCAACTTTCTCTATTGTAATCCTTCCTTGTTTATTTTTTTTCGGAAAATGTCAAATGTCTGATTCCGCATTTAGAAGCTTCATTTGAACTTACGTCCTCTTTTTGAAGTTGATCTTTTGTGATAGACACAACTCACCTCAAAGTGTGCGAGAACTTTTTTGTCAACTTGGTTGATTCCAAATTGCGATGCCGAGAATAAGAAGACCTGATACAAGAAACCGCGTCACGGGAGGGCCCATGTATTGAGGGGGTTTACTGATTATCTGATTATAGTAAAATAATTTCTGTTATTTAGGTATAGGACGTATTTATACGAAAAGTTAGGGAAATACAATTGGATCTGGTAGGCTGTTTGGCAATCAGGATCTATGTTCCTTCGAAATTTTTCGTGTTTGAAGATAACATTGAACTAAAAATAATAAGTTGCGCTGGCCAGCTATTGTATTTAATAAAAACAAATCAGAAGAAAAATTTGTACTAATCAAAATTCAGACAAGGTTTTGGAAATTTAAGTGGTGTAGATTATGTTGACGAAAATTCAACCCTCGCGCTGTGGTACTCTTCTAATCGGACATTTCTATAGCTGCTATCTCGGTGCGGATTTTATACTTCAACTCCTTCTGAACACTTTCTGTTCAAGGTATCCCCCATTGGAATGCTCCCTATGAATTCAATGGGGTTATTCAAAAATGATGAAGTATTTGATAAATTCAGCACGGTATTGCATATTCATCCTCATGAATAAAAACTTCGGAGTATTGATAACACGACCCAGAAAAAGGATGATTATAATGGCTAATTAGTTATCCAAATATTGCCTCGGTGCTTCTATCAATATCTACTCATACCAACACATTTTAGGGTCAGTAACATGCGGTTTTTCGAGTCGTTCGAAAGTAATAAAAATATTTGTTTCTGCCAAGGAATGCTCTGTGTTAATTACTCCATTCATCTTGATGGAATTCCCTCCTCTGGGGCTCATCGAGGGCTTGAAAACTGAAATTGAATTATGCTCTCTAATTATAAACTCTGTCGCTTCTTATTCATTTTGATTAAGCGCCCTCGAGTCTGACTGAGACAATGCAATTGAAGCAACCGTACAAGGCTCCATTTTCATGGGAATTTGTGGAATGCGAACAGTGAATCCGGTCTGCTTTTTTTTAATCTTCAAGAAAATACAAGGACTAAGTTCAATAGATGTTACTCTGACAATTCAAAATAAAGTTCCCACATGAGTCAGGGACATTGACTTGATTTCAATAAAATATAGTTCCTCTATTTCAGTATCGTAATGAGTTTATTACAGTACTAAAAGTAGTGCTGTAATGAAACTCATTACAGCATTGTTTTCAGTTATATTTTTCGTTTTATGGTTGTCAGTACTGACCTTCGATCGAATCAAGTTTCGAATCAAATCAATTCAAATTCCGTGATCTGTCAAATTTCGTATGTCACACCAACTGCCAAGACACAATACAAAAGTCACTAATCTGAATTTTCATTTGAATTTCGAGAGTATTTCACAAAAATTGACTGAAATAGAGAAAAAACCGTCTAATACTCGTTGCAGAAGGCAATTCCAACACTCATGCTATCGAAAACGAGCGACGAAGGAGCGAGTTTTCGAACTTCGCATTCGTGTTGGAATAGGAGCTCATTCTGCAACTTGTTTTAGAATATACCATTGAATGAGATTTTGAGATGAAAATTCATATTAATATGATTTCAAGTTATAGGAAATAAAATTGATTTCAGCCTGTAGGTCTGCAACGTATACAGAGTGGTTAAGAAAAATTGAGTAAAATAACGAAATTTTATTCCCAATTAAATTAAGCATTTTAAGACTATACATATTCAAAACAATAACAGGTTGATATTTTCTTTGCATACCACACACGAGGTTGTTGAACATTTCTTGGGGAATTTGGTTCCATAAACTGGGCACAAGCTGTTTTAGATCACTTACGGATTCTGGGTAGGTTGATGATTATCTAATCTTCTTTGGAGCATATCCCATGCATGTTCTATGCAATTCAAATCTGGTGAGTGCGGAGGTATTGGTAAATGTGGAATACCCAGCACCTCTTGAGCATTCTCAATCTCAACTATGGCTGCACGGTGAGGTCTAGAAATTGAGAAGTTTTACCAATAGCACCGTGAAAATTTGGAAAGACATAGTCAATGACATGCCTCCTAGTGTAAGGCGGTCATATTCCCAGGACAAATGTATAGATATATGCCCCCGGCTCATACCATAACACTACCCCTCGGAATGAATGGACTTCTTGAACATAGCAGCAAATACGGGGTATGCGTGGGATTGTCCATACCCTTATATTTTTATTTTTTGAAAATCTGAAAATCGTCCATATCTGGATTCATCAGTGAAAAGGACATTACTCTATTGATCGCTCCAATTGATATGTGCCTTGCCCATTTCAGTCTTTGACGTTTATGGAACTCCTCTTAATGGGGGTGTAGAACCTAGACTGACATCCCTCAAACGTCGTCTGACAGTCTCGATGGAAACTTGGACCCCATCTGCATATTGAAAACTATTCTGTAGCATTATACAAGTAGATACAGGCTTTTTTCTCGCCTGAACGGAGATGAAACGATCCTGAGCAGGTCTTGTTTTCCATAGCCCACCAAGCTTTGGTCTTTTCAACATGGAACCTATCCCCCTGAACCAATTCCAAAGTCGAGTTATCACACTTTGGCTGAGTTAGAGCCCTCCTGCTACAACAACCTAAGTTAGGCCACTCTGTAGCATTCCGATGGCCCATTAGCCTCATCGTTTATGAATTTTTACTTGGCATTTTCAGAAAACTCGTTTCAATCGAATACGTTGATAAACAGACTCCATTTCAAAATGAGAATATTCATGAAGCATATGCAAAAGATCAAACTTCAGAAAAAAGACGACGACATGTCTCATACCAGGGTTCGAAAATATCATGATATTTATATAAATATCAAAATATCGGATATATATCAATATATATCCGATATATATCAACTTTCTGATATTTATTTTTACGAACAATTTTTAAAATTTTTCTTTAAAGAAGTCAATAAATCAAACGTATTTAGAAGTTCATTTACCAAATTCATTAAAAAAACTAATCCAGATTCTAAAAAATAAAAAACAACAAAAAAAAGTTATCTATTGATATATTTTCTTGGAGGTCTCTGCATTTTCCTGAAAACTTAAAATGGGTTTTCTCTCCCAGTCTCTGAAACAAAAAGCAGTTGGAAAAAATTTTAATAATATAAGAAAAACGTTACGCTTAAGATTTCAAATTGTTTTAATTTTCTTTATGTTCATTGTTAGGCAACAATCTCTTCTCGTAAAGTTTGGCCCCTGACAAATTAGTGCTCAAATTTTTACGCAGTGGCCTTTCTTATGTTATTAAAATTTTTTCTAATTGTTTCTTGTTTCAGAGACTGGGAGAGAAAACCCATATTAAGTTTTCAGGAAAAATAAAAAAAAAGTTGATAAATTTATAAAAAGTTTGTTATCCGGATAATTAAAAATTTCCTGTGCAGATGTAGTGGCCTCATTACATATCAATCTCAAATTGCTATTACATACTGCAAACTTCAGCTGTATATATGAACGTGCTTTCTGTTCAAAAATTTAAACAAAAAAAAAACAAGAGCACAATGAATAGTGCAATGACGATTTTACGGCGAAGTTATAACATCACTATCTGGATTCCCCGAAAATACGTTGCTTCTTCGATCGTACAAACGGTCGGTATGTTGGTATACATTGGTGTGTTCTTAAATCGCGATTGATTATGAAATTTTTACGCACAGTCGCAAATTTCGGTAAATTTATAAATATCCTTGATATATATCAATCCTTATAAATATCGATATATATCATGATATATATCAGGATAAATATCGGCGATATATATCGGTCGAACCCTGTCTCATACTGATTTTTATTGGGTCGATTCAAGTTGTTTATGAGTTTTAAATGATTTAACAGCGTTTTTCTCGAAAATTACATAATTTGCAAAATGATTGAAGACGATATTCACAACTCTTGTGGTGCAGTATATTTTTTCATGAATATAGGTTCGATAGATCTTCTTTTTGAAGTATCATTTGTAAATTGATTGAAAAATCATTCAACAATATGAGAGTTATAAAGGCCCCCCTCTTTTGTGTAGTAATGAAAAAAATATTGTCACGAATCTACGAATCAAAACCAGTAATTGTCTGACGAAAGAGTCTGATTTAGACACGGAAACATTACTCTTCAGAGTTCAAAGTGTTTTTTCGTTCATTCTCAAGCAACAATTTCTTCTTGTAAAGTTTTGGCCCCTGATAAATTAGTGCTCAAATTTTTATGCAGGGGCATTTTTTTCTATTATTTAAATAAGGGAAGACAAACCCCAAATTTAGTTTTCAGGATAAAAGTAATGAGTTCATTACGGTTCTAATAGAAGCACTGTGATAAACTCATTACAGCATTATTTTCAGTTATATTTTTCGTATTGTGGTTGTCAGTACCAACTTCCTTTCGTAATCTGTGAAATTTCTTGAGTCACACCAACTGCCAAGATACAATATTGTGGTTGTCAACACTGACTTCCGATCCTATCAATCTTCAACTACCCCCAATCCAATTATCTGGATCTATCAGTCACACCAACTTCAAAAAGTCACTAGGATGTATAATCTGAATTTTTCATTGAATTTTGACAGTATTTCACAAAACTTTACTGAAATAGAGAAAATACCTTCTGATATTCGTTGTTGAGGGCACTGTTGCGAATTTCACACTCTTGTTGGAGTAAGAGAACCCATTCTTCAACTTATTTTATTACTATTATTACTAATTTTTTTCATGAAATGAATCAGCTAATTCATGAAAACGTTCGGATGAACTAAATCAGAGGTGAGGGTTTCAATAATCGAGGTTCTAATGTAGTTCGAAGTGTTATTGGCTGCTGACGAATTGGTGCACACGTTTTACGCAAAGGCTTTCTTCTATTATTTAAAGAAAATCTAAATAATTTTGTTCGATAATAAAAATTTCAGAATAAAAAGAATATTTTCTAAGTTTTTTAGAGTTTAATTCGTTTTCATTCCTGCGGACTCTCCTATTTCTGTCATAACTTTATAGTTATGAATTATAAAATGATTTACACTTACAATAATCACTGCACTGATGTAGATCTTCTCAGTGTATCATTGGCCCGGTTGAAACGATACCTTAGGAGTAGTTTCTCATAACTGTAATACTCTAGATCAGGGCTGTCCAACTTCACGTAACCCAAGCGCCATATTTTGAAAAATTCTGGTGCGGAGGGCCGCATTGGAAAAATTTGCAAATTGATGCTGCTTTTTCAGATATGGGCTTCCCATCAGTTAACCCACTGTAAAAATTGAGTTCCGTAAGTTGGGGTATCGTTCTTCTGGCAGCGAATCGAAATATTCCAATTCAGTTCTTGTTCTTCCTTGGTGAAAAGGATTTCACACTATCCCAGTTGGAGGTGTGCTCAACCTACATTCTGAAGTGGCTGAGCAAAAACTGAAATTTTTTTTACAATGTTTTGAAATTCGCTAAACCTATTTTCGACTCCTTCTGCAGTCTTTTCGATGCATTTTATCCGCAGTTGATAGAAACTTCTTCAAAATAAAATTCTTCATTCCTTCAAAAAATGTTGGTGTGAAGTAACAGTTCGCCATAAGTAACTTCTACTTCGGTATTAAACTCTGAAAATTTTCAAAGTAAGTTTGTCCTCTAGCATATTGTTAGTTATTTCAACAACTACTTTCATGCAATCCATTTGAAGTGACAATTATCCACATTGCGCCTCTTGGTGAACAACACAATGTATCACAAGACTGTTGACTGTTTATGTGGTTTCATTTCAAGAGTCCTGCAAATCCGATGTCAGTTCCTGTCATAGCTCTGGATCCATCAGTGACAATAAAGGAACGTTCATGGAATCCCCCGTGGTCCGATACCACCTAATTCACAGCTTCAAAATCTGTACCCTTAATTGTACCATTCAAATTCAAGCATCTCCGATATACGGTTCTGACAAAAAATACAACCTGGCTGATATCCGATAGATCAGTACTTTCACCTAAGGGTAGCAAAAAATACTCACACTTCTCAACTGAGTTATACAGTTTTTTAGATAAACCTATATTGATCAATATGGTCTACTCGTTTTGAAATTGTTTAATGCGACACAGAGACTGCTTCGAATTTTCCGGCATTTTTGTTTCTCTAAACTGTTATGCCATTCTGATGACACATTCCATCAGTGAGAGATTTTATCCGCTTTGGCGATTTCCAGCGCCCCTCTGCGGGCCACAAAAAATGAGGTCGCGAGCCGCGGGCCTCGTGTTGGACAGCCTTGCACTAGATCAGGCATGTGCAACCTACGGCCCGCGGGCCACATGCGGCCCGCGAATAGAGATTTCTTGGCCCACCAATGAATTTTTTTTCCACACGCAACCCCAAATTTGCTCTACAAAGATATCACATTAAAAAATTTTCTAGTTTTCATTCGCTGCATGCGCAATGACTGAAAATATAAAAGTTGTTCTTGGAAAAGTGATGGAAACATCTGTTGTTTTTCCATAGCATTGGATGAAAGCATTGATACAGCGCAGAATCCAACGCAATCATAAAAAAATATGGTTCTAATTTGAAAAACGAAAGTTATGCGCCAATCTTGATCCAAAATTTTGACCCAATATTTGGAACAACCTGTGACGAATTTTTCAAAATTCTAGAAATGTACAATATTCCCACAATCTTCGACTTCAAAAATGTGAAAACGGTTTGTGCTTAAGATATTAAGAATAGAAGCAACAAACATGATACCGAATACTCTCATCTCCCTTTATTCTTCAGTTTTTTCTCGATATTTTGAAAAGTAATATGACGAATTCAACGATTTGAACACGAATGTATTCAGAATTGCATACTTTATGAAATTCTACAACAGAAAAAAAATTTTGAAATTTTTTTTTCACTCTCTGTATAACTGGAAGTGGTCAGGCTCCAAGAATATTTTAGCTCGGTAGGTAATGTAAACAATAACATAATCCCAATTTTCAGATTTCAAATTCTCCAGAAACGCCTAATAGGCCGTCGAACTTGGTACACCCTATATAGAGTTTAAGTATTTTTTAAATTATTCTTTTATGAGGAACGCTAACTTTATCTCGTTTCTGTTGAATGAATTTAATTTTTTTATGTTGGAAATATCTTCTCGGTCCTCTGTGCGAAAAGGTTGCCCATCCTTGCTCTAGATCGTGTATTGCTATGTGCATTTGAGTACTGTTTTATTCTCAAGAATTTGTATAAGTATTTTGTGTTTTGATTTTTGTATGGTAAAGTAACGATATATTTATTTCTCTATTTCAGTATCGTAATGAGTTCATTACAGTACTAAAAGTAGTGCTGTAATGAAACTTATTACAGCATTGTTTTCAGTTATATTTTTCGTTTTGTGGTTGTCAGTACTGACCTTCGATCCACTCAATTTTCGAATCAAATCAATTCAAATTCCACAATCTGCCAAATTTCGTTAGTGCCACCAACTGTCAAGATACAATACAAAAGTCACTAATCTGAATTTTTATTTGAATTTCGAGAGTTTTCCACACATATCGTCTAACACTCGTTGCAGAAGGCACTCCAACACTCATGCTTTCGAAAACTCGCTCCTTCGTCGCTCGTTTTCGAATTTCGCATTCGTGTTGGAATAGAAGCTCATTCTGCAACTTGTTTTAGAATATACTATTTAAAAATTAGGTGAATACTGTATATTTGGGTTGACCCGTTGTATTCCATACCGAGTTATCAAATAAATAAATAAATAACTTCATTAAGCATTTTAATTTTACCATTTTTTTTTCAGTGGCCTCAACTTCCAAGATCTGATGGTGCGTCAGGGCGCCATCGACTCGCCCCCAAAGTGCCCCTTCATCCTTGGCTTCGAGTGTTCCGGTGAGATCGAACAGCTCGGCGAAGGGGTTGAAGGACTAGCCGTAAGTTTAATTATTCACTTTATACCTTCTGTACCAATGACGGGGCGGCACGACGCCGCTGTCCCCCCGTGTCCGACGCGTCGTCGACAATCGATATCAGATATTACCGCGTGGTGATCGACGCGTACACGGGTCCGAACAGGGACGTGCCACGAATTTCGGATTCCTCGGAATTCAATTCTGAAGATTGGCTTCGGCAGTTCGAACGATGGGGAACGTTTTGGAGTAAACGATCGTCTTTCAGGGTTTATCTCTAGTTGAATTCGGAAGTTCAGCCCCGTCGTCACTTATAAAGGGAGTTAACAAAGTGTGAATACAATACACTTAATATACAGGGTCCCACCGGGAGTGCCCATTAGAAGTTTATGGAGAAATAATTATTCGATCAATGTCAAATTTTGTGTGGATATATAAGCCATGTAGACCTTCATTTATGATATATTTTCAAATGTCAATGACTTCCGCTTTCACCGGAAATGGTATCAACTTTCTTATTTCAAATAGAACACCCTGTATATTATGAGCTTTTTGGATAGATCTCCAAATGGCACATTCATTTTATGTACCATTCCCTATAGCCATCTGAAGCCGTTTTCGAGTTATTCACTGCTTTGTTAAAAAAATACAAATTGAGGCTTGTAGAAAACTGAAAATTCAATTAAAGCGCAACGCACAATCTCAGATCTGTTTTTTGAAATTGGTTACCGAAAAGATAATCGACGTCACTTTGTGGAGAAAATATCGTTCTGATATACTGGGAGGTGAAATGAGAGTGTCAAAGTTGGAATTCCAAAAAAGGCAAAAACTCGATTTTTTCAAACGGAAACCGTAGTTTTTTCACTCACATATAAATTCGTGGGGGAAAATGAGTGGGGTCGATTCAGGGTTCCCTATATCTAAAATGTACCACTTTCGAGATATTCAGAAATAACGGCTACAAGCATAATATTATTATAATATGATCTATATTCGCCCTTTCATGAAAATCTTTCACTTTATTCAGAATATTTTTCCATGCTTCTTCTGTTGATATTCCTCAAAATTTATTTAATTGTTCAAGAAAACGACCACTAGTTTTTCTACTGCTCATGATGAAAATAACGAGTTATTTTCGGAAAATATGAAATACATATAGAAAGCTTGAATTGTAATGCAAAACTTATAAAACAATTCATGAAACTTCCAGAACTTTTATTCAGATATATCAGAATAGAAAATTGAATCATGAGACATGGTGAAAAATTCTTTCAGCTACGTCCAAACATTATTCGCACCTTCTCAATATTTCTTGGTTGGTGGATTTCCTTGTTCATTCTGGAAGAGAATTCTGCCAATACATTGCACGATAAATTTTTCAGTTGGAACGAACCCGGATTATTTTGAATAGTCATACAGAATCTTATAAAAGGGTGAACATAGATCATAATTGATACCTCACATATTATATATGCTGGTTGCTAACAGTTATTTCTGAATATCTCGAAAATGGTACATTTTAGATATAGGGAACCCTAGGTATAGGGACTCTTCTTATTTCTTCCTCACAAATTGAAATGAGAGGCTTCTATTTGCAAAAATCGAATTTCTGCCTTTTCTGAAATTCAAACTTTGACACTATAACAGTTTTTTTCTGAATATCTCGAAAATGGTAAGTTTTAGATATAGTAAACCCTCAATAAACCTATTTTTACTTCACAAACTGATATGTGAGTGGAAAAAATATGGTTTCCATTTGAAAAACTTGAGTTTTTGTCTTTTTTTGAACTTCCCAATATATCAAAACGTTATTTCCTCTACAGAGTTATGTTGAATATATTGTCATAAACCCATTTCACAAAACCGATCTGAGATTGTACGTTGCGCTTTCATTGAATTCTCAGTGTTCTACAAGCCACAATTTGTAATTTTTTTTGAAAAACAGTGTATAACTCAAAAGCGACTCCAGATGGCTATGGAGAGTGATACATAAAATTAATGTGGCATTCGAAGATCTATTCCATTTGAAATAAGAAAGTACACTTCCGGTGAAAGCGGAAGTCAATGATATTCAAAAATATATCAAAAATGAAGGTCTTCTTGGCTTATATCTTCACAAAGAATTTGGAAATGATCGAATTATTATTTCTCCATAAACTTCTAATGGGCATTCCCTGTGGGACACCCTGTATTTGAAACTTATCGGCCATGTTGTTGGTTTCACCAGTCATAACTCAAGATTGGAAAGCCTGTTTACTATTAACGTTTTTTTGTTGGATTCTTCGAAAAATACCATAAAACTCTGAAAATTTTTATGAAATGGAAAAAAAATTGAAATAATTTTCTTTCTTGCGAATAACGCTAGTAGATATCGCTACGGTTATTAGCGTTTCCTGGCAAGTTTTATATTTGATATTAATTCGGTGAACTACATCTTCTGATAATATTGAAATATATTGAAATGTGTTGGAACAAATCTCAAATCCACTATTATCGGAATTGCCTATAAGCGCTGATTCACAATGGAAATCAGCAATCTGACTCATTTATTCTCGCATCCTCGAGAACAAAAACTAAAAATGAATAACAATGTGTAGGTGATGGTTTATTTTTACTCAATAACTATCTCTGTTAATATTGTTCGTACAAAAACGTTTGTATGTGCAAATTTGAAGTATTTTTCATGGGCATTCAGAATTCAGTATTAATCAATCGAAAACCTAAACATTTTTTGTGAACTATTGTTTTTTTAAATGGTACACCCTGTATTTTATTTTTCTAATCGGTAGAGCTCTTTTTTCTGATTTCAAATAAACTTTATTGAGGTTAATGTCATCAGTGTTTGAAAAAATATAGGTTTTCTCGTCTTCATCTAAGGCAGCTGTGTACGCCACTCGGCAATACTGTGATTTTTTTTATATCGAAGTTCTATTCTATGGCCTCCTGGTAATCCCTACTTTACATCCTTCGACACTTTTTCATGGGGATATTTGAGATATAAAGTGTATATGGCCCTCCGCAAAATATTAAAGAGATTATTTTTAGAATCGGGAAAGAAATAATTGAAAACCTCAATATATTCTGAAGATGGTGAGGAAATCCCTTGAAGAAAAATTAACAGATATTGACTGTGTGTAGACGTATATGAGGATCATTCGAACACTTTATTTATTTTTTATTTCGAAAAATCGGAATACGTCTTATTTCTCGGTTTTCTATTTATTGTAGATTGTAGAGACGAAATATCCTTGCATGATATCAAGAGTCATGTGCTACACCCAAGACATATCATATTTTTCAACCGAAATCAACTTTACATATAAAAAAAAATTCCTTCGGGTAGTATGGTTCTAACTTTATTAAGAGTACTTTCACCCTCTTAATGAATTTCTCATTATTCCTGATCTCTTTGATTTCATTCATTATTTGTCCGATCACAGATTCTTCAGATTTTCCGGAAAATTACGAAAATGAAAAGTCCGTCCGGCACTTTTCTTGTAGGCGAAACGTTAGGTGAAAAATTTCCAATAGACCACGGTCAATGAGCCCGGAAGACTCTCTCAATGTCATTATATTCAGTCGTGAAAGCCTTAAACTATTAATTCAGTTTCATTCACACCAGCTTCAAACTTATCCGAAATTCATGAGACTTTTGTATGAACGTTTAGGGAATAACGGTCACCATTTATTGCCTATTGAGTTCCCATACGGGCAGTCAATTAACTTCTCCTGTCTAATTTCAACTTAAGGGCCGAACCCTATCCGAAGCAACTGGCCCATCTGGTGGAGGTTCCCTACAAAAATCAGATATTTCTCTATAACCAGATATTTATCGCTGCAATACCAGCACTAACGAAGAAATAGTGAAACGCAACATAATATTATTTTGATGAAAATAACAGGAATGTAATTTTTTTACCCTAGCCCTAACATTTCTAGCCCGTTCTGTTTATTTAAGTGAAACAGCTGTACCTACATTTGCAGTAAAACTGCAACAAATACTCATTTAAAATTTACTATCTTCATTTTACTCGAGACTTTATTTTTTAAATGGTTTAAGGACCTCTTTATGCGTCCACGTTGTATTTTCAGAAGAACCCTACAAATTCTGCTCAGTAGAGCAAAATCTCCATCAATTTTTGGGATAAGTGTAGGAAAATTTCAATATGAATGTTTATGGTCAATGCCTTCCGATTCATGTACTCTTATTTTCGTCTGAGACGAATTGAATAAAAACATCGAATAGGCAGAAATGGCATAATTTGATTTCAAGAAATCCTTCAGGAAACGCAATATTTTCTTCTTCGCGATTACAAGCTTCATTATTGGAGATACTCGACCAAGATTGCCGAAGATGAAAGCCTTCTTTCTGAAAGAACCGACTTAAAATCTAGTCATGGGAAATTTTCAATTTTATACAAGCTCATTAAATTGCTTTATCGCCTTGCCAGTTTTTCAAACGTTTATTATTCTCGGATTAGAATGCTCAATTAAAAGTTCAATTAGTATACGTGTAGCGGGGTACTCGAAACAAACACCTAATCTTACTTGCTTTGGGACGTTCCAAGCCATCTTTCTCTATAAGAATTATGAGTTTTCATCAACATGAAAAACACGAAACCACCTACTATAACCAGGGTTTTTAATGTAATACTCAGTTTTCTTCAGTGATAATCAGACTACCCACTGAATTCTATATTATTTTAATGTGTCACTTCCATTTTTATCAGAAAACATACCAACGCTCCTCGTTCGTCAATTTGAATTTCAATGTCAATGTCAATCATGAAAAAATTTTCAAAACTCATTTTTTTCAAATGAGAACACATTTTTTATTGCGCAGATGAAATCTAAGACATTAGATAGTGGCATGGTAAAAGAAATTATAGTTCCACTGCCAGTCTCTTGCACATAATGAAATAATATAAATGCGTGAATTGATTTTTTTATTGATTTTGTTTCACGGACTCGAAGTGAAATTTCATACAAATTTAAGTAAACGCAGAAGAATTTAGAAGATATTTCAATCGATATCGAATTAACTGTTTCCGCTCATTGAACGAAACCATTTCTATACAGGGTTATTCACAAATGGCTCTTTAGAATATTTTCAGGAAAGACACAAGATTCAGGATTGAAATTCTGAAGGTGAGCTTCAGAAAGGAAGACGACTTAATGTATATTTTTTTAAGGTTCTAGAACTTTCGTTTTTCAAATGGGAAGACTCATTTTTCATTTCATAAATAGATTCTCCTCTGAATTCTGGCCAATAAGCCCGGAAGACTTTCTTAATGTCAGAAAAGCTTATGCAGCCTTTCCGATAGCTTGATTTTCGAATATGATGACAGGAGGTCACAAATTCTTTGTCAAAGTTAGAAGTGATGAAACATAAAAAAATCGTTTTTTTCAAATTGGAACCCTATTTCTTCTAGACATTTCCGAAGTCTTCGTAAAAAGAATAAGGAGGATACGTCCAAGACTTTTATCCCACAATGAATATTTTTCGAGATGCATATTCAGGAGAAACGATTTTGAATCTTATTCCATATGTGTTTTTTTTCCTGGAAAATATTTTCTATAGTTTATACGAGTTAAGTTCTTGACTCATCATCTGTAATGCGAGAGCAACAATTGGTTGAAGAAAAACATCATTTTTGATAATTTTTGAAAGAATAATCAACAGAACATGTAACAATTTCATTACTGAAAATTCAAATTTCCTTACCATGACTAAAAAGAAATCACATGAAAATATATGTTTAACTCCTACCTAGAACAGAGCTCATTCTTTCTACTATTTAAACTTAGTTTCTTCCCTCATTCTCATCTTCATTTTTATATATTCTCTGAATTTTCATCTTGATCAAATTTTTTTTTAAAGGATCAAATCATATCTTACGGTTCACAGTTCAGAGGTTACCTCGACTCACATGAAACTCTATTTCATCTGTGCCAGAAGCTATTGAAAACACAAATATAATTTCAACAATTCAAACACCGGACAAAAAACGTTATAACCTGCTCCAATAAACTGGAAATATTGATTCAGTAAACAACAAGAACTGATCAATACATCAATCTACAGATAAATATTTGAGCAGAGCTTATCGGAGTAATAACCAAGATCGCAAACATCACCTATCGGATGCTTCTTCAGTCTGCACCAGTTGTAACATATATTCTCATAAGGGCAGGCCCTCTGAAAGAGATTAAGCTTTTATCTGTATCATAAAAGATGTGTAGCTTCTCAGGAGCCTTTTCACTAGTGGGCTATTGTTGGTTCTTCGTCTACACATACGTCCTCACTTAATGGCGTATCGTTTCGTTAGAGGCCACAAAAAATGTCCAATATCTTCAATGACCTAAAATCTCTCTTTCTAGACGCTTCGAAAAAAGTCCCCTTTATGTTGTGCTTAAGAATGCCGAAGTTCACGGTCTTGGGATGGGTGCGGATGAATGTTTGGATTACAAGAAGGGTTTGTTACATAAGATAGATTTAATCAAATCATCAAGCCGATTCGGGAACAATTTGAATTTTTTTTCTGACACAATATCTTCTTGTTCGTTTCCTGCAGTGATGATGGAGACATAGAAAGAATTCTCTGTTGACTAATTCAAAATTAAAGAAACCTCCTCATTCAGTTAAAAACGCTATCCGTATTCAAGATTAAGGCTGCTGAATAAAGATGCGCATTTTTTTACAATTCTGCTGAAATTACTGGCAACATTGTGATGAAATTTTAAACCAATACTAGCTGACCCGCCAGACTTCGTACTGCTCAATCAATAAATAATGTTATCATTATTTATTATTTTACTTTTTTTATTATTTTTTTATTGACATCGACTACTGAGGTCATTAGCCGTATCTTCAAAAACGGAAAATCTTGAAGAAGCCTAAGTCCTGATTGCAACACCAATTATATTTCCCGAACTGTTAGTAAATATACGTCTAACCAATAATCGACATCCCTCAACGGATGGGCTCTCCCCTGAAACGCAAAATGAAGGCAGTGCCAACGATATCTCCTCTACGTACAATCTGCTGAATGTTGAATCAAATTTAAAGGTCGCTTATCACTACGCTAACTCCGGAACTTTTTAAAGCCCTTAGTCCTAAATCAAATGCACACGCATAATAAATGCGGAATATTATTATGCTCAAGCATTTGATTCAGGTCCAAGAGTTTAAATTAGTTCCGAATTTAGCGTAGTAGCAAGCGGCCCTAAGATCAAACTTATATCTTGATTACTATTCGTCCATATTGATGTGTGTAAAAGATGAAGCGTCGGCCTTATTTGTAAACCTGCCAAATCTATTCTGAAACAATGGACTTAGTAGGTTAATGAATTAGGCCGACGAAAGATCATCTTCTTCGAAAACTGAAAACGACAAAAGTTTTCATGCTGATAGACATTGAATAAATACCTTGAATGTGCATTTTGAAAAGTGTATACAATTCAACAGTATTTAGAGCTCAATATTCTGGTTATAATGACTTCCATACGAAAAAGAAAACTAGGTTGTCGTAGATTTTTATTCAGAACTTTTTGAGCGAAAAAACCCATAGTACATATATATATATATATATCGGTTTATAGCGTTCTGCGTCGCTTTCCGATTCCTAACCGCCAGTCTTTTCTGTTCATCCAAAGATCTTCCGGAATCTCTCTCTCCTCTATTTCCTTATCTATCCCCTCTCTCCAGCTTTTCTTGGTCGTCCTCTTCTCCTTCTGCCCTGTGGTGTCCATGTCAGAACCTGTTTGGGTAGTCTATCATTAGGCATTCTCTGTACGTGGCCATACCATATAAGTTGTTTAGTTTTTATGTCGTCGATTATTGTATGTTCAGCTCCCATTATTTCCCGAATCCTCTCATTACGAATATGATCCCTCCTGGATATGCCCGCAGACCTTCTCCAGAAATCCATTTCTGTAGCAAGTAGCATATTTTCAGATCTCTGTTTTATCTGCCAGACCTCACTGCCATATGTTAATATACTCTTGAGTATAGTGTTATATATGCGCTGTTTGTTTGTTTTCGATATCGATTGATCCCACAAGATGCCGTTCATCATTGATATCGCTCTTCTTCCTTGTATGTTTCTATCCTTTATAGCTGTGTCGAGAGTTCCATCATGGGTCAGTTTCATACCAAGGTATTTATATTCCTGACAATGGTTGATTTGCCTTCCATCTTCTAAATTTATTTTCTGTGGTATACCTCCAATGCACATAGATTCCGTTTTTTCGATGTTCACTTCGAGGCCCCAGTTCTTGTATTCCTCTATTAATTTTCTCGTCATATAAGTTAGGTCTTCTTGGTCTTGTGCTACTATGACTTGATCGTCAGCAAAGCACAAGGTATATAGAGTTGTGTCATCGTTTAGAGGGATTCCCATACCATTACATTTCCTCTTCCATACTTTAAGCGCTCGTTCCAGGTAAATCTTAAACAGAGTTGGAGAGAGGCAGCATCCTTGTTTCAGTCCCTTCGTCGTATCAAATCCCTCCGAAATTTTATTTCCCACTTTAATTTTGGTCAGTGTATTTTTATATAGATTTTGTACCGCCTGTACATCATGTTCATATATCATCAAGTGTTTAGGCAGCTTACGTCTTGATCGCTTTCGAAGGGCAGAATATTTTTCGACTATCTTGATAGTTCTTCATTGTATCAATGCCAATTCACAAAATATTTAATAACTCTCTAAACGTTATTCTGTTATACAAACTATGTTGATGTGATTTTTCTTCCGAATCTTTCAGGCAGTTCTTACCTGAAAGAGAAACATACTCAGATCCTCACAAACTTTTGCAAATCTCAGCGCACCGTAAAACTTCTCACATTGTTTAACCCACGGATACGGGTTTAATTTGGACACTCTGATTCGACATGTTATGACAGGTTTTCCAGAATTTAGTGAAAGAGGTGTGTGTCCTGAAAGTTACTAATTGAGGTAGTCAGGTGGCGTTGTTAGTTCTACTATTTTGATTTTTTCGTTCAAACAACTTTAATATAATTAATATGAACATGGTTCGTTGTAGCTAGGTTCTGCCTTCCGGGAATTTCGACTACGATGATCTTTTTTTTTTCAACCAGATTGTTCTTTCAAGTGAAGCAGGCCATCAATGGCTGATACCTACATGAAGATTCAGAACCGACTTCAGACAACACGAACTTAATATTTCATTTCGATATCTCAGAGCATTGTAGTATTGACAAAAGTTCTCAAAGTTCCCAAGTTAGCTAATATATATTGTCAGCATAATCACATTTAGCGTCATACTGAAAAAGCAAACGTTCGAAATTGATGTTTTCATTGTGGCTTTTATCGTATATGTAAGGATTCTTGCTGAGCAATGACGAATATTTGTGAATATCTCAATCGGTTTTTCTCGAACGGCTCACTACGCTTATGAATAAGCGATATTTCACGAATTGAGGTTTTATCACTAATGTTTAGAATTCAAGATATTCCTAGTTCCTTACCAATTATTACAATTATTAAAAGTGTGATATCGTGATAACTTTTGCATTTCAGAAAAAAAAAATTGAAACAGGGCATCGGCAGCCAAGCAAGAGTATTATCAGCTGTGAAACTTCCTTTTTCTCCTTATAAGAGGAAACTCGTTAATTTTTCTTTAACTGACTTTCCCAAGTTGGCATAATTATATCAAATAGTTCTCGTTGAAAAGAAAAGAAACGCGCTGGACTGACTTTTTTCTGAACAATTTCAGTGACCAATATTCCTGGCACAAAACAGCACAATTGTCACATATTCCCCTATTCATTCATCAGAAGAAGGAACGAAAGTGCTCGGCTATTTTTCTTTGTTCGAATTCAATTTATCCATAAAGCAGACGTACTTTCGGAACAAAGCACAACCAACTAAAATTTTTCTTCAATCATTGAAACTTTTCGAAAAGTGTTGGGCTGGCACAATTTTTCGATCTTTGAGACCACATGAAATGAGGAGAAAATTTCAACGGCAGAAAGCATCACAAACCAAGCACAATTCTGAACAACAGAAATGTTTTCCACAGTCCAGGAGTGATGCACAGGAGTTTTACAGCTGATAATGGCTCGGCTGTGCTTCGAAATTTTCACAGTTTCGCTGCTCGAGATAGCGGCTTATGCTTTATGACAATAGAAGTAACCCAGTACATGCTTGAAAATGAAAATTGAAACTACCAAAATTCATACGAGAATATTCTCAATAGGTACCATTTCATGTTTGAATTTCATAAGTCAAATGTGAATTTAGAAATTACGTCAATATTGTGAACACTTCTATTCTTGTGACATGTTCTTTCGAGCATTTAGGCCGTCGTCGTAGATTAGTTCTCGACGTTTCGCCAGTTCGAGTGTCTGGCATCTTCAGGAGTTATATTTCAGGAGATGTTCTCACTGGACTGAACTGCCTGAGTGTGACGGGGACGCAGATTGTACCTCCTTATATAACCTCGGTCGGGGGGCGTGGCTGCGCTTGACGGTCCCGTCCCAATCAAAGATTATAAAGTATAAAGATGGGAAACGAGGCGACAACGGTGTTCAGCGCCATCTGAAGAGTCACGTGTTGACTAAAATTTAGCACGTGATTGATTACGTGCTAGCTTCGTGGCTGTCAAGGCGCCAATCGGCCATCTTGCTTGTTGATTGACTAGTTTCGAAGTTTGCTTGGTTTTTGCTGTCGTGTGTTTGTTCGGTATTTACTTTATTATTATTAATTATTCTTCAACTCTAAGATGAGTTCTGGATCGTGTTGTATGGTGAAGAACTGTTTCAATAACAGAAGGATTAGCATTTTTCACATTACCAAAGAAAATGGAAATGTAAGTAATGAAACACGACTTCTGTAACTGTGTTATTCATTCCTTTTATTTTCAGTGCTCAGAAATGGAAAGAATTTTCAGGGCGAGACGATATCGATCTCAATAAATTTTACACAGTATGCAGTGAGCATTTTTCTCCAGAACAAATCAGGTACAATTACCATCCAGGAAGCATTCCATTCCTGAAGGGGCCTTATTCAAACGAAAATGAATGCTGCAATAAATTCTGTCGGTGAGTCTAAGCGAATATTAATATAATAAAAACACATGTCTGTCATTGAATTCGTTCATTAAAACTTCTCCTTTTACAGAAATTCCAACATCTAGAGCTTCCAAAACAGATGCTGCACCACAAATTGAGAATTGCCGAATGCTCAGAATTTCGTACATCTACCATATCAGGAATGATACTGTTATGAAACGGATGCAGAAGGATCTGGAAATACTGTAGTGCATTAAAATCAGGAAAGTGTCATATCTGGGACATGTATTACGTAATGAAAAATATCAACTGCTTCAACTGATTTCACAAGGCAAGATAGAAGGAAGACTGTCTCCAGGGCGCCAACGAACATCATGGATGCAGAATATCAGGCAATGGACAAGGATGACGACCATTCAAATATTCAGGACAGCTGTAAGCTGACATGATTGCCAACATCCACAGAGGATAGGCATCGATAGAAGAAGAATATGGCAAATCCTAGTGAATGCTCAAATAATAATGTAAGTCTCTCCATTAACCTCATAGCTTCATCTTTAAATGTTTCTTAAATGTCTTACTGACTTCATTAACAATAAGTTTTGAAACTTAACCATTTTCATGAATACTTTCTAGCTTGTAAATGTAAATTCGAGATAATTTTCATTCAAATCAATGAATGACCTAATATTCCTCTTTTTCAGCTATTTCTTTGAGTGAAACTGAAAAAAAAGGGAAAAGTCATCTATATAAGAGTTCCCTAAGACAAATCAAGAGGATGAAGGCTACAATCAACTCTTTGCGGTGCAAAATTAATAGGATGAAAGTGATCCGTCACTCCTTTAAAGGTCAGCCTCTCATATCCAGTAATAAATTAGCAATAAGTAAATTGATTAGATAATCAAAAAGTTATCTGTCTAAGGAGGCACATGCATTCAATATGGTTCCGACCTATACCGCTTCCGATAGGTAACAGTATCGCTTTGTGCTACGTCTGCTGAATGCGACCATCTATTGCTGGATATGCTGTAGGTTATAACGGAATTAATTTGCACTCATGAGTTGATATGTTATTATTTTTTGATGTCTTCTTTGTTCATTCATTATTCAATTTAAATATTGTTTCATAAAGAAATACTGAATACTGAACAGAAATTATTCCTATTCCAAGCTTTCATACCTGATCCTGTATGCGATGCAGGTATGTCGTTGAATGGGATCAGATAACATCCTGAACACCTCTATAATTGTGGTTCTGATTATTCTGTAACTAATATGTTTTTTTCTAAGTATGTGTCAAATCCTCATAAAGATGACTCGTTCTTGAATTTTGAACTCGTGTAAGAATATCAATGCTTTCTGATCTTGTATCATAAATAACTATTCTTGAATTGGTAGTTTATTTTAAATTGCTCTGATACTGCTGTATGATATTCTCGAAATGTATTTATCTCAAATAAAAACATAACAAATTTAACGGCGTGTTTTATTTATATGAATTGAGTTGAAGTCCGAGTGAAAAATAAAATCCTGAGCAGAACAAGAAAGAGCATTGCTTTTTGTTTTGTCGCTCAGGATGTTATATTCTGGCCTGACAAAGCCGAAATTCAATTTAATACGTATGATTTCATTCAAATTTCGCGCTCTTCGTAGAATTCCGAAATCTGTATCGACAAATTCACTCAGCGCCATCTAGTCTGTCGCGTGTTAACTTAATCGAAAATCGTTGTCGGTTTTTAGTACTGGAGATATAGGGTCGTTTCCTATCTTGATACTCTATAATCTTTGGTCCCAATAACGACCGCGCGCCGGTGTCCGACCGGTTCACAACCGGTTCCGATCTTCATTCACTTCATGAACCCGGTTATTATTATAGGGGAGTGGTTTGTGTTTTTGAGTACTGGCACCCATGTTCTATTGATTTTCAAAGATTCCTCCGATTTATTGAAATTCGTTGGGTGTTTATGAATTTCGATTGCTTCCTGTAGAGCCTGGGGTAGTATGCGGTAGTGGTGCACAACACTTGGGTTTTGTCGAATTCTATTGCATGATTCGTGTTGTTCAGTGTGTGCTCTGCGACGGCGGATTTCTCTGACTGACCCAGTCTACAATTGGCCTTGTGTTCCTTGATCCTCGTATTGATGGATCGCTTCGTTGTACCGATGTATACACTTCCACAGCTGCACGGAATTCGGTATACACCTGGTGTACTAAGTGTATCCCTTCTGTCCTTGGGGGAGTTGAGATGGTCCTTGATCTTCTTCGACGGGGTTTGAATATTGTCTTAATGTTATGTTTCCCCAGAATTCGTCCGATTCTATCAGTCACCCGTGGGATAAACGGCAAGAATGCTTTTGTTTCCGATTCTTGGCGACGTGATACATTGTCGTTGTTGTGTTCAGGCCTTTGTTTGATGTATCTATCGATGTCGTTTTTCGTGTAGCCGTTAGCCATGAGAGCGCGCTTCAAGTGTTCTAACTCGGTTGCTAGTTGTTCTGGCTCACAAATTCTTCTCGCTCTGTCGACTAGCGTTTTGATTATCCCTTTACGTTGGCATGGATGATGATTTGAGGTGTTGTGTAGATATCTGTCCGTGTGTGTAGGTTTTCGGTATACAGTGTGTCCTAGAGTTGTTTCCTTCCGTGTGACAAGTACATCAAGGAAAGCCAAATTTCTGTTTTGGTCTTCTAATTCCATTGTGAACTGTATACTTGGGTGCATGTTATTTATGTGTGTCAGAAATTCATTGAGCTTTTCTCTTCCATGACTCCATATGACGAATGTGTCATCTACATATCGAAACCATACTTTCGGTTTGAGAGGTGCGGTATTCAGAGTTTTCTCTTCTAATTTCTCCATGAAGTAGTTCGCTACCACTGGGGCCAGTGGATTACCCATTGATATTCCATCGGTTTGTTCGTATATTTCCTGGTTGAAGGAGAAATAGGATGATGTAAGGCATATTTTAAACAGCTCGCTGATGTCCCTTGGAAATTTCTGTTCTATCTCTACCACTGCTTCATTCAGTGGGACTTTTGTGAACAGTGAAACCACGTCGAAACTGACCAGAATATCATTGGTGTCGACTTCGATATTTTTGATCTTCTCTATGAAGTGAGCGGAGTCTCTTATGTACGTGGTTGTTTTTCCGACGTGTGGCTGAAGGATTGTGACAAGATGTTTTGCTAGGTTGTATGTTGGAGAACCTATTGTGCTGACAATTGGACGGAGAGGTATGTCTTTTTTGTGGATTTTAGGTAATCCATAAAATCTTGGAAGCGAGGCCTCGCTTCTGCACAATCTTTTCTGTAGTGATTCCTCCAACGAAGATGCTTGGACGGTCAAGCGCAGCCACGCCCCCGACCGAGGTTATATAAGGAGGTACAATCTGCGTCCCCGTCACACTCAGGCAGTTCAGTCCAGTGAGAACATCTCCTGAAATATAACTCCTGAAGATGCCAGACACTCGAACTGGCGAAACGTCGAGAACTAATCTACGACGACGGCCTAAATGCTCGAAAGAACATGTCACATTGAACGATGGCCGCGAAAGCCTCAACCAATTCACTTCTATTCTTGATTGTTATGTGCTGCGTTGCCCTTATTCTTGTACATTTGTGATGGTTTCTGGACGGAAAAACCCTGATGATGGTCTTCATGTAGACCGAAAGCGCTTGGTTTTTCAAAATAATAAAAATTTCACACTGAAGTACTTATCGATTCATTAATTTACTTATATTCTTGTATATAGGGTATGATTTCTATCGTTTGAATTTTCGCTGTTTACGTATGTGTTTGTTGGATTGCGTTCATTGCGAATCAAGCATAATTGTCATTTTTGCATATCAATGTAAGAATAACATAGATGATGGACGTATCGTCAACGTTGACATAATGGAATCGCCCAAATAGCTCCCAACCTGGGCTTTTTTCCGAATAGGATGGGATGTTGGCTATGATGTATTAAGAATCATTTCCGATCCCAGAAAATAAAGAACGTAAGGTTTAATTGTAGGACCAATTGTGGGAATAAGCTAGCTGACGCAGCGTGCTTTGTTTCGCCTTAGAGATGAATAAAGTTGTACTAACCATTGCTTCTTTTTCAAGAAGGAAATCCACTAGGTGAAATACAAAAGTACGAAATATACAACAAATTTAATAGCATTGATATTTATTTCATTTATATATTGACTAAAAGTTTAATTAATTTTAATTGTTCAAATGACCCTCATATACGTCTACACATACGTCGATATCTTTTAATTTATTTGTTTAGGGTTAACCTTACCATTCATGGAATATTTTTTAATTATTTATTCCTCTATTCTGAAATTAATCTTTTCAATATTTCGTGAAGGGCCATATAGACTGTACATTGTTATTCATACATAAAAAGAATTCTCTTTATTGAAGAGGTACCTTTTTTCTATATTTCACAATTTCTTCATTTTGGCACTTTGTGATGAACAACATTTTTAGTTTTTTTTCCCGAGAATGCGAGAATAAATAAGGCAGATTGCTGATTGCCCATTGTGAATCGGCACTTATAGGCTACTCAAAATACACAGTAATTGTTTACATTGCCGATAATAGTAGAATGAGGATTTATTCAAAATATTTCATCATAAAATTTTCCGTAGTGTTCGGAAGAAAGATAGGTGTAATAACACATTGACTCAGATGCATTAATATTATCAGAAAATGTAGTTCACCGAATTAATTTCAAATATATATGGCGTTTATTTGCAAGAAAGAAAATTATTTTTCAGGGTTTTATGGTACTTTATGTTAACCCCGCCGTAGAAGAATCTTCAGTTATAAATGGTGTAACCAATAAAATGGCCGACTTAGTTTTTTATACAAATATATAAAATTCAAAGTGGACAAGCTGTACAGTGTGGGCAAATTTCGATGTTTTAGCACTACAACTTTTGAACCAGAGGAGATAGACAAAATCCGATACCCCATTCTCGATCTCTTTTTCGGAGAAACTTACAAGAGTTGTATTCATTTTTGGCTACCTTCTTTTGTTTTCGATTTATGAGCGAAAATTGGAAAAATGGCAATATCGGAAAAAATTTATATCTCCGCTAATAGTGATGATAGAGCTCGGAAATAAAAACATTCTACAGGCACTTTTTTACGTAGAATCCAGTGGCATGCTCGTCTTTTTTGTACCTTTTTAATTACGAAGCTATGACCCAAATTTTCATTTTTTTCAAAAGAAACACTATTTCTGGTCCATTTTCTGAAAGCTTAATTTTTTCTGATTTCAAAAATATATAACATCGTGAGAGATTGTATCAATATGAGTATAGAAATTGGTCAAAAACCTATTTTCATGTGAGTCTCAATACTTTCTATTATTTCAAATGTTGATGAGCACAGAAAAATGGAGCTTCCTATAACAGGAGCATAGAAATGAAAAGACTACTAAAAATAAATCGTGGTAATTATACGATACTAAATGTTTCTAGGCTTATCGACAATTGGAACATAGAAAGTATTGAGACTCAGATGAATATAGGTTCTTGACCAATTTCTATACTCGTATTGATTTATTGATACGAACCATACGATGTTATTAATTTTAGAAATCAGAAAAAAATAAGCTTCCAGAATATGACACAGGAATCTAGTATTCCTATTAAAAATATAACTTTGGGGGATTAGAAATTAAAAATGCTGCAAAAAAGACTTGCATGCCACTGGATTCTACGTAAAAAAGTACCTGTATAATGTTTTAATTTCAGAGCTCTATCATCATTATTAGCGGAGATATAGATTTTTTTTCTATATCACCATTTTCCAATTTTCGCCTATAACTCGAAAACAAAAGAAGGCAGCCAAAAATGAATACTACTCTTGTTAGTTTCTCCGAAAAACAGAACGAGAATGGGGTGTCAGATTTTGTCTATCTCTTCTTGTTCAAAATTTGTAGTGCTAAAACATCGAAATATGCCCACCCTGTACACTTGAAACATTGCACGTTTGTTGAGTTCGCTGCTGGCATTAAATCCTGAAAATTTTGTACATCTGCTTTGTTCCAAACTCAAATTATTAGGGTTCAAATAGGTAGTGCCCCTGTGAGGCGCTTTGATCACAGGGGCGGGGGCACTACCGTGTCTTCAGATCTGACGCTCTCGAGTATGTCTAATTGTCAATTTTTTTTGCATTTTCTATATTGAATTATTGAACAGAATATTTTTTCAATTTCACTCAAGATCCCCTTAGAAAGTCTGACGCAACTAAAAAAAAAAACTGAAACTGTATGGAGAGCTTATGAATGTAGTTGCTTAAGACCTTAATTATGTTTACAGTGCAACCCCACCCGACTCTAACATCTACGATTTCGAACTAATTTTCTCGGCGCGAGTATTTTTTCCTCGTGTAACCAATTTGCAGTGAAAGCAGGTCAAGACGATAAGTGTAATTGACGTAAATATTGAAGATCGAAGTAATTACCGCGAAGAAGGTGCTCTAAACGGACCCCTGAAATCAACAGGGTCTCAAGTTGCAATTCATCCAATTCCGCTCCCTCTAATTGCGACCGAAATATTTCGAGCCGCGCAATCCGAGCGTCCGCAACTTTTTACTTTGACGGGGGTAAATTCATTATTCCTCTCGGGAATGAAGAGCGAATTAGAAACGGCAACAGAGGAGAAAATATCCGGTGAAAAGGAAGGAAAAAAAAGATGAGAATAATTCCATATTTGATTACGTCTCTTCTGGAAGCAGCATCTGCCGGGAAAAAACAAAATCTAATTATTTTATTTTCGTCGTCCTGTCTTTGGACGCTGGGTAAACACTACCGGATACCAGATTAAAAAGAAATCTTCTGGGTCTGCTCTGCTTGATGTCAGCGAACTCCTGTCCAAGTTGCAAGTTCAAAAGAGCTCCTGAAAATATCCTGCGAAAACATTGTGAGAGACATCTGCCCACTCGTGAAAAAAAGATGAACTCTGACGTTTCAGAAAAAGGTGATCGCATCTCTAAGACAGATAGGAAACTGAAAAGTTATTGGTGTTTGATAATTAAAAAAATGAGAGAAAAGATATGAAGAGCGAAAGAATTTTTCACTTACGATAATGGGAGAGAAACGGTCAAGTGAATTATTTTGACCAAGGCATAGAAATTGGTGAAATGAGGACTTGTGAAGATGAAGAGTGTAGAGTTAGCAGCTTGGCTCTACATGAGATCTGATAGTTTTTTGACAATTTTAGAAATACACCCTTGTCTTGTCAATATCTTACATGAAAATGTTTTTGGCTCAATTGAAATTTACATATACGATTCATCTTCATGTTCAAAGTGTGCCGTATCTTAATCTGACGATTACTTCGGGGGATTCGCTCAATCTGAAAACTTGAAATCATTAATGTGCGTGATACACATTGCGCAAAAAAATTAACGCACATTCTGAAAAAACCTCACTCTTATGAAAGTAAACTCTACATTGACTTTATAACTTATTTTTTATGTTCTCTCGGGAAACAAGACACCTTGAATTGAAGAAAAATTCAGGATTTCAACGAATCTGATGTGAAAGAAGAGAAATGAACAATTATCAAAATACTGAAATGCTGATAGGTGATTTAATACTTGGTATTTCGACAACGACGGTTCATACTAAGTGATCTTAAAATGTTCTGATCTAATCCTTCCCAGATTTCTCCGAGTTGGATTCCTAAGTCATTAAGAGTAGCTGGATGATTTTTTTAACTTCTCAGCCTTCCATTGAGGTTGTCCTAAACCTGCTCAATCGGATTGAGATCTAGACTTCTTGCTGGCCATCCCATTCGAAAGACTTCAACCTCTTCAAGGTACTCCTGAACGATGCGCGCACGATGGGGTCTGGCATTATCGTCCATAAAAATGAAATTTTCACCAATGTGTGGGGCAAATAGCACTCACTACATGCTCTTCAAGAAGATCCTTACATACTTATTAGCATTCACAGCTTCTTATCAACGACCACTAGGTCTGTGCGAGCAGTCAAAGATATTCCACCCCATACCATAATCGAAACCAGTAGTATTCAGGAAATTGCACTGAGCATATCTTTCATGTGGACGTCTGTATACAGGGGAACGTCGATCACAATGGTAGAGGCAGAATCTAGACTCATCTGTGAAGAGAACTCTTTCCCAATCGGCCTCTTCCAATAGATATGCTCTCTCGCAAAATCCAAACGTGCCCTTTGATGATCTGGGTAAGAGCTGAGCCTCTTGCCGTAACACGAGGCCTTAAATCAAATTTTCTAAGGCGATTTCTTATTGTCCGAGTGCTAATTTGCACCCCATGAGTTTGATCAAGCTGATTTTGAAGGAGATGAACGGTTGCAAACCGTTGTCTCAACGGAGGAACTCTCAAGTAACGTTCTCGAATGGCAGTTGTTACCTGTGGTCTGCCCTGTCCTAGTCTTCGGACATTTATATCTGTCTCCCTGAATCGCTGCAACATTCTGGACACTCTCAACCTTTCTGCAATTGTTGTGTATGTCCACCCTTCTTCTCGCAAAACTACCGCTTGGGCACATTCCTCTTGGGTCAAATTGCGTGTTTCGCGTTGAATAGTGATCGAGTATAGAAAATCAAACGAAAGAAAAATTATTGATCTCTAGAATTGATCGAGAACAACTGATTTTAGAATGGAGCCCATACATTCAAAATCTGATATAATCTTTTTTTATTCCCGCTGGCAAAAAACATGTGTATTGAAGAAAAATTTTGAAAGTGGATATCATGTGCATGCATAATTGAGATAATGTGCATTAATTTTTTGCGCAGTGTACTTCATTCAATGAAGATTCTATAAAAATTTAGTAGAGAATTATCATATTTTCTTTGTTATTTTCGAAGAACCGGTTTATTTTTGTGATATTTAATATTCGCATATTTTTTTTATGTGTCTTATATGAATTCAATTGATTTCTGCAAGGTAATATCACCGTCATATTAATATCACTCATATCGAATATTCATGAAATTTAATTCATCTTACTCAAAATAAGCCTAAATGTTTTGCTAGGTCGGAGGAAGTGAGAATGCAAAAGCGGAACGGGTAATATAGGCATTATGCAGATGCACGTGATAAACTTTCTCGACGAATTTCTGTTACTAATATTTTCCTAGTTGTTCATAATAGCTATGTTTCATTATTGTCCACTATTGACTATTTTGTGTCGATCATTATTTCAAACACTTTTTTTTTTCGCAGGTTGGAGACCGAGTGATCGCCCTTCCAGAGTTTAAGGCGTGGGCAGAACTTGTCACAGTTCCTTCCAAATACGTTTTCAAGTTGCCAAATAACATCAGTTTCCTAGACGCAGCTGCGATGACCATGAACTACACGGTGGCCTATATTCTACTCTTCGAATTGGCTGGACTCACCAAGGGGAAATCTGTCCTGGTCCATTCCATTGGTGGTGGCGTGGTGAGTTTTCGAAAAAAAATATACCTATTGACGAATCTTTTATGACAAATCTACTATATGTTATGATCCGTTTTTTATGCATCGTTGTGAAGAGGCTTTGAAGTTTTTTCAAATAGAGTGTCACTCAACATTTCTCCTATTCAATTTTGAGCGCCCCCCTTGCTCGTTCAACCATCAAATATACATCAAAAGATGTCCCTATCAATGGAATAAGAAATATGAGAGGTGGCTGGTCTGATTACAAACACCAAGTATAATAATTTCCACCGTTCTTTCAAAGAAAATACCTAAAATCGACTGATACTTCATAAAAAAATCAACAAAATCCACGGAAAATTACTCGAACGCTAAATTCATTCAATGTTTTACAAACAGTTATTTCACCACCAGGGTTGCGTTCATAAACTTACTCAGAGTAAGCTCCCTTACTCTGAAGCGTTCACAAACTTGCTTTGTCTTCCTCGGAGTATACTCTGTGAGCGTTCATAAACTTTCCTCTGAGTAAGCTCTGCATACTCTGCTATTTGGGAGAGTAAACACATACTCTGACAGTTATGACGTACGATTTTTCATTCTGTCCTGCTCCCGCAGGACTTTTTGAAACTTGAATATTATTCGGATAAGTATTTTTTCTGGTTTTGTTTCTTTCATTTCAATAACGAAATACGAAACAATAAATTTTCCAAGTGAAACAACTATTCTGTGAAATAAAGAAATATTGGAAAGAATTACTTTAATGATTAATAAATTTAATGAAATTGCTAGCAGTGAATTAACGCAGCTCAAAGTGAACTTTACCAAAGGTAAAGCAAAAAGAGTTTTTCTAACGAGATTTTGCAAGAGTTTTTACCTGTTCTAGAATAGTGGTCCGTTCAAGTTCAAATAAATCGAGACATGAAAAGTCCCACAATAACTGTTTTTGTACCTGATTTGGAATCTAAGTTGATATTTTGTTATATTCGAGAGTTTAGATCTGTCAAGATTCATTCATATTTTGCTTTATCTTTCATACAATATTTTTTTAACTTCTTTTTGTTAGCTTCCTCAAATGAAACTATTTTTATTACGAAGTATTTAATTTTTTTTCTGGCGTAGAGTTCAATGAAACAACAAAACATGTCATAACATTTTTAATTATCTGCTTGCAAGAGAAGATTATAGACAAAAAATATCCTTTTTTTATTCTTTCTGTCTCATTAAAAGTAATTCAAAGTCCTGAGAACATTTATCAGTTTCCTCACAATCATCAAAAAAACACGTTTGTGCTCTGCTTTTCAAATAAAGAAAAATTGACGACTAGAGAGAATTTTTTTCTTAAACTTCTATTATTCATTCATGATAGCAACAATTCAATATAAAAATGATATATAAAAAATGTATATGATGCAAAAAGTATTATTCATAACCTATACACATGTTTGAATTTTGAATGACATTTGTCAGAGTAAGTTTGTGAACGACGAGTGTGGAGTAAAGACCGAAGTATATTTCTGATCATATGGCCATACTCTTACTCTACTCTCTGAGTAAGTTTGTGAACGCTGCCCAAATGTCTTATTTCAAAAATACGCACAGCAAAGTGCGCATTCTTCACGCTTTGCTGGTTTCTGTTGGCGTAACCCGGTACATAGACTGACTGCTACTACTAGATTGTCTGTGACCCGGTACGTACTGGGAACCAAAAATTATAGAGTTCGAAAGATAGGAAACCCCCCTATATCTGTGGTACTAAATTCCGACTAGGATATTTGGCTAGTTTCTTATTTTTGACACCAAGAGAACTCTGAACGAAAAATTTGACTGAAAACAATGCTGCAGTGCACTTCTTCTAGTACTGTTATGAACTCATTGCGGTACTGAAATAGAGAAGCTATTTTAATAGGCGTGAAATTCGAATTATACTCCTCATAAATTTACCTTCATTGAGTATTTTTTGTCTAGCTTTTAAAGAAACATCCTGATCGACAGAACAAAAGCAGGGCTCCGCTTTTTGATAGGGATGATATTTTCCATCTACACTTTGTTTTGAATCGAATGAAAAACGCATTTGAACCTATACTTTCATTTGAAATGATTGTGTAAAATCAAGTACAATACAATAATTATGAAAATGAGAACATTTCGAAAATTATTAGAAAATTATTATAACAATTCTAGAAATAATTCATATAGTGAATTCTCGATAAATCCAACATCCATAAAATCGACAGTTGTTCTGGGCCCGTTTAATACATATCTTACTCAGTGTACATATCTCACCCATGAGTCGAACAATGTTCTCGAGTCTGGAGAGTCTAGTAGATGAGTCGAACTGCTGAAAGGGTCAAGAGAAAACCTCCACTATAAGTCGTTCTTCCAACCACCATTGCCTGTCTGAGTGGAACTTTTTGATCTGACGAATGAGACCGAAGAAGATTCGGTTCGCAAACAAATGACATGTAATGAATATAAAGGTGCGTAAAGACATGCCCCGAATGGCGTACTGCACCACGTTTCGTACATCCACGCGAACAACAAAACAGTTTTTTTTGGTCCTTGGAGTTCGACTCAACGAGGGTCCACTGAACTGTATAAAAAACACAGAATGTTTGAAAACGACAATAACACAAAAAGATCTGAGGTGTACAACCAAACTTCTAGGCCAGCCCAGCAAGAGTTCTTTATGCGCTATCCAGAAAAATATATTTTCCCCCAAAACCTCCATCCATTTGACAGCACCGAAATAAGGAAACAATGAACAAGACAGTAACATGATACGAGTTTCGAAAGTTACATTTCCATTCTCTTTGGTGATGAGAAGAATGCAAATTCAGTTTATTCTTCCTATTATTTCTGCAATTGGACATCATGCATTTTAAATGTCGGCCAGTTTTTTAGCACAAAATTTATAACAGAAAAAAACACAAAAATAATGATTATAGAATGAGCTAGGTGCTATTCTTGTAGATTTCGAGTTATTTTCAGTTTTTCCTTCTAAATTGAAAACAGCCTCTGATAATTTCTATATAATCTTTGCCAAATGGACCCTGATTAACCCAAATAGACCTACCGTACCGTATAAAGAACACCTATCTAAAAGTTTCTATTCATGCTCAAAATAAAGAAACAAAGAAGGCGTCAATATAAACACATAAATTGATGCTTTCTTCAACACTGAATATAACCTACAAAGTGCTTCAGTATTCAAATTCACTTTAAAGCCATGTTAACTTCATAAATATGTCAATTGTTGCAATACCTCATTTTGTCCGGTGGTGTATTTTTTCATATGTATTTATTTCATCGCTTTTGCGAATCAAATAATTATATCTATGGTCGGATGAATAATATAAGAGGCGAATTTATCTTCTCCATGATTTCAAATCCTGATTTTTGCTACGTAAATGAAGGCGTTCTTTTAACGGAACGGTAGGATTATCACCTACTATATTACCTGGATATATTGTTATAACTATTGGAAAAATAATCTGACTCTGCATGAGATACTACATCATGCAGATAATCTGGATATGATTTCAGAACCACCTGATAGCAAAATTTTCTTCTGTACATAATTCAATAGTTTTCTGTAACTGAAATAACAATAATGTTGCTCATGCGCCTACTAATTTCTTATTCGTATTTCCATGCACCAAACAAGTAATAATAGTAACAAACTAGACTAGCTATCATCGCAACAAGATTGCTGGAAACTAATAGAAAAACAACAAAAACAGACCATTTAAGCAATCAAAGAGTTTACACCAATCTTCAGGATAGCTCAGTGTAGACCATCTGATTGTTTACCAGAATAAAATAAAAAAATTGTGAAGTGTGTCATAAAAACCAATATTTTATAAGTATTAAATATAAAATAGCATAACATCCGAAAAATTGGTTCTATAATTACGACATATTATAATTCAATGTTCATTTTTTATAGAATGAATTTTAGTAGCTCAAAAACCTACCGTTCCTTTAAAAGAACACCACAAATTTTGACTTTCCGTGAAAAATAAGTACACATCAAGATGAAAAATATGAAAAGGCTCCATTTAAACCATAATCTGACACAATTCTCATTGAAATGAAAGAAAAAAAAATTTCAGGTCTATTTGGGTTAAGCCACATTGTACAGACAGGCTTAATCGAAATGACAGAGCAGTGCAATTGTGACCGGAGACGAACTTACTAAATGAATCGATTGGAGCAGAAAAATGTCGGTCTACGAGCTCATTTCTTTCGTAAGCTAGAGATGAGAAAAAGCAGTTGCAGTCGCAGAAGCAGAAAGAATGGTTTATGGAAGTCGAGTTTATAGTTCTACGCTAATTTAAGAAGAGTGAATAAATATGGAATAGATGTCATCCAAAAATGGGATAGATGGAATACATCTGTACGAGATGATCGGATACGAAATTATGCTCGAAGCCAGATACTGAGACACTTCAACAATGTGGGAAATGGATCGACACCGAACTAACCAGAAGAATCCAGAAAAAACCCGAAGTACCAGAACAAACCCTATACGCCTATGAATGGTACATCGTAATTTGAGAGCTCACAAGGACCGGAGAAGAGAACATAAATAATGTCGTAGGTCGTGAACTGTCACAGCTAATATGCTTCCGTGTTGTTAGGGACGTTCGATGAATAAACACTACCTACAAAAGATTAGGTCGGCACACATGTCAAAAAGGTTATTTCCAAGCGGAAGTCAGAGTTCCTGAAGAAAGGAGTACATGAGAGTACCGGAAGAAAGCCGGAAGAAGAACAATATAATAAAGTGGTTGCGCGGGTGAAATTTGAAAAATTGATCAGTGAACAGTAAAAGACTCCATGAGGAGATGGTGAAGTGAAAATTCTTTTTGTTTTGTTTTTATTTTGACGATTAATGAGCCCGACATATAATGAACCTTGACGAAATGATGTCGAGGTAGGGTCTTAATGTTTTAGGTTAAGTAGGTTAGTAATCCGTCTCTTCGCAAGAAAAATATTTTTTTTACCCGAGGAAACCTAATTGTATTAATGATCGAGCATGAGCATAAATTTGAAGGGCTATGGCTGTATTAGGTTCACATTGTTTTAGACTAGTTGAGTTGTTAGTTATATAGTAGTTTAAGTATAACATTGCCCATTGGAGAATGTTTCGTTTACTCGCTGAAATTGTTAAGGTATTATTTTTGATTTTTAGTCGAGCATTGATAGGGCTCTGAATGAGAGACAATGGACTATTGAACTCTTGCGGACTATTATAAGGGAAAAGTTATGGCAATCAATGCCAAAACTTTTTGTTGAGGGAGCATTGTAATAAATGGGGGAATTGGTAATTTCCTCATTAACAATGTAATACTGAAACCTCTTAATACGGCACTGTATCCGAGGAATGCATATCGGTTCCACAGCTACGTTATCATCATTCGATCAGCACGCATTAAAATAAATCCGATCAGCGCAGTCTAACTACGAGACGCAAAGAAATCAAACTTTGACAAATATTAACTATTCACCCCGTCATCATGAATATTCGAAAACGGTCGTTTTCGAATAAGTTTATTATAAATAAAAGTTGTGGATTTATTAGAGTTCATGATCTTCAAACTCATGAAAACTAACACTTCCACTCTTAGGAAAAACATAAGAAGGTATTATTTATGATTATGGGTCAAAAAGGGTATCTAGAACCGTGGAACTTGAAAACGGCCAACTGGCATCATTTTTTGATCCTCCCACAAAGAGGAAGAACCTTTAAAAAAAGAAATCTTATTGGTGATGCCAACTTTTGAAGGGGGAAAGAAAAACCCACAAGTAGAGGAATAGTTAATTTTTATCGTCAAGGGATAATCAGTACCGTCAGGGATAAGGACCAAAGGGGTTCATCGACGTGCTCGCGAAGTTCGGCTCGCGGTTTATTTTTGGGAGTGAAATAGAAAATTTCACAGTCAATTTCAAGTCTCAAGCGGAGACTTGTAGATTTTGTATTGTAAAGTTACGTACTCGTCGGTAAATCACGAAACCGAAACGGAAGTGCTTGTAGAGAAGACGGTGTACGGAAGTTGATCGAAGAGGAAGGATCGTCGTGGATACCAGTGGAGAAAAGCCGAATTATAAGAAAGAGATCAAGGTCAGAATTTTCCAATTTTATTTGATGAGAATAGTCAAGTCCAAAAGTCTTGTCATCTCTCATCTCCTATCTGCTCACAACTTACATTTCCTTAGTGTTAGGTTATTTTGGATTTTTTGTAATTAAGTAACCCAGGGAACAGGAAAACTTACATTTTCTTCATTAAATTTTCTTATACAATCTGAGGTACAGACGTAAGGATTACTTTGTTACCTCAGTATATTTTGTAGGTATTTTGGAAAATGGATTTTTTTTGTTAAGTTATTTCAATAGTTTCAATTATCCCTAAAACTCAGAACTCTCTGAAAGAAAAATAACACTAAGACCTTCTCATTTCTGCAGAAGGCCGTACCCACTCAAATTTTGTTTATTGGGTTGACATGAAGCCGCTCTCATTCGTCAACCCATCTAGACAATCCCTTATGAACAAAGTCACTTTTAATACGGAAAGGACAATGCTCATATAAAAGGGGTCTATTATACTCCCTCAAACCATTTATGGAGTAATTATCAAAAAAACTGTGAAAACTATTATAAACACTAACAGCATTATAGGTGAAGGATCGCTGAAACATGGCTGATCTAAACCTGGGCAACATAAGCCTATCCCTATAGAGATATACACGTCATGTACATCACCCCGAAATATTAATTTCTCGCGCAGAGATGGAGGGACCGACGAAGTCAAAATCCTCTCAACTAAAACTGCCAGCTGCACTCTGAATAGGCCATCGAGTTTTAACCACTGGAAATCTTCTATTTTACACGAGATCCTCGAAAACTTGCTCAAGCCAAATACAAATCTACAACATGCATTTTGGACATTCTGTAGCCTGTATCTAGTGTTGTAATCCAAGCATGGATAGAACAGTGTAAATCCATAGTTCAATAATGACAGCACTAGGGACTCGCAGAGGTATTTACGCGAAACAAAACAATGTACAAATGTCTCAAAGCAAGAAACGACTTCCTCACGAGCAGCGCAACATGGTCAACAAATCTCAGCCTGCAGTCGAACACAATACCCAGATTCTTGCAGCTCTTAACAAACGGAATCCTCTCATCTCCAACCCTGAGAGTAAACTGCTCTGAACCGAGCCAAGACCCACGAGTAAAGAGCAGAGAGGCACACTTCCGAACATTCAGCTTGAGATTGTTAGCATTTAAGTAATCGAGTATCCTGGACAAATCTGTATTCATTCTCTTGACCGCAACCTCAACATCAGAAGGATCGAAAGATAAACCGCATCTGCACATCATCTGCATAAAAATTCACCTTCGCATACATAACTTCCCTACACATATCGGCAATGTAGATTAAAAACAGAATAGGACCTAGAATTGAACCCTGCGGAACACCAGATGTCACGGGGGAAGTATCGAAAACGTATTCCCTCTCTGAAATCTACCTACAAGATAAGATCTAAAGAACCTCGTAGCATTTGCATCAAAGCCGTAGAAAGACAATTTAGCACACAAGAGCTCGTGGTCGAGGGTATCAAATGCTTTAGCAAAATCGAGTAGAGTTAACACCGTTGTTTTCCCCTCATCCAATGCCCTAAATATGTCATCAGCCACGTCCAACAAGAGTGTTGTTGTACTGTAACCTTTTCTGAAGCCTGATTGACTGGCTGTTATAATGTTAGCTTCTGTGATGAATTCATATATTTGTTTACCCAAAATTTTTTCAAGAACCTTCGACATACAAGGAAGAATACTTATAGGCCTGAAATCGCTTAGTTCTTTAGGATTGATCAATTTGGGTAGGGGCCTCACGATAGAACATTTCCAAGCTGTTGGAAAGTAACCGGTTTCGATACAAACATTAACAATATGCGTTAGATAAGGCAATGTAATCTCCATCGATAGCTGTAACATTTTTACAGTGATGCCATCACATCCAACAGCATTCGACCCGAGACCAAGAACAACCATTCTAACGTCTTCCAGAGAAGCGAATTTGAACTCAAGACGAGCATCAAGATCAAAGGTGTTCGAACTGTAATAGTCCGCCGCTCCGGGACAAGAGTTTGGTTGACTGAAAGCAGAGGCAGAATAGCTATTAAACTCATCTGGATTCTTGAAACGATCAGGAATATCCGCGCTACACTGATTATTGACAGACCTGAAGGACATCCAAAAATGCTTGGACCCCTGAGACTCCGCCCGACCCAAGAATGAGGCCTTTTGTCTCCTCACAGCAGTTGTTACGATGTTACGAAGTCCCGAGTAATATTTGAAATCTTCGATCTTCTTGGTACGCTTATATTTAGCTAGTGCCATATCTCTTAACTTCATCATATTTTTCACGGTAGGAGTGATCCACGGAGCAAATGGTTTAGTTATCTTAGATTCAATAAAAGGTGCATGCTTATCGAACACATTTAATAACTTCTGATTGAAAATGAAAATCTTGGAATCAATGTCATTTTCATATAAAATTTCTTGGAACGACACCATTGATAAGTCAGCATTGAAATCAGCGAGAGAGAAGCTGCGAAAATCTCTATATATAGCCAGCTTTGGACTCCTCATTTCTCCCATGACGTTAACCTCACAATAAACGCCGCGATGATCCGACATTGAGTGATCAAGAACCCAGAGCTCCTAATCAGGTCGGTCCTATTTGTGCAAACAATGTCAAGTAGCGTTTGCGATGAACCAGCAATACGTGTAGGCTCAGATATCAACTGCTCGAAGCCGTAAGAACCAATGCAATCCGAAAACAAATTATCGGTGAATTGATCAACATTAACATCTCCTGTGAGAAGTATATGGTCGTACTGAGGTGAAACAAATGATAAAATGTCATCTAAGTATTTAATAAAGTTAGATAAGTTACAGGCCAATGTACGATATATTGACCCCACAAGAATAGTACTATTTTTGGCTTTCAAAACAACCCATATAACTTCCACACCTTCCGGAGCAATAAAATCAGATAAAACCACTTTAGATGTAATTGAACTCTTTATGTAAAAAGTTACACCCCCACCAACACGAGCGACACGATCCTTTCTGTAAAATCTGAAATCCGGCAGACTCAGACTATCATCATTTATATATTCACTCAGCCAAGTTTCAGACAATCCCACAACATCAATCTCCTCACGTGATACAACATCCAAAAACTGGTCCAATTTCGGAAATAGAGAGCGAACATTAAAATGAGCAATTTTCAAAAATTCAGTTGAATTATTCATCTTCACCATCAATACTGAATTCTAGATTTTAACCTAGTTATTTGACTCAAATAATAGGGACATTCAGTACTATTGGCACTATGACATATATCGTATTTAGTTTTCAAACGAGAATTAGAATCTATACAATTTATACCCATTATTTCAGTAGAGTCACAAAATTTCTTTTCATGTGTCCCCGAGCAATTAGAGCATACCGATGTAGAATTTTTACAATCTTTTCTATAATGACCGAACTTCAAACATTTAAAACATTTTACTAAACTGAAATGCTCTTTCACGAAACATCTTGACCAGCCCAAATACAGAAAACCCTTATCAATAATATTTTTGAACAAAGTATGATTCGTTTCCAAAACAATGTTAAACCCATCTCTATATTTCATTTTCGTTATCAATTTAATATCGTTCAAGGAACAATTCAGGTCATTCACCTTGATCATTTCAGACAGGATATCGCTATTTGCTAAAGAAAATGAATCAACATTTTAAACAATTAAACGAGGATTGAGTTTCCTAGGAACTGTAACATTGAACGAACCATTTGTTTCCTTATCAATTTTAAGTTTTAACTTCCCAAGAGAATCCTCATCACCGCAATTAATCAGAATACCATCTCTCACCCTTTTAGTTCCCAACACGTACACATTATCAGAAATTGGTTTAACTTTTGTCTTGATTTCACTTTCAATGTCAGCATTGTTTACATTTTTATTAGTCAGTTTCACCAACAAAACATGGGAATCCTCATTCGTTTTTACAGCCGATGCATATGATTTCTTCGACCCGTCCGACCCTGATAAGAACTTATCAGAAACTGGTGTTGGAACAGATACACCCAAATTCAGTTTCAACTTCATCAAATTATTCGAGAATTCTAATTCAGAAGTATATTTCTCCAGAATACATTTTTCTCTATTTAAGCATTCGATTTCCTTCCTCAGAATGCTCTCATTTACGGTGTCATCACCAGCCGAAAAAGTTTGTAGACATGACTGATTTTTCCTTGCTGCATCGGAATATCCCGACACATAAAGTTTTCCTTATCGATAAGAATCACCCTTGCAATTGAATCTAAACACTTACTGTGAATCTTTGATTCACAGCCGCCTCCATTGCATTTTATATCACTTGAACAAGTAAACTTCCCACAAAAACGACATTTCTTGTCAGGAGGATCCGATGACGAACCGCCTGCCATCGCGTACGAATGACAATGATTTTGGTGTCATCCGATAGTACTTGTTCCACTCTATCGTGGGGTGATATTTCATTCACTATTTATGGAACACCCTATATATTTCATCCCCCACAAGGTCGGCACCTTGACGTTGGTGTGGGGGCTTAGTAAACTGCTAGGACACTCGGAGCGATGTCCGGCAGGGTCACCCATGTCGATAAGGTCCAAGCTTGAGCAGTGAAAACCAAGTCCGACCCCCAATCTACGGTGGAAAATATCGTGCCAATGGATGAATAGCACCTGGGTCATGGTGTCTCGAACGATTCCCTGGGGAAACCGGGTCGCATCCCCCTGTATCAGACCTTCCCTCGGTATCGAAGCTCTGCTGGGGGCGACCGTTTATTTCTTCGTTACTCGTGGGAACAAAAACCGACATCGTGGGCATCTCCACTGGAGCGGCTCGCGTGGAAAAGCCAAGTGGGACGGCGCAAGAGGGGGCCTCAATCAAGCGCGGCTCAGAATAAGCGCAACCGCACGGCCGCGCAAAAGAGGAGGGCGAGAAGGGCTCGCGCGGACTTAGCCTGTCATGTGACAGGAGGGTCTGCTGATGGGACCTCTCCTCTTTTACGGCCAGGGGGCACAAAAAGGAACGTCCCCGAGTCTAACACTCCACCCTCCTGCGAGCGACCAGCAAAAAAGGTAAATAACCTTTCGAGCCGGTCCTCGTATAGAGATTCGACGGTGTGGAGATTAACCACCAGGGGGCTTTGGTAGTTCTATGTGTGGGAAGCTTCAGCAGAGACTGGTTGCAAGATAACCTGCCGAAGCTGAAAACATCTAAGGGACTTCGTCTCAAAATGATTGGGATGAAGGACTTAGAAAGACTCACGAGGGTAAGTCTGCGGGTCAGGGGCTATCAGCGCTCCTCTCCATTAGGTCTTATCCTGAAGAGATTAGAGCAGCAAACTCCGGACTTCAAAACTAGGAGCTGGAAGGTCTATTACCGGGTTGACAAGTCCGACGTGACTCAGATCATCCTCGGGGTAGACAATGCTTCTTTCGAAGTCTTGAAAAAATTAAATTTTCAAGTGAATACCGGGATGCGGAAGGCCACATTTAGAGTGGTCCAGGGTTCTGGACAAAATTCAGACGCTCCACCCTCCTCGACCGCTCAGGATGTTCCGGCAGCGGGGCCCAGCGCAGAGGAGAAGGACGTCCGAAAGGAGGGGGACCATTCCTCCAACCCGACTGAAAAGTCGGAGGATGAGATGAAGGTGGAGCCTTCCAGGGCTCCCGCTGCAACCGTGCCTCTCGCTTCCCTACCGGGACCCAAAAGTTCCGATGGAGATGAATGTGCTGTATTAGGTGGGGGACCAGGGCAGAGCTCCGCATCGTATCGCTCCGCCGATATCGTATCGGCAGGTTCTCAAGAACCTGCTAGTACGATGTAACAGTCAGCTGACTGAGGATGAAAGAAAAAAAATTTTTGTCCCCATGGCTGACACGTTCGTTACTCAAATCAATTTGCACCACTGCATAGCGGCAACTGATATTCTAAAGTTGCGGCTGGCAGGGAGGCAGACATTTATAACCCTGATTCAGGAGCCCTGGATTAGAGGAGGCGAGGTGAGGGGTCTCTCCTTAAGAGGCAGTAGGCTCTTCTGCGCGTCTGAGGACACTAGTTCAAGGGCGTATATACTTGCTTCCACTAATATCAGGGCCCAATCACTAATTAATTTCGGTTTCAGAGACCTAGTCGCGGTTCAGATTAACAACTACCAGGGACCGCTGAAGAACCTAGTGGTATGCTCAGCGTACCTTCCCTATGACTCCCCAGACCCACCACCATCTATGGAATTGGAGGAGCTAGTACAATTCTGCGAGAGAAGGGGTTGGCCCTTGCTCGTCGGGTGTGATGCTAATGCACACCACATTTTCTGGGGTAGCACGGGCGTCAATCGAAGGGTGAGGCGCTGGCTGATTTTCTATTCGCAACAAGCTTAAACCTACTCAACAGGGGTGATGAGCCGACCTTCGTTACTTCGTGCAGGAAGGAAGTGCTCGACATAACCATGTGCAGTAGTCACATCGCTGATTACATTGAGGATTGGCGAGTCGCCACAGAAGTGATCTCGTTATCAGATCACAGGCATATCTGCTTCACAATAAAAGGGAGCTGTACTGTCAAGGATCCAGAAATTTTCAGGAATCCGAGAAAAACAGATTGGTCCAGGTACCTGACACACCTATCTGCTAACCTGGGACAGGAAATTCTAATACCCAAGACCACGAGAGAATTGGACTCGGCTGCAAGCAAGCTGCAAGAGACAATTATCTCAGCATATCACAACAGTTGTCCACCACAGCTTCGGAGACCGAAAGGTGCTTCGAAATGGTGGTCACCTGAGTTAGGTGAAGCTAGACGCACCAGCAGGCACCTTTTCAACAAGGCAATGAGATCTGGTCTTGAAAATGACTGGGATGACTATAAATCGGCCCTGAGGAGATACAAAGGACTAATTAGGAAGTCCAAACGTCAATCCTGGAGGAGCTTCTGCAGCGACATAGAGCGTGCACCTGAAGCCAACCGGCTAAGGAAGATACTCTCTGCTGGTGGCCCCCCAAGGATCGACTATCTGAACCTTCCAACTGGGCAAAGAACCTGCTCGGAGGAAGAAAGTCTAAGACATCTCTTCGAGGCTCACTTCCCTGGCTTCACAGAGAATGGCTACCCGCAGAGTGAATGCCGACGACAAGCCTCACGAGAGGATTGGAGGATGGCTTCACAAGTCATAACGCATTCTCGAATTCGTTGGGCTATCAACGGATTCGACCCTTACAAGGCTGCTGGGGAGGACGGTATAGTTCTAGCACTTCTTATTAGGGGGCTGGAGGTGCTGTCTTCTCTGGTGCTCCACATACTTCGAGCTAGTTTAGCCTTAGGATACGTTCCACTTTCCTGGAGGAAAGTGAGGGTTGTTTTTATACCTAAACCGGGGAAACCCACGCACACAAAAGCGAATGACTTCTGACCAATCAGCCTATCCTCCTTCCTAGTCAAGACGTTGGAGAGGGTAGTCGAAAGATATATAAGGGATGGGGCATTAGTGACCTGCCCAATACATCCCTCCCAGCATGCATATCAGCAGGGAAAATCTGTAGATTCTGCTCTACATTCGGTTGTCACCTGTATTGAGGGCGGACTACATCATAAAGAATGGACACTAGTTGTATTTCTAGACATTGAGGGTGCATTCAACAACACTGCGTTTGATGCGATGCGTTCGGCGTTGACCAAACATGGTGTCCCACCGGTTCTCTGCCGCTGGCGGAGTCTTTGCTTGCGACTCGCAGCATTGTTGCTCAGCTGGGCGGCTCGACTTTTGGGGGCGCACCGAGCAGGGGGTGTCCGTAGGGTGGTGTCTTATCACCTCTGCTGTGGAACCTTGTCATGGACGGGCTCCTGGTTGAGTTGGCTAGGGCGGGGTACACTGCTGTGGCCTATGCGGATGACCTTGTCCTGCTGATCAGGAAAAAGTAATCAGCACCATTACTGATCTGATGCAGAATGCTCTGCGTGTGGTAGAACGATGGTGCTTAGAGAACGAACTCTCGGTAAATCCTGGAAAGACGGAGATGGTCCTGTTTTCTAGGAGAAGAGTGCCGGCCAGCATCAGACTGCCAAATCTGTTTGGTGTAGGGCTGACTCTATCGGAACAGGTTCGATATCTAGGTGTGATTTTGGACAGCAAACTACTGTGGAACAAACATATCGAGACACAAACGAGAAAGGCCAATGTAATACTCTGGTCTACTCGGAGAGTAGTGGAAAGAGGATGGGCTTCAAGCCCCATGTTATGCACTGGTTGTATACCATGGTGGTGAGGCCACCCCTAACCTATGCAGCGCTGGTGTGGTGGACTTCAACAGAGAAGACCTGCAACCGAGCCATCATGACAAAATGTCAGAGAAAAGCCTGTTTGGGTATAAAAGGCGCCCTGAGATCTACCCCCACGGCAGCAATGGAGTGTTTGCTAGGTCTTCCGCCTGTGCACCTCGCTGTCAGGGTGGTACCTATGAAAAGAGCTATTAGACTCTGGGAACAGGGACAATGGCCCAATGATGGGATGTTCAGGGGGCATGCGGGAGCTCTCAAATTGGTGATAGATGCTAATGCATCCCTTCTCCATAGAGGGGACCGCGTGCTAACTAGCTTCTGTTTCGACGAACCCTACCGGGTGATTGTCCCTGATAGGTACCACTGGTCTGATACAAACAGGTTACTTGAACCTGAAGGCCCTACATGGTTCACCGACGCCTCCGTAAGATCTACGGGGACTGGTGCTGGGATAGTGGGACCTCGCTTCGAGCGGTCCATCCCCCTAGGAAAGGACTGCTCGATAATGCAGACGGAATTGTATGCAATTCCTGTCTGCACACTGGAGAATATACACAGAGGCTACTCTGGTAAACACCTATACATATGTTGTGATAACCAGGGAGCATTGAAAGCCCTTGCTGAGACAAGAGCCAATTCATACTTGGTAGTAGAATGTAGGGAGGCGCTGCGTGAGCTGGGTCTCGTAATTTTTTAAAAGTTATTTGGTGTCCGGCACACGCGGGGATCCTCGGCAACGAGAAGGCAGATATACTGGCCAAGCGGGGAGCACGATCAGCTTTGTTGGTCCAGAGCCGTCGCTCCCCATCTGCCGAACTACAGTCAGACATTTCTTTTAAGAGATGGCTAGACTGTGCATTTTCCTCTGAATGGAGCACGGGAAGTGGTCTTAGGCAGTCGGGCTTCTCATTGAGAGGCCCTCCTCTGCAACTGAGGTCAAAAATATTCTGGCCCTTGGGAGAAAACAACTAAGTCTGGTAGTTAGCGCACTGACCGGCCACCTGTTTAACAAACATCTTAATAGGATGGGACTAGCTGACTGCTCAAGGTGCCGCTGGTGCAGGAGCACAGATGAAACCGTTGAACATATAATTACGTCAAGACATCGACCCACCTCATTAACATTGAACAAACTATGATTCATCATTCATGTGTTATAATAACGATACTAAATTCCCAATATTTAATGTTGACCTTCAAAGTCACTATTTGATACCGTTATTGTAATTACTAATCACCCAACAAATTCCCTTTCGAACTTTCGAACTTTCACCATCAAATCATTTTATCATTAAAATGTAAATATTAGAATAATATAAAACCCAACCATTGTAATTCAAGATTCAGTATTCTTATTGGTCTTGAACTAGAGAAAACTCATATTTTGTATCTACACTTGTGAAATAAATCTTTTTAAAAAGTGAGTTTCCTGAATGAAGAACATAATTGGCGCTGCGCACAGGATAGTGAAACGGAAAATTCATCGTGAATAACCGGTCTCTTTCAAGAGTTTGTTCACTAGAAGAAGAAAATCCCTGAAGATTCTCCATTGGGCATCCATCCATTATTGCTGTCGGAGCAGATCTTCCACAAAACAGGAATCCACCTCAAGAGTCTTCGTGTACGGAGGATGAAAATTGTGATTTTCCTGTAAGTCCCTCCCAAAAATTTTTTTTCCACTTTCTTAATGTACATGTCAAATACAAGGGATAGATCTCCCATACAATTAAGAACAACTCAAACTCAATTAAACATGGCAGTATCTCAATTAGAAGTTAACATGGCAAGAGACATGATACCAGAATACTCTGGTGGTTCAAAAAATCTCGCATATTTTCTAAGTCAAGCAGACAGTTTTTTGGAATTGTTGAAAACAGAAGAAAATAGCATTTTTAATAGACTCCTCTTAGAAACCATAAAATCAAAATTAACAGGCGAAGCCAGAGACGTTCTTATAAATTCGCGATGCACGCGATGGTCCGAAATAAAAGAAACATTAGTTCGAAAATTTGGTGATCCTAGATCGGAAGAACTTTTGTTGCATGATCTTACAACTTGTTTTCAAAATTTCAATGAATGTTATGAACAGTATCATGAAAGAATAAAGGCTAAATTACAGATTCTATTAGAACACATAAGTGTAAGAGAAATAAATAGAGACATTAAAATTTGTAAGGAACATAACTTTCATAATCAAGCTCTCTCTACATTCAAAGCAGGAATCTTAGAACCCTATTGCAAGCATCTCATGAGTTTGAATATAGTTTCATTAGAACAAGCCCTCATAGAATGTAGAAAATTAGATAACTGTAATGCCCTGTAGCATTTAATAACACCAGGTCTGAAGTTGAAGTTAAGGAATTTATGATTATATTGTTTCAAATTATCCAAACATTGTCATTAGCGCCATCTAACTTCGATTTTTCAAAATATGTTTTTATCATATCTCCAAGCACAGTTTCTTCTTCGTACAGCGTTGTCGTTTTCTGTTTCGGCCAGATGTCGCGTTTATCAATTCAAAATTTGGAATTCAATTATCTGAAGGAAAGGACTTCCATTTTTGATTTTCACCTAGAGTAGAACCTGTAAAGGGATTTGTTAATTGTCGATCTTTTTGAATAATTTCTCGCTGGATCTGATTTGGGAAGTTCAATTAGAATATCGAAATTAGAGTCTACGTTCATCGTAAGTCATTGGAACTTAGCAAAACCCTTTTTGAAGGTGAGTTTCTATCAAAATTGATTTATGTCGAACGGCCATGTTGGCATTCGAAAACAAGTTCTTAGAACTTATTGTTTCAGGGTTTTTATTTTCACCGCACAATAGTGATTATTGATTCCTCATATCTGGACGAAGCAGTAGATGATTTCGTTGGGTATCTATCGAAGAAATTCTTATTTTTGAAGCAAACGACAAATAGCTTTTCAACACCAATCACAGAAAACAGTCCTTTGGCAGCCTTTCCCCACAAGGAGAATTGGAGTTATTCACGTGCAAGGAACAACCCTCAAAAATAAACTGTCTGTACATGATTTTTATTGATTTTATTTAAGAACTTATCTCATCGCTAATTATTGGTTATTAGCGATTGACAAAATTATTTCTTTCACTTTTACTAATATTAACCAATTGGCGCCCATACATCACTATACAGGACTCAAATTATTTTAGAATCCACCCATAATTGCTCACCGGTTTAAAGCAGCCGTTCGCAGTGTGTTTTCAAATATTCTTGCAACAACAAAGATTCAAAAATACGTCACACATAATTATGGCGACCAACGTTGAGGGCTTTGAGTTCTGTATTTGATGAATATCTCTTCTTTAATTAGCTTCATTAATTGTTGTTTACATTTCATTTCTCCTCCTGAATTTCTCATTATCTAATCTTGATAACTTGATATATATTGTGCATTTCAATTGCTTTTCTTTGGTCAGTGTCCAATAATTTCCACCCACATATTATTCATGATTTCATATGTTGAAATTTATATCGATATTTCTTAGACTAAGTATTCATATTGTTTTCATGGTTGACTGCCGAATCTATATTGATGTAAAAAGTTGAAAACTGTTAAGGTTGGGCTCCCATAGACTGATATTTCTGTTCCAATTTCTTATTAGTCAAATTTTTTCGGTAATCTAAATTTCCCTTCTGCTTTTCACTTAGGTTTACGATATTTTTTATTTTTTTATATTTTGCATTTATTCATTTGGTATTATGACGACAGATATGAAACCTGTTCACTTACTAGTGGATGAACTAAATTATGAGCTCAGAATTAGAGGTGTTTTGTCTAATCGAAGTCAAGATGACAAAAGAAAGATTTTGGGTAGATTATTGGAGAAACAGAAATCAGGTGATGTTTTCAATTTAAAAGACCCTAACTTCGACTTTGGAACTGAACAATTAGCTATTAATAATACTTTAGAATCAATTACTCAATTGATCATTGATTTCGAGGGAAATACTTCCGATTCAGTTTTTAAACGCGTTAAATCACGTTTAGCACACGTTATTGGTAGAATACAAAGATTGCCCATCGATGATACAGCGGAAGATGTACAACAGCGCAAAGAGTTCAAGAATGAATCATACGCGACTTGTTTAACGTTAGACGCAGATTTACATGATAAAGTTATCGAGCCTAAACTACCTGTCGTATCTAATCTTTCTGTGCAGGACTCGATTCCCAATAACCCGAATACAAGTAATAACAACGTTGTAAAATCCGTACCAGTTTATAAGTGGGGTGAAACATTTAACGGGATAGAGATAAGTTGCACGTTTTTCTAGAAAATGTCGAAGAGTTGAGAAAGGCTCGCCATGTTAGTAAAATGGAATTATACGATTCAGCAATTGATCTTTTTGTCGGTGATGCGCGATATTGGCTCCGCCAGAAAATTTCAGAGGTAAAGGATTGGGACTCTTTGATTGTTGAGTTGAAGAGAGATTTTCAACAACCCAATCATGATGAACATTTATGGGAAGAAATTAAATCTCGGAATCAATTTGATAGCGAATCGGTCACAATTTATTTCGCAAAAATGAATGAGCTATTCAGACGATTAACTAGGGAACCAGCAGAACCCACTAAATTGAAATATCTCCAAAAAAACTTAATTCCTGAATATAGAAAAGCTTTAGCAATGACTCAAATCGATAGTGTTTCTGAACTCTATAGACACGTTAAACGTTTAGAAGATGATGATTTTCTATCTATAGTGTCTCCGGGTACATCTAATTCAAGGTTTCCAGTTCAGAATCCTAAGCAGAATAGAAATATTCAATCTTCTAAGAAGACTTCTAATGTCGCCGTCGTAGATGAAAGGCCATCTTATGTTTCAAATACCAATCATAACGAAATGAAGTGTTGGAACTGTCATAAAACCGGTCACGTGTACGGGAAATGTACTGATAAACGAACGAGAAAATTTTGTTTTCGGTGCTGATCTCCTGGGTCCACAGTACGTACGTGTAATCGTTGTTCAAAAAACTAAATTCTGAGAATTGTTCTGTAGTCCAGCATTCTCACTGCGATCGTAGGGCTACATCTGACTATTCTAGTCTTTTTGACGAGGAAGATTGGCGAAAGTGGAAGATCTATCTATCTAAATTCTATAAAGAAAATTTGTGTTCCGGTAAAGAAAGTCTCCCACTTTTTCATGAAAAATCGAATGATAATCGTCCTTTTGTCGAAGTTATTTTGGTAAATTCTCCTATTGTTGTTCTTTTAGATTCGGGATCTAACGTATCCATAGTGGGTGGAAGTGGTTTAAAAAATTTAACCGAAAAACATTTGAAGATAGTACCTCATCCTCGCGAATTTGTTATCACTGCCGACAATCAAGAACAAGAAGTTAAAGGTTTAGTGTACCTTCCCATCATCATAGATAATTCTTGTCATTGTCTAGAAGCATTAGTTGTTCCCGCCATTAATCATTCGTTCATTTTTGGCTCTGATTTTTGTAGAAAATTCAATTTAAAAATTGATTACAAAAATAACTCGTGGAATATACAGAGCAAACTTTCTAGGCTTAATGCTATCACAGAGAAACCCCTTGAACCACCGCCATTCATTAGCAAAATTGATGATTTGTCTCCAGAAAAGCAAAAAATGGCCGAAAAAGTAATTCAATCATTCAAGATTATCGACGGTAACGATCGTTTGGGCCTCACTCATAAAATGTCCTTGACAATCGATACCGGCGATGCGAAACCTTTCCGCATTAAGCAATATCCATTTTCGCCATACATGACCAAAATTCTTCATTCTGAATTAGACGAGATGTTGAAATTAGGCGTGGTAGAACCTTCGCAATCACCTTGGTCTAGCCCCGTTTTATTGATTAAGAAAAAAAATAACGAACATAGGTTTTGTTTTGATGGTCGAAAACTCAACGAGATAACGAAACATGACGCTTATCCCCTTCCGCGTATTGACTGTATCCTTAGAAATTTAGCAGGTGCGAAATTCATATCTAGTATTGATTTACGAAAATCATTTTGGCAAATACCCCTTGATCCTGCATCCCGTGAAAAAACTGCATTTTGTGTAGCTGGTAGAGGGCTGTTCCAATTCAAAGTAACACCATTCGGATTAAGGAATAGCGCTCAAGCTCAACAGCGACTTGTAGACAAATTATTCGGACCTGAACTAGACCCATATATTTTCACGTATCTCGACGACTTCATTGTTATATCGCCCTCTTTCGAACATCATGTAGAAATCTTAAAAACGGTTCTAGAACGTCTAACCGAAGCTAACTTGACGGTGAACCTTGAGAAATGTCAATTTTTCCGTACGTCCATTAAATATTTGGGATACATCGTTGATGGTGATGGCCTAAGAACGGATCCCGAAAAAGTTTCCGCTATGGTTAATTTCCCCGACCAACGACTAGTACTGAAGTTAAGAAATTTGTCGGCATGTGTTCATGGTACAGGTCGTTCATACCTCACTTTTCCTCGCTTCTTTCGCCGATTAACGATCTCCTGAAAGAAAAAAAGAAAGGCCAATCTGTTTCTTGGACAATCGCTGCCGAAGAATCTTTTACAAAAATAAAAGATGCTCTTGTTTCAGACCCTATTTTGACCTCCCCTGATTTTGGTTTGCCTTTTACAATTCAATGCGATGCGTCTGCGACAGGTGTCGGAGGAGTTCTGACACAGGAACAAAATGGTCAAGAAAGAGTAATAGCTTATGCTAGTCGATCTCTATCGCGCGCTGAGAGAAATTATTCGGTGACGGAAAGAGAATTACTGGGACTTATTTTTTGTCTCGAAAAATTTAGACCATATGTAGAAGGTACAAAGTTCACGGTTATTACTGACCATTATTCGCTGCTTTGGTTGAATAGAATTTCTAATCCCACCGGAAGACTCGCACGCTGGTCTGTTCGGTTGGCACAATTTAATTTCGAGCTTAAACACCGTAAAGGTAAACTAAATGTCGTACCTGACTTCTTGTCCAGAATAGAGCACCCCGTTGAAGTAAACGCTTTCGATATTGATAAACGAAATATAGATTCGTGGTACCAAAATTTGATGCAGAAAGTTTTGCTTAATCCAGAACTTTTTCCACAGTGGAAAGTTGAAAATGATATCCTCTTTAAGCTTATTCCTGCTTCCCTACCGATGACAACTAATAGCACTGAATGGAAATGCGTGATCCCGAAGCCTCAACGCAAAGATGTTATTAGATCTTGTCATGAACTCCCTACCGAAGGTCATTTCGGTTTCTATAAAACTCTAGCTAAAGTAAGTGAGCTATATTACTGGCCAAAGATGCGTACAGATATTCTCAAATTTGTTAAATGTTGTGAAATTTGTGGCGCACAGAAAATTTTAACCGTCCAGGCTTAGGACTAATGGGCAAAGAGAAAAACGTCCAATTTCCATGGCAGATAATCGCTTTAGATCTTATTGGCCCCTTACCCCGATCAAAGAAAGGTAATACTTTCTTATTAGTTATTGGCGATTGGTTTACCAAATATACCATTCTGAAGCCACTACGTGTAGCAACAGCTCAAAATGTTGTGAAATTTTTGGAATCCGAGGTATTTTTGAAATTCGGAGTTCCGCAGTTCATTATAGCGGATAACGGCACGCAATTTGCAGGACGCGCTATGAAGGAACTTGCGAACTCCTATAAAGTACAGAAGATCTGGTTCACGGCTGTTTACTCACCTCAGTGCGATTTTGTTGAGAGAACAAATAGAACAGTAGGCACCGCTATCAGAAGTTTCATTAAAGATAACGATCATACGGATTGGGATAAAGAACTGGATAAAATATCTCATGCTCTTAACACTGCGAGACATGAAGTTACAGGTTATACACCGGCCTTTTTAAATTTCGGTCGACATTTACCTCTTTCTGGTGATTATTACGGTCAGGTTGAGTCTACTTCTGGCATTCAATTACTACCAGAAAAACGTGATAATTATGTTGAAAATCTCAAGCCTCTCTCGGAAATATTTACAAAAGTTCGAGAAAAACTTCATGCCGCCTATATTAGGAATTCTAAGGCGTATAACTTACGAAGAAAAGATTTTGTTTTCAAAAATGGTGATAAAGTTTGGAGGAAAAATAAAGTTTTATCTGACGCTTCAAAAAAATTTTCCGCAAAATTGGCTCCAAAATATGTTTTACGGAAGGTACGAAGGAAGGTTTCTCGTGTATGTTATGAACTGCAAGATATGAGTAATTCTAGCGACGGAATATGGCATATCAAGGATCTGAAACCTTATTTTGGTTCCAACTCGGACGTATCTGTTTCATAAGCTGCCACTTGAAGCTAGTTATCGTTTATCGCCTATCTACCGTTGTCGTTTCGTTAATTCGAAAAATATATCGTATCGAAAATATATCGTCTCGAATTCTTATCGCAAGGGTTATCGGTGACCCTTACGGCTAATTGACTCTGAGGGCTCTACCTATGTAGGATTAATTACTCAAGGGTCAGATTATATTTACATTAGGAATAGGTTGAGTAGGTTAAGATAGGATTAAAGTAGGGTTAGATAGGTTAAATATGATTAGGGTTATCTTAGGTGTTAGTTTAGAATAAGTATGGTATTTGAGAGCGGTTGTTCGAAAATACTAATCTGCACAAAAATTACGGGTAATTTTTTTGAGGAGAGGGGTAGTGTAGCATTTAATAACACCAGGTCTGAAGTTGAAGTTAAGGAATTTATGATTATATTATTTCAAATTATCCAAACATTGTCATTAGCGCCATCTAACTTCGATTTTTCAAATATGTTTTTATCATATCTCCAAGCACAGGTTTCTTCTTCGTACAGCGTAGTCGTTTTCTGTTTCGGCCAGATGTCGCGTTTATCAATTCAAAATTTGGAATTCAATTATTTGAAGGAAAGGACTTCCATTTTTGATTTTCACCTAGAGTAGAACCTGTAAAGGGATTTGTTAATTGTCGATCTTTTTGAATAATTTCTCGCTGGATCTGATTTGGGAAGTTCAATTAGAATATCGAAATTAGAGTCTACGTTCATCGTAAGTCATTGGAACTTAGCAAAACCCTTTTTGAAGGTGAGTTTCTATCAAAATTGATTTATGTCGAACGGCCATGTTGGCATTCGAAAACAAGTTCTTAGAACTTATTGTTTCAGGGTTTTTATTTTCACCGCACAATAGTGATTATTGATTCCTCATATCTGGACGAAGCAGTAGATGATTTCGTTGGGTATCTATCGAAGAAATTCTTATTTTTGAAGCAAACGACAAATAGCTTTTCAACACCAATCACAGAAAACAGTCCTTTGGCAGCCTTTCCCCACAAGGAGAATTGGAGTTATTCACGTGCAAGGAACAACCCTCAAAAATAAACTGTCTGTACATGATTTTTATTGATTTTATTTAAGAACTTATCTCATCGCTAATTATTGGTTATTAGCGATTGACAAAATTATTTCTTTCACTTTTACTAATATTAACCAATTGGCGCCCATACATCACTATACAGGACTCAAATTATTTTAGAATCCACCCATAATTGCTCACCGGTTTAAAGCAGCCGTTCGCAGTGTGTTTTCAAATATTCTTGCAACAACAAAGATTCAAAAATACGTCACAGCCCAAGTAAACTTCATGAAATTCATGAGGTCACAAACAAAATTTTCAAATAAAAAACAATTTACTAATCAAAATTCAAGGTTCCAACGTTCCTACCCTCAACAACATTTCGGTCCACAACAACATCAAGCATTATATCAAGCTATACCTCAATATCAAGCTACACCTCAACATCAACCAAACCCACAAAATCACAATAATAATTTACAAAAAAGATTTCCCACCGGGCCTATTCATTATGACACAAGACCAGCGAAAACACATTTTCCAACAAGATCAGAAGTATTTAGAAGAGTCGATAACAATAGACCGACACCAATGAGCATTAGTACACGGAACACCTTCAGAAATCACCCGAATAATTCGAATAATTCAAATAGATTCAGATTCACACCGCAATCTCAATCTACATTTACATCAGAGGAACTATATAACGTTGAAAACGGCGAATATCAGACAGAAAATGGAAATTTTCCAACCCTCGCCTCACAAGACGAACAAACTTAGATCTAAATTCAATTTCAAACAAACCTAAACTACCCTTCATTTCAATACCTAGTCTTAACTTAAAAATTCTCATCGACTCAGGAGCTAGCAATAGCATCATGAACCCTGGTCCAGCATTAAATTATTTTAAAGATAATCTTTTCAAAGAACAATTTACTGTTAAATCTTCAACTAAAACGATTAGTGATGACAGGAACATTAAATTTCCCATACTACAAGAATTTGGAATAAACTATCCAGTACAATTTCATGTGATCAAATGGCACGACAGATTCGATGCTTTATTAGGAAGTCATGATCTACAAAAACTTAACGCAAAAATTGATTATTCTAACAATTCTCTTCAAATAGAAACCCATAAAATTCCATTCTTTATTGAATTAAATCCGAAAAATTTCATACCATTTGAACAACTAGCAGAAAGAAGTATAAAAATCCCTGTTAACATAGAAAATGTTCCAGTTATTTTGCCACAAATGGAAATTGGAAAAGAGATTCTCCATGAATCAATAACCCATGCAAAAAACGGCATGTGTACCATTCCATACCACAGAGAAGAATCGATAGAAGTACTTTTTCATGAACAAATAGATGTTCAACCTCTGATCAACGTCGAATATGACGAAAATCCCAAATTTAACGACAAGAACCAAATCAATATCAATGAATTATTAAGAACCGAACATTTGAATAACGAAGAAAAAGAAGCCATTATAAATTTATGCAAAAAATATAACAAAATTTTTTACACCGAGGACTGTGATCTTACTTTCACCAATGCAGTAAAACATCAAATCAGAACAACCGATGATAACCCTGTATACATTAAATCGTATAGATACCCCTTTCACCTCAAAGAGGAAATACAAAAACAAATACAAAAATTATTAGATAATAAAATAATAAGACCCTCCATCTCGCCGTATAGCAGTCCAGTCTGGATTGTACCAAAGAAATTAGATGCATCAGGAAAAAAGAAATGGCGATTAGTAATAGATTACAGAAAACTAAATGAAAAAACGGTCGAAGATAAGTACCCACTACCTAGAATAGAAGAGATATTGGAAAGTTTGGGTAAATGTACCTATTTCTCAACTTTAGATTTAGCACAAGGGTTTCATCAAGTGGAAATGTCCCCAGAAAGCATTGAAAAAACTGCTTTTTCAGTGAACAACGGACACTACGAATATCTGCGAATGCCTTTTGGACTGAAAAATGCACCGAGCACTTTTCAGAGAACTATGGATCACATCTTACGAGAATACCTATATAAATTTTGTTTCGTTTATATGGATGACATTGTGATATTTTCAAGATCGTTGCAAGAACACATAAACCATTTGAAACTAATCTTTGAAAAACTAAAAACATACAATCTCAAAATGCAGTTAGATAAGTCAGAGTTTCTACGGAAAGAAGTAGCATTCCTAGGTCACGTCATAACACCGGAAGGGATCAAACCGAACCCTTCGAAAATTAAAGCTGTGCAGGAATATCCACTTCCCAAGACGACAAAGGAAATCAAAGCTTTCCTAGGAATGGTCGGATACTATAGAAGATTTATCAAAAACTTCGCGAAAATAGTATCTCCATTCACACGTTGTTTGAAGAAGGGCAGTAAAATCGATGTTACAGACCCTAACTACCTGGAAGCTTTCAACACATGTAAGGAACTACTGACCAATGCACCAATACTGACGTATCCTGATTTTACCAAAACATTCTGCATAACTACAGACGCCAGCAATATCGCATTAGGAGGCGTCCTTTCTCAAGGAAACAAACCCATCTCGTTTTATTCTCGTACTCTTAATTCCGCTGAAAGAAATTACTCCACAATAGAAAAAGAACTATTGGCTATAGTAGAAACAACGGAACATTTTTGACCATACATCTATGGAAAACAATTTCTGATAGAAACAGACCACAAACCTCTTGTCTGGCTGTTCTCTTTAAAAGACACGAACCAACGGTTAACCAAATGGAGATTAAGACTGGAAGAATTCGATTTTAAAATCCAATACAAAAAAGGAAAAGAAAATATAGTTGCTGACGCCTTGTCCCGAGTAGAGATCAACGCTATTGACAAAGAAGACGATAACGATTTACTATCGATATTACCCCAGATAGATGAAAACGAACTTCTCTTGTCCACAGAAGAAGCGGATGAAATCCTCAAAACAGCAGATAACATAATGGATAATCAAACGGATAATACCCAGCATACCGCTGTTGAAGACCCTATTTTTGGGATTCCGATTTCCGAAAAACCTTTAAATTCTTACATGAATAGAATAGAACTGAAATTAGCAGACGGATACAAGGTGCAATATAAAAGACCCTTCAAAAAACACCATTACGTAGTTCACATTCGAAGAGGACAAGAAGTAGAAAATTTAAAAACATTTTAAGAGAAACAATAGATCCAAAATTAACTTACGCTGTATTTTTTCATGACTCAAAACTAGAAGCTATTTTCCAAGACCTTTGTAAATCTCTTTTTGAATCCACTATAAAAATCATCAAAAGTAACATTTTATGTAAAGACACAGAAAAATCTGAAGAACAAAACAAGATCATTTTGGATTATCATGAACAAAATCACAACGGAATCATAGAAACCCATAACCATCTGAAGTCAAAATTTTATTGGCCGGATATGAGAACAAAAATAAATAAAATTATCAATGAATGTGAAACATGTCTTCAGAGCAAGTACGAAAGAAATCCTTACAACATGAAATTTTCAGGACCAATGTTAGCCAAGAGACCTTTCGATGTTATTCACATTGATACATTCTCTTTTGACGGAGCAAAATTCGTTACATTTTTGGATCTTTTTTCAAAATACGCACAGGCTTACTACGTGAATGATCTGACAGGCATAACAGTTCTCGAAAAGATACGACATTATTTTTCTCACCATAATTATCCAAAGAAAATAGTAGGCGATGAAGGAAAAGAATTTAAAAATAAAGTCCTGGAAGAATACTGCAAATTATTCAAGATTGAACTACACTTTACGACACATTACAACCCGAACTCAAATTCTCCTGTTGAAAGATTACATTCCACATTGTTAGAGAAAATTCGAACAACAAAAGTCCAAAATAAAAATGAAACAGCTCAAAATTTATTGACAAATGCAATATTAATCTATAATCAATCGATTCACTCTTCTACAGGTTTCACTCCTTTTAGTTTATTATATGCTCCTTATGACAATCTTAATGCACATGAGATTGATCTAGACTTAACAGTCTATGAAGATTTCAATGAAAAACGCAAAAAGGAAATTTTACCATTCTTTGATATTATTTATCAAAAGCAATTAAATAAAGGAAATAAAACTTTAGAAAAGAAAAACGAAAATAAGGAAAACTCACCGAATATTGAAGAACCCAATGTTTATTTCAAAAAAGGAAGAATTCGAAAAAGTGACCCATGCTATGACAAAATAAATGTAGCTTCAATAAATAAAAATAAAATTGAAGGAGTAAGAGAAAAAACCGACAAGAAAGCGAATGCGCATATCAGAAATATTAAGAGACTTAGAAAGAATTTCTCCTTACAGGACAACCCTAATGGCGGCAAGCCTGGGACGTAGAAGAAATTAAAACAGATGGATTCTTCATCGATAACCTAGGACAAACTAAATTCATTGATCACTTTCATAAATTTTACTTTTACATTAATATAACAAAAATCGAAATCAATTTTTCAAATCTTTGGACAAATTCCTATATTTTATCCCTAAAATGTAATGACTCATGTCCTCTAATTAATTCCCTTAAAGAAAACTGCTTTGAAATAGAAGACGAATTATCAAAATTATCATACAGAAACAAACGTTCTATCGACGTGCTAGGATCATCCATTCGATTCATCACAGGAAATCTTGACCAAGATGATTTGAAAACATTGAATAATCAATTAGAAAACTTATTTAACAATGATCAAAAAATTGTCACTCAAATCAATAAATTCACATCTTTCGCTAATCACATAACCGACAGATACATTAATGATTTAGACAATATTCAAGATAATTTGAACAAATCAATAGAAGCCATAAATAAAATTGATAATGAACTCAGTTTAGAACAATCCATTTTCTACAATATCTATCTGTCACAAAAATTAATTTCTATGATTAAAAACATTCAAAGAACCATTACATTAGCATTCAACGATGTTACGAATTTAGAAATCACTTCAACTACTGAATTGAGAACCATCATTAGTCATTTGAAAGAAATTTATAAGAAAGAAGAACTATTAGATCTCGATACTTTACATCTTTTCAAAATAATAGAATTTTCAAAATTTAGAATTGTATCCATAGATAAAATGCTGACATGTATATTATACATCCCAATCCTTCAAACAGAATCCCTGACCTACCAAAAAATCTATCCTATCCCAAATCACGCTAGACAGATAATCCTACCACCAGCAAGATTCAGAATTTACAACTCAAATAAGGAACTCTGGACAGACGAAGAATGCCAGGAAATTGAAACTCACAAGTTGTGTACCAGAAAACCGATTGAGAGCAAGTGTTCCCTCAATAAATTGTCAAGATGCAACTTCGCCGAAGCCATCAATGACTACAAGGTTTCAACTCAATTAGAAAATGGCAACATTCTGTTTTCCTGCAGAGTACCCACCAAAATTCTTGAAGACTGCGGAAACCAAATTTCCCACAAAGAATTAAATGGCAGTTACCTAGTATCATCAGCCAAACAGTGCAGAATGATAATAGACGACATCATATTCGAAAATACTTTCAGTAACTTTACCTATGAGATTCCAAGCATAACGTCTGAAACCTTCAGAACAAGGAAATTAATCCACCTAAAATCAAAACACCTAGAAGATGTTGGTTATCTCAAATCGGAAGCTGAGGATTTGAATAATCCCATACAATTACATACATTCATTCAACAAAGCCATTATTTCTTGACGACATTTCTGTTATTTACCCTAATAGGAGGCATAATTATAGTATTGAAAAAGCGAAGTATAATCTCTCTATGGAATAGAAAAACCGCAAGGACCAATAAAGAAGAGGAAGACGACTTAGCAGAGCAATCCACCCTCACGGCAGTATACCCTATATTACCAACGGCTCCACAAGACGAGGACGTCTTGTCTTAAAGGGGGGAAGAATTACGTCAAGACATCGACCCACCTCATTAACATTGAACAAACTATGATTCATCATTCATGTGTTATAATAACGATACTAAATTCCCAATATTTAATGTTGACCTTCAAAGTCACTATTTGATACCATTATTGTAATTACTAATCACCCAACAAATTCCCTTTCGAACTTTCGAACTTTCACCATCAAATCATTTTATCATTAAAATGTAAATATTAGAATAATATAAAACCCAACCATTGTAATGCAAGATTCAGTATTCTTATTGGTCTTGAACTAGAGAAAACTCATATTTTGTATCTACACTTGTGAAATAAATCTTTTTAAAAAGTGAGTTTCCTGAGTGAAGAACATATTTATATGCTGGTCAACTGCATCAACCTTTATGAGTTAAGGTCAACACACCTAGGAAACCCTACACCCAGCATTTCCATGGTGAGAGGGACCCCTCCCTGTCGACTCACAACATTTCTGTGGACGTGTCTAAGGGACTGAGTCTCTTGCTCTACAGGCGGAGGAACAATGGGCCATCAGGCCTCGGTTCTGCCAGATAAGGCACCGCAAATGATGCTGATGATATATTTCATTGTGGATTGCCATAGAATTTTTTCTTTTAATAATCAGAGGTTTGGAAATTAACGGATTAAAGGTTAATACATTTCGAAAGATGGTTCTGGTGCATCGATAAATAAGATAAGCAGACATACATAGTAAACGACAGCCTCAAATAATGAATATAAATATGGGCTAGTGAAAATCTAGATCATACAGTAAACTGCAAGAACGTGATGTCATCGAACTATCGTAACAAGAAGACCGGTTTCTTAGTTATTAGTCGTCATCAGTATTGCTAAGCCCCTTCGTCGATGACAACCAAAGTGAGCCGCAGACTTTTATTCAATGCTGCTAAGCACTTCCCAAAAATGACAATGAGAAGTGCCATCTAGCGGAGAAACGTCTGCACCACACTCCAACAGAATCTCTTCATGAATTCGATCCTCAAGTACATCCTTTTTCCATCAGAAAACTGCAAGTACTCGCGCATAAGATGAAGTAACATAAAAAATAGTTTTGAGACTATAAACATGTTTATATTCACTTTCTTCGGAGAATTATAAATGTTCCTAAACCACTCTTTCAAATAATGAAACCTACATGGCAGGAAAAAGACATATATTGACCGTAGAGTGACAGGCCACTCTGTTGAGTAACTCTTCGTTCCTTTGAAGACGCCTATCACAGAAATAGTCGTGAAGTTAGGTGAAATAATTTCTAATAGATCACAGCCAATAGCCTCAAAAGACTCTTGTAATGTCTTTTTTCTGGTCGTGAAAGCCTCATACTATTTATCTTAGAAGTACTCATTCATCTCACAATGAAATGAAGTTGTAAGTAGTAAACGGAATTATGGATCGTTATGCGTTCGATTTGGTTATATAGTCTATTCATATGTTAAGATTTTTTCATTCATTTTTTTTCTCGTTTTCAGTTTTGGAAATGTCATGTTTGTAGTTGTCACCTACGTACAATAACGTATCCATATTAGGACCTGAGTTTATATTAAGTTCTTCTGATACTTCGAAAAGAGCATGTAGAACCTTCTGCAGTATCATCACGATCAGTAATCTCTCTTTCGATAAGCATATTGATTTTTTAGTTGCTTCCTGGAATAGAATGCTTGGATTTATTAGGAGACGGTGTAAACCTTTCACAGATCAATTGACAATGAGAACATTCTATGTGACATGTTCTTTCGAGCATTTAGGCCGTCGTCGTAGATTAGTTCTCGACGTTTCGCCAGTTCGAGTGCACTCAGGCAGTTCAGTCCAGTGAGAACATCTCCTGAAATATAACTCCTGAAGATGCCAGACACTCGAACTGGCGAAACGTCGAGAACTAATCCACGACGACGGCCTAAATGCTCGAAAGAACATGTCACATTGAACGATGGCCGCGAAAGCCTCAACCGAGAACATTGTACTTTGCCTTTATCAATAGTAGGATTAATTTCGCCTCAGCTGTTTGGAATCCTTTTTATCTCATATACATAACAAGAATTGAAATAGTACAACAAAGTTTTTGAAATTTTTAAGCTATAAATGCCAGTATAATTTGACACTTCGGGTCCTAATAACTATAACGTGAGGCTCAGGTATTTTGATATTATTTCATTGGAAAACATCAGAAAGATAAATGATATTTTATTTGTTTATAAACTAATCAACAATCGGTTGGTCTGGGAAAGTATACTGGCGAAAGTCAATTTTTATGCCCCTAAGGGAAATCTCAGACAGGGGGGTTTATTTCTTGTTCCGCAGAGAAGAACTAACAGTGGTCAAAATTCTCCTTCATGCAGAGCAATGAACACTGTGAATAAGTGTCCAGTTTCAATAGACTTGTTCGCTGATGGTAAAAATAAAATGAAAAAAGCATTCAAAGAAGGGGTAAAATAAAAATTTCATTCAGATGATTTATCTGTTCAGAATAGTTAGGATTTTTTTTTATGTTTTTTATTTTCTGTACGTTTGTATGTAGGCTAGGTTAATACTTTATTGAATTTTCTTGTATTTGAGAATACTGTTCCTGGGATTTATCCCGTTTGTATTCCATTGCACTTAATAAATTAAATTATTGGACCCAATAATGCTGCCAGCTGGGAATAACCCACAGATTAACACGAATGAAACAGGTACTGAACAACAGGGTGGACCACAAACATCAACGTATTACAGAATGACGTCTACAAGCGATGAAGAATTCCAAGGTTTCAGCAACGATCCTGTGGGCTGCAATAGCTAAATAATGCTAACAAAAATGAAATTGTAACAACCAACAGGTACAGCCACTTAAGTGAAGAAAAAGATGAAAGCCTCAACAAAGCAGCCGATGCCGCTGTCAAAACCCCGAAACCGCCGCCAATTTTTGTATACGGAGTGATAAATTACAAAGAAATGATCATCAACTTGAACCAGGTCATAAAAACAGACCAATTCACAACAAAAACGCTAACAGACAATAAGATAAAAATAAATAGCAACACACCAGAAGATTATCGCAAATTAATCCACCACATGAGAAACACAAATATAATCCACCATACATATCAACCAAAGGAGAACCGAGCATTCAGAGTAGTGATTACCCAGCAAACACGTTACATCGCCTGACACTTTTGTGGAGTTACATTTTCAACATAAAATAAAATCTTCATTGTGATGTCGCATATGCGTTCAAAACCTAGTAATTTTGTGATATCGCTTTGTTAACGAAATGTGGAAGAAAAATTCTCGACATTTTGACAATGAATAAAGATATCTCAAATGTGATTCCCATGCGATGCAAATCATCGTTCATATTGTGGCTCATAGCTAAAGAGTGTTGAGTTACTCAGTGTTGTTATCTCAGGGAAGCAAAATATGCTAGTATTGCTAGTTTTGCGTTTCGAAAATGCCAAAAATATGTTTTTTCATTTGGGAAAGTGCCGAAAAAATGCTGGTTATTCATTGATATTTTTTTCTATAGCTATTTCTGAAATATAAATTTCTTCGACTCAACTTTTGTATGTGAATGAATATTGGGGTTCTGAGTTATCAGATTTCAAAATATTCCTAGGTGCTGGGTTAAATTTTCATTTTTTTATTGTAAGAACTGTTTTTCTCAAACTTGAATGAATTGAAATACTTATGGTTGTTATGGTATAGATATTAATAAAATATGTTACATATATCTTAATATTCCCAAATGGATATGCACATTACTGGAAACTTCTGAATGCGGAAGAACTTTCGAAGATATGCTCCATAATATGCTATATGCTTAACGTCAAAAACATATGCTATACATGAATCAAAAATGCCAAATTTAGCATTAAAAATGCTGAATTTGCACCCGAGCTTACTCGGGTGAAGATCGAAGAATTCCTTAGAATTCTTCGATCTTCAACTGTAGAGAAACTACCACATCTTGGTTTTATTGCCCATAATTACATTAGACCGGGATATTTTTCTCTCCAGATAAGAACCCGGTTTGGCCATGGAATTCGCACTTGTACGACGAAAGGGGGGTGGGTTTACGTCTGACAGATTCAACGTAAAACAATTTTTAGACTTGAGTTTTTTCTTTTGGATCCATTCCATCATCATTTTGTGACTAGTGTTCGTTTCGAGAAGTTTGCTGTTCGTTCGATCCGATATTATATTCCAATTTTTTGGTTTTCTGCAATTTGAGTGCATTAATTGGTAAGTGAATTCTTTTAGTTATTGTTGTAAACTAAATATTTTGATATTTCATTCTACATATAATTATCGTATAATGAAGTTTTTCTATGTGTGTTGGCGCAGAGTTTTTTGATTTAGAAAAAAAATTTTTCTTCTGAGAATTGTCTTGATTTTTGCCGTTGAATTCATTATATTTCATTTGGGTCTGAAGATATTCAAAATTGAGTTCCAGTTTACTTGTCTGAAATAATGCTGTACATGTACATTGTATCCCAAATTGCTCGATTTTGGCTCCCTTTTTGTGAAAACCATCACTAGAAACCATTTCACGATATCTTTTTTTTTTTTAAATTTCAATTTATTATCGGTTTCAATCATCTGGAATTCAAATTAATGAGAAGTGATTCAACATTGAAGAATAGATTGGTAAGAAATTCAATGCGAAATTCACAAAAACACAATTGAAGCAATCGAATGAATTTAAATTTTGGTTTTTGAGAAAGTTATTTTACTTGAAAGAAACTAGTCCCTTGAATGGGTCTAATTTTTCTAAATATGATGTGATATCGGTATAGATTTCTCAGTAATTCATATCTTTTTTTATCACCATAATTGGAAAGCCTAGATTTTAACTAATTATTATATCTTTAGTTAAACTGCTTTGAAATCTGATCTCATTTGAATTTTTTATGTTTTATAACTTCTAAAACTAATGTTTTTTTTATCTTCTCATCAATTAAAATATGTTGAACCAATAAATTGAATAGTTGAACGAAATTGTTCAAATTACTCAACTTGATATTGAAAAAAAAAAATTTTAACTTATACTTTCATTCTTTTCAGATGTGGTGAGGAAGAATACAGGCATTTCGGAAAAAGACTTCGAAATATATGTAAAGGAATGGCTGCGACATGCCAGGCAGTGAAAAGAAAGACAGATGAAGAAACTTACAACATAGTATATACTCAAACCTATTTTGCATCTTTATTTGTTTACTTTTTCCATCTTTGTTTGTTTACTTTTTCCATTTTTATGTTTTTTATTTTATTCTATCTTAATGTTATTAGTCATTATAGTTTTTTTGTTCGAATAGATTTTTTCATTATCCTCATGCAGTCAATGATTTAATCTAAAATATATGTATATTTATTATTGGTAAATTTGCTCTCCGCCAGTCAATAAAATAATGTAATTGGGAGCAAATCTTCTTATTGGGGGAAATGAATATTGGAATTGAAAATTTCGAATAACGTCACATATATAAAGTAATAAAATCCAAATTGAATAATAATATTTCACCTGCATTAAAAATGGCTTGATATTTATCACAAAAAACCTCTCATTAGTCAACGCAATGAGTATAACAAAATATGTCTCAAATGCGATAAGAAATGGCTTCCTATTTGAAGATATCTTTTAGTATCACATCAAAATTCCTATGCGACGTCGAAAAGAAATAAAGAAAAGTGGTCTCAAAATTAACTCGCATGAGCGTCTCAAATGTGACAAGAAATGGAGTATCATTTGTGACCAGTTTTGCGATCGCATATTCAACTACTCATTGTTCCGAAATGCGTACTTGATGTGGCGGACATTTGGATGCATATGCGAGCGCGTGGAGAGGTAAACAGTACATCGCATAAGAGTTACATTTGCATCGCCGTGTTTGCTGGGTAAGAACCTACACCATTCAACACCTGTTGAAGATATAAAGGAGGATCTCACCAAATTAGGACACACTGTAAGAAACATTCATAATGGAAGAAGTCGCGTGACAGAAGAGCCACTCAACCTCTTTTTCGCAGATAACAATAAAGAGATATACAACTTGCGTGGATTACAAAACAGAGTGGTAATTATCGAACCTCCGAAAAAAATAAAAGGTCTTTCCCAATGCATGAGATGCCAGCAGTATGGACACACTAAGGCCTACTGTAATAGGCCATATGTTTGCGTCAAATGTGGAGAATCACATAAATCAGAAGATTGCAAGAAAAGCGCTAACGCGCCAGCAAAGTGTGCACTATGTAATGGCCCCCATCCTGCTAACTATAGGGGCTGTGAATTCTACCACACCTTACTAAAGAACCCCAACAACGCGAACAACAGACTAAGTCTACAACAAAGAACAGTACCAAGCACACACAATCAGAACATTAGACCTCAGATTCCAGAACAAGAACCACATAAGCGAAGATAATAATAATAATAATAATAATACTTTATTTTCCTCAGCGACAATAATACAATTGTATAAGGAATAGTCAATTCAGCAATAGTATTAACAAGAAAGACAACAAATATCCCCAAATTTACCCCGAAAAATCATTCAAACTATATAAACACTTCAAAAGAAGATAATTCTTAATTTTCTTCTTAAAACTAAACAATGGTAAACTTTTAATATCACTCGGCAGCATATTGTAAAATCGAGGACCCGCAAAATTTGGTGATCTATAGGCTAATACATGTTTTGTAAAAGGAAAATGTAAATTATTTTTATTTTTTTGCCTGGTATTGACTTCATGATATGAATCAACTTGAATGAAAGTATTCAAATTTTTATGAACATATACACACATCTCAAATATATACAGACCATATATAGTGAGGATACCATATTTCGAAAAATATTGTGCACAAGATGTTCTAGCTCTTATCCCAGCAATACTTCTAATTACGCGCTTTTGGGCTAGGAATACCTCCCCTATATTGGTGGACCAACCCCACAAGCATAAACCATAACTCAAACGAGATTGAACATCTGCATAATATATCATGATCATCTGTTCTGTGGAAAGAATATAACGCAAATTTTTGAATTTGAAACAACTTGAATGTAACTTTGACACTAATATTTCACAGTGGTATTTCCAGTTCATATGTTTATCAATATGTACACCCAAAAATTTCGTTTGATCAACTTGGTTACAAAGTTCCTGATCAACCGTAACATCCAGATGATCCAACTTTTTTTGTGGGTTATGAAATTGAACCAATAGCGTTTTTTCCATGTTGAAATGAAGTGAATTTGTTAATTCACCACCAAGACCCCAAATTAATTAAAGCTGTAGAGAACCTATCTTTGATTTCTCGCTGTGATCTGCCCGACACAATAACTGACTTATCGTCTGCATACTTGACAATGAACTCACGGGATACAGCTGAGTCCACATCATTCACATATAAAACAAACAACATTGGAGCCACCACTGAACCCTGTGGCACACCAATGGTGACTTCTGTGGTTTTAGAACAAACTTTCCTTAAGTTACCATCCCTCAAACTAGATAGCTCCACGAATTGAGTGCGACCTCCCAAAAATGTTTTCACACAATTTAGTGACATACCAGTTATTCCAATATTCTCAAGTCTAGCTGTCAATATATCGTGATTAACACAATCGAATGCTCTACTAAGGTCGCAAAATACTCCCACAGGACATTCTCCCGCATCCAAATCAGTGACAATCTTATGATGTATAGCGTGCATTGCGGTGATTGTGGATCTCTGCAAGCAGAAGCCATGTTGTCAATCCGAAATTATTTTATTTTTTTCCAAAAAAACTAACAACCTCTCGAGAAAGCAGAACTCGAATATTTTAGAGAAGGTTGATGAAATCGTAATCGGTCTATAATTTTTCATATCTTGTTTATTATTTTTTTTATATATAGGAACAATTTTACCGATCTTTAGTTTACTATGAAACCGTCCCTCACAAAAAGAAAGATTTATCAGATGGCAAAACGGACTCATTATTAGATGGAATACTTTCTTAATTAGAAAAGATGGGATTCCGTCAGCGCCATAAGATTTTTTATTTTTCATTTTTTTCATAATGAGTTCATATAATTCTATTCCATTAAACGGATATAAATAGAATTCACCTTTATTATCATATTTAGATGGCATGGTCATGTTACTGCCATTATTGTCTTTTGTTTTAATTTTTTCTAAAATCTTCAAGGGTGCTTCCTTGAAAAAATCATTGAACATATTGGAAGCGATTTCGGGATCAGTTATTTTAATGCCGTTATCCAAAATAGTGAAATTTACTAATTTTCTTTGCTTAAGTCCATTCACTTCCGATACCACCTTCCAACTTTCCTTAGTTAAATTGTCACTGTCTTTGATTCGATCTTGATATCGCTTATGAAATCTTATGAGAGATTTATGGGCTCTTTTTTTCTCTTTATAGGTGTTTATCAAATTCGGATATTTTTGACTCATGGAATACAAGAATCTTAAATTACTACTAGAGCTTCTGACAGCTTCATTAATCCATTTTTTTGGTTTTGGGTGTACATATTTTATGCATAAAGGAAATCCGTTATCGAAATGAAATGCGAATTTCCCATAAAACTGATCAAAAGCCGATTCCAAATTATTGAGTACATAAACGGAGACCAATCTTCAAAAAGAAGATAATGAATGAATTTTGTCAACACCAATTTTCCCAAAATTTATATCTGAGAGAATCAACCTGTGATCCAAAAATATGAAATCAAATACACATGTAACACCTGCAACGAAATTCAGATAAACATGATCAATACACGATATGGAATCTGTCGTCACTCTAGTTGGCCAGAGAACAGTGTTGCCAAGCCCAAACTGCAACAAGAAGGATGAAATTTTTTTAAATCTATTTGTTTCGTTCAAACTATCCGAATTAAAATCGCCACACACAATAAACTCAAGACTAGGTTTTTGCAACAATTCGAGGGCAGCATTAAGGTTGTATAAAAGAATATCAACGTCACCAGTAGGTGGTCTATAACAATTTATAATAACAAAATTTTCAGATTCAGACTTGAACGAGACCGCACACATTTCACAGTGACCCTCAATTGAATATTGTTCTAAGTTGATCTGTTTTACCATTATATTTGTTCGAGTCCAAATTGCTGTTCCTCCACCATTTTTGATGGGGCGACAGTAATAAGCTGCCAATTTGAACCCAGAAATTGTTAACTGGTTAATTGCATCCTCCTTTAGACAAGTTTCATTGAAACACAAAAATTTGACAGAGCTGAACTCGTCTAAGAGAATTTCGAGTTCACTAATTTTCTTAATATTTATTGTTTGAACATTCAGAAAAAGTAATGTCGGTGAAAATATCAAACTTTGACCAGATCGTTTTTCTTTCGAATGTAAAAAAAACGTCTTACACACGAATTTTTAGGCCATAACGTAGCATCCATGGCCTTTTCAAAGTTATCTCGGAAAATAGTCACCTTAAAGGACGAATATATGTCTGGATTTCTTGATTCCAGTGCTTCTGTAACAACTTCCTCAAAGTGAGGTTTCAACATATCTGCAAGATCTTCTGCTGTTGTATTTGGATGTATCCTATAAACATGTAAGTCAATCGTTTTTGGCACCCCCTTGACCTTTGTTTCTATATGGGATTCATTGCCAGCACCTACAATCATTCTTCCCTTTCGTCTTCTTCCACCAACAACGTTCCATTTATTTTCGGAAATAACATTATTCTCCCTATTATCCTGGAAAGATTCTCTGGAAGATGTATCCTTGGATCCATTCTGCCCCACGACAACATCCGCATATGTTTTAGGAATCATCTCATCTGAGGTTTCTGCACTAGTAGCTGCCTTACTAAGATTTTGAGTGGTCTCTTTGGAGTTACCGAGCATTTTCTTAGGTTTTGGCGATGTTTTCGAAGGCACGGCAACGTTGATTGTTTGCATTTTGTTGTTTCCTTCCTTCAACATTTTCAACAAATAATCCCAGACCTCGCCCAGAAGCACCTGGACGAAGTACAACTCTGGATGAATAAATGGAAGATCAAGATAAACGAGACCAAATCCAAACAGGTTGACTTCACACTGAGGAAAAAACGTTGTCCACAAATTCGACTTAACAACACAACAATACCCCAAACTACAAGCGCAAAATACCTTGGATTCCACTTGGACTCCAAGCTTACCTGGAAAGAACACATATTAAAAAAGAGGAAGCAAATGGAACTGAAAACCAGAGAACTACTGTGGCTGATAGGTAGAAAGTCTAAATTATCTATGGAAAACAAAATTCTCCTTTACAAAGCAATTATCACTCCGATATGGACATATGGTATAGAAATTTGGGGTTGTGCAAGCAAATCCAATATCGCTCTGTTACAAAGATGCCAGTCCAAAATATTGAGGATAATAGCCAACGCACCATGGTATGTCACCAACCAAACATTACACGATGATCTCTCAGTCCCATACATTGTGGATGTTATAAAACGGAGAACCCAACAACATCATATAAAACTAGAAGGGCACCCAAATGTTCTGCTACAGCCGCTACTGGAGAAACAAGAACCAAGAAGACTACGAAGGCAATGGCCAGCTGATCTAAAAAACTTAATAAATAAATAAATAAATTCAGACACTTTTCAAAAGTGTTGATTTTTTTGTTTATAAAAATTTCTCCAATTTTCTTTTAAATATTGGTCGTCAGAAAACACTGAATGACGAATATTTAATTTTCACGTTCTCCAAAGTCCGTTTTCGAATTTGCTTATAGTTAGACGCGGTAATTTTCAAATAAACACTTCCAAATAAGAAATAAAACGATATTTTACATTATTTGAGGTCAAAGAGGGGATCTAGAATTATTTCAGGAATATCCGATTGCATTTCCTGTTGTCATTGTGTTTAGAGAACAGACAGGTCGGGCGACGCGAGAGGCATGTTACAGAAAGGGCGGACATTGGTCCGAGGAATGCTCTCAGAAGTTACCCTCTCTAGGTAGATAGTTGCAGAGGAACTTAGAAAATAAATCACCCAGAAGTGACGAACTCCATGCAACACCACGACCATGGAGAGCCGAAAGTACGCATCTGAGAAGCATTTATCTACAGGAAGAGTCGAACGCGTCGGTTATGAATACAGGGGCAGACCCAAGGGTACCTGTCTTTCGACTGGAAGGTTTTAACTTTCACCATTGTATAAAGAAAGATAGTAATCCAACCCTACGGGTTTATCATTTAACCGTTTGGATCCCACCAATAGATTGCACCACTTCGATGGGCTCCAAAGGAATGTCTTAGCTCACAACGGATAGATGGTAATTGGTAGTATGTCTTAGCTCATACCATGTGATCCGACGGTTGGGTATCAGAGCTATTCGTTAATAGATAGCCCTTAGCTACTTATTACAGATGGCGCTATGTCGGGTATGTGATGATGTCGAAATTGATCAGTGGCGAAATTAAGAACTGGGCCAAATTTTTTTTTAAGAAAATGACATTCCTCTTCTCTTCATTTTTTGAGGTTATAAAACCGCTTTCAGAAACAAGCGAATTTTTTTTTTAAAGAAAGTCACTTTCACCATATCAAATTATTCATTTTTGTCGCTCACATATCAACTATTTTATTTTATGTACTCATAATGATTTGCCTAATTTGATAATCCGATTTTATCGTGGATAAGAATTATCGGATGAAAAAATTATGCATATCCTTCATTAAGGACTGAGGTAAATGAATTAATATTGTATATTAATATTCATTGTTAACGGCATGGTTGGCTTATTTTTCACTTGCGTATATAGGTGAAAGAATAATACAATAAACTTATAAAATATACATGGCAAAACAAAAATGAATAAAGACGAACACAGATATCCATCAACGAAGCACTCTAATAAAAATTTCAACAGTAGTTGTTCTGGGTAGCGGTCGATGAGGTGGCTCTACACAATTTGAAATCCCCGCAAATCGAAAAAATCCACATTATTTCATTCAATTCCTACCTATCTCAAGGTCGGTTCGCATTTCTCAAACTCCAACCTTCCGATAAAAAAAACAGATTAATCAGATATTATAACTAGATTCAATGCAAAGCACTCCGAAAAACATTGTTTCTTTCTCAACAAATATTCTTGAACTCAAAACAATTTGAAAAAAGCCTGGAGTATCAATTTCTCATCTCCGGCTGTATTAAAGGACGGAGCCACCTACCGTAAAAACGGAGGTAAGGCAATGTAAGGTACGCAATAACCGCGAGTTCATTAGGAAAAGCTAGAAGAATAGGGGAAAAACGGATACTGGTACTCAAACGGATACCGGTACTCAAACGGACACCGGTACTCAAACGGACACCGGTTCTCAAACGGAGAGTCTGATAGTAGTCAAAAAGGCCAGAGATGTTAGCAAAATAGCAGTTGAAACAATTGAGGGGTGCAATGAAGCCTCAGAGTTCTGGGAAACTAAGGAAAAATTTATTGGTCCAGAGACATTTAAAATTCTGAAAAACCGAGTAACCGAGTTAAAAAAAAGTATGTCCGGAGGAATATGGAAATTTTTGAAAGCAGAGGGCACCAGGATATAGACCTGGGGCCCGTAACTCAACTCATATAAGTGTAACAAATGTACAAGTTACGGGTGATTTGCCTGTAGTTACAAGTGCAATCTAGAGTGACTCGTGCGGTTTCAGTAATTAAGGAAAAATCTCTACATATGTAATGATTTTCTGAAACACAAAGTTTACACTTGTACAAATATGATACGGAATTTTCAACAAGTGTAGATAATGTCTGTCGTTTTAATTATTGGTTTTTGTATTTTTAACGATATATTTTAATATTTTATTATATGACTCTTGAAGAACACGTCTTTCACTTTTTTTTTAGGTTATTTATTCTCTCTCTCTTCTATGATACATTTCATAAAAATATATTTCACTTACACATGTATTTCTATGATTGACAGTAACCTTTCAAGTATGAAGTAACAAAATTAACCTTTAATTTTATCATGTCAACAAAACAAAACTGAACAAGTTTACAATTCACCAACACTCCCCCATAAACGAAGGGCGGTTTTGTTCATATAAAGTAAATGTATTCTAATTTGAACCTAAAGGAAATATCATTTTCACTTAACTTTACAACCAAAGTGTTTTAGTTTTGAATCTGAAACATTAGCAAAGTAATACATTAGTAGAGCAGTAATTCTTTAGTGAATTTCTCAAATTTACAGTACGGTAATGGTTTAGTAAAAATGTCACTTACATTTTCATCAGATGGTACATATATCATTTTAAAAGATTTTTGTAGTACTCATCCTTAACAAAGAAATATTTAACTTCTATATGTCTACTTCTCTTCATTCTTCCTGCCTTGATCAAATTGATGGTGCTCTGGTTATCGATGTGTAAATGTAGCCTTGACTTCTTCTCCAGTCAGTTCCTTTAATAATTCAACGAGATATTTCAATTCCTTGGTACACTCGCAAGCAGCGATAAGTTCTGCTTCCATAGTTGATTGTGCCACAATAGTTTGTCTTCTTGATGACCATGATATTGGACTTCCAAACAGAAATATAACATATCCCGAAGTACTTTTTCTTCTTATTTCTTCAACATCTTCTCTATCTCTTGTATCAATGTCTCCAGCGAAATCTGAATCACAATATGCAATTAGATGAAGATCTTCCTCATCTCCAATTTCATTAGGGTTATTTCTGTAGAAAATTCCAGTTGAAACTGTTCCTTTTAGGTAACGAAGAGTTCTTTTCAGATTTACATAATCTTTCTTTTTTGGATTCTCTGTTGAGCGACTCTCATAGTTAACTGCAAAGCTTAAATCAGGGCGTGTCTTACAGGACAAATACAACAAGCTTCCAATTCCTTCCCTGTAGTTTAAAATCACATCAATTTCATTTCGTTCATCTGCGTCATCAATTTTGTAAATATCTTGTGTAATTGGAGTCTTCATTGGTTTTGAATCTTGCATGTTAAACCTTTTCAGCACTTTATTGGCATAATTTTCTTGATTTATTATTAATCCTTCTCTTACTCTTTTTATATCCATGCCAAGATATGATTTTGGGTTTTCATTTATAGTTGTATCAAATTCTTTCTTCAATTTTTCTTGTAACTGTTTAATCTTGGTTTTGTTCTGTCCTACTATGATCCCATCATCAACATGTATAGCCAAATACATATCACCTTCTTCAGATTTGAAAATGCATTGATCTGATTTCAACTGTATCATTTTAAGTTGTTTGAGAACAAAGGTAAATCTTTTATTCCATTGACAAGGTGCTTGTCTCAAACCATATAAAGATTTCATCAAAAGGCATACCTTTCCTTGTTGATCAAATCCTTCGGGTACTCTCATATAAACTGGTTCTTCCAATTCTCCATACAAGAATGCAGTTTTAACATCAAAAGTTTGTATACTCCAGTTATTTTTAGCAGCAATTGCAAATAGTAGTCTCAGAGATCTAGCATAAACTACTGGACTGTATATGTCTTCCAGATCCATAGAATTTCTGTCTTGTGCACATCCTTTAGCCACTAACCTTGCTTTATATTTTCCACCTTCCTTTACTTTAAAAATCCATCTGCATTTCAGGATCTCCCTTCCTTTTGCTTGTTTTTCGTCAACATAAATCCAAGTTTTGTTCTTTAACAGTGAATCCTTTTCTTCTTGAATTGCATTTTTCCATTCATTTTTATTTACAGCTTCCTCAAATGTAAGAAGTGCTTCTCCTTCAATTTCATCAAGATTTGTGATAAAGTCATAATATTTTGATGGTAATTTTATTTCTCTTCTAGGTCTTCTGTTTTCATTCTGCAAACTGTCTTCATTATCTTGGATTTCTTGGTTCTGATCGTGTTCTTCTCCCCCATTTTCCTGGTTTTGTGTATTTTCCTCTTCTGGATTTCCTAGATCTTCCTCCTCATAAAAACTTATGTTAATTAATTCATCCACTTTTGGTTCATTATTCCTGTAGTATTCATCTGTGAAAATAACATCTCTGCTAACAAATGTTTTTCGTTCTTCTTGATTCCATAGTCGATAGCCGTTAGGGGCATATCCAACAAACATTGCTTCTTGACTTCGACTTTCAAGTTTCTTCAGAGGTTTCAGAATTTTGGCATATACTTTCTGTCCAAATATTTTCAAATTTTTTTAGATTTGGTTTTCTTTTGAACCATTTTTCATATGGTGTACATTCTACTCCTTTGGTAGGACATCTGTTTGTTAAGTATGCAGCAGTGAGTACTGCTTCTCCCCACATGTCTTTATCACAATTAGATTCAAATATTAGTGCTCTTGCTTTGTTTAATAGAGTCAACATCATTCTTTCACTCTTACCATTGAGCTGCGGTGTATGTGGTATTGTGAAATCTTGTATAATCCCTTTGTTTTTGCACCATTCAGAAAGAAGATTATTTTGATATTCACCTCCATTGTCCATTCTTAGTTTGCTTACTTTCAAGTTGAAATAGGCTTCACCCTCATGAATAAATCTCTGTATACTTAGAAAAACTTCACTGGCTGTTTTTGTCTCCAAGAGATACACAGTACAAAAATGAGTATAGTCATCTAAAAATACTAGAAAGTAAAATTTATTATCAAATGTTGGTGGGTCTATAGGTCCCCTATGTCAGTATGTATTATTTGCATAGGACGATTTGCTCTTTCTCTAATAGTCTTAAAGGGTAGTCTTACTTGTTTTGCTTGGGCACATATGATGCAATCCGCTTTCCTGCTTCTATCTATGTTGAATGAAACTCCATCGCATAGTTCTGGAATTTTTTCCATTTGTCCATAACTGAGGTGTCCTAGTTTTCTATGCCAGTCTTTAATTTGTGTTTCGTTCTCGGTGATAAGTGCAGGGTTCTCTGTTTTCCTCATTTTTACCACATAGAGACCATTTTCAGTCTTCCTTCCTTCTATTGCAATGTGATCTTTTGGGATTTCAATACTTGTTTTAAGGATGTATACTTTTTCATTATCAAAATATGCTGCGCCTTGAGCTTGAGTGACGACATTAACTGATAACAGATTTCTTGACAATTGTGGTACATAATAGACTTCATTTAGTGTACAAGTATCAAAATCAATTTTTCCATATCCTTCTATTGGTATTGTATCACCTTTCTTAGCTATCATAACATTATCTGAACATTTCTTCATATTTGGAATCATGCTTTCTTCTTTGATCATCATTTTGTTACATCCACTATCTACGATCATTTCTATATCTTGTTTTTCACTGTTTAAGGATTCATTTATGTAAGTTAGGAATGAGATCTTTTTGTCTTGATCTGCATAGTCATTTTTATAATTTTTGGTTTTATTTTTCTCATCAAAGAAGCAGTCTTCTGTTTTATGGTTAGTCTTTTTGCAGATTTTACATGCCTTATCCCTGTTGAAACAGGTACTTTCAGTATGATTTGTTCTTAAGTGACCCATTAACTTACAGATTGTACAGGGTTTTGTTGAGTTTTCTTGTCTCTTATATTTAACAGGGCATTGTGGTTTAATGTGGCCCTTTCTACCACATGCGTAACAAACAGGTTCATGTTTCCCTTGTTTTACTGTTTTAAAGGATACCGGTGTTTCTAATTGTCTCGTTTTATTTTTGTCTTCTTCTGCTGACAATCTAGCTATCAAATTTTCTAGGGTTTTCTCCTTTGTGGGGGTTGAATCCCATGCGCAGCTGAAATATTGATGTTTTTCTGGTAGAATGGTGAGTATTTTAGACACTATCATACTTTCAGAAATTTCTTCTTGTAATATTTTGAGTTTGAAGACCAAATTTTGAATTCCACTTATGTTGTGATGTATATCTTTAGTATTATCATATTTAAAATTGTAGAATTCCTGTAGGAGGGAACATTTTTCTTGATTGGTGTCTCTTTTATATATGCGAAGAAGTGCATCATACATTTCTTTAGCCGATTCGTAGTTTATTAAGTGTAATTTTACGGTTTTGTCTATAGTTCTCAATATCGCGTGTTGAGCCATGGCGTCCTTGGCTTTCCATTTCGTTATTTTTGCCTCATCAGTTCAGCACGTACTAATTGGCGAACTTCCATCAATAACATCCATAAGTTGTTCAGCTTTAAAAAGAATTTTGATTTCAAAATTCCACATTGAAAATGTACTGGTGTCTTTCAGTTTAGTTATGCTCGAGATATCTTCGTTGTCTAACGCCATGCTGACCACGTTGATTTTGTCGACTAGTTTTTTCTTGATATTCCTTGTGTTATTTTGTTTTACTTGCAATTTTTTTTTTGATGCAGCGTGCACTGAGCCCAGAACCTGTCGTTTTAATTATTGGTTTTTGTATTTTTAACGATATATTTTAATATTTTATTATATGACTCTTGGAGAACACGTCTTTCACTTTTTTTTTAGGTTATTTATTCTCTTTCTCTTCTATGATACATTTCATAAAAATATATTTCACTTACACATGTATTTCTATGATTGACAGTAACCTATGAAGTATGAAGTAACAAAATTAACCTTTAATTTTATCATGTCAACAAAACAAAACTGAACAAGTTTACAATTCACCAACAATGTCTTATCTATCTTCGAACCTAGGTAGGAAAATGCACACTTGTAGTCTTATGAGAATTCCCCACCATCTACGCAATATGTGATCAAGTGACTGTGAAAGTGACTATTTATATTTGAATTTCGAACGAGCGGAAGAATATCAATGGGCACTGGAAGTAGAAAGAACTACATACATTACATTGTTTTCTTAGATGGGGTACTCATGTGGATTTTGTATGTAATAGAATGGGCAGTGCATTTTATGCAATTAGTAGAATTAAGGATTCATTACCGTTAAATTCAATACTGAGTGTTTATTTTAGTCTAGTGTACAGCGTTCTTAACTATACCCAGTAAACATTGATGCATTTCAGAAATATAGCTGAAACTTGCAACATGAAACGTTTCATACATAGCGCTTGAGATATTTCAGAAACATCTATGAGATCCTTAATGTCCTAAGACATAGATGTTTCGATAGAAACATTTCTCAATAACGTTTCAGAAACGTTTCGGTGAAACATTACAATATGTTATTTTCAACGAGGGGCGGCTTTAGCCATTGCGAGGCCCCGGGCGGGAAGTCTTCGCGAGGCCCTTTTTTCTTCGTGAAAAGTATGTGATGCGGAAGTAAGTCCGGTTGTTTGGAAAAGGTTATTTTGTCATATTTGACAAGAAATACTAAAGTTTTATAAAGATATAAAATTTGAGGTTTAATTAAAATAAAATAATATATTATAACATATAAATATAATATAACATTGGAAGATTTACAAAATTAACAAATGCAAAAGTGATATATTTAAAATGATTGCTGCTTTTCCTAGCACTGAAATCTTTAATTAAAGTATCATAATCGATCGAAGGAGCTACGTAATTTTCTATTGATAGAATAGCAAGGGCTGAAAGCCGAACTTGTGTCATCGATTAAAATCACTTACAGGCAATGATAGACCAAGCAAATTAGACTTTTGCCTGGAAATAATTGGTGGAGTTCTGGAAACTGTTTTAATCATTCATTTAGGCCTCTAGTGTGATGAGTTTGAGTTTTTCCCCAATTTCCCAGTGGAGCGTATGCCGTGGCGTTCGAAAAACCTCGAAATTTTCGGACTATTCTAGTTTTTTCCCGAATAGCTCCTGAACTAGGCACTTTATCGGAAACTTTGTTATATTCAATAGTTTTCAGCATGAAATTCTGCTTTTAAGGAGTACCATGACATCATATTTCGATCAAGTAGTTACATAGATATCATAAGTTGAAAAACGGAAAATTTTGACACTTTTTGAAAAAAAATATTTTTTCCCTATAAAACGTGAAATATCTATCAAACTACGAGCTTGAGAACAAAATGTCATTCAATAAAAGTTGAAGACCGTCAATTTGTGATAAAAACGTAATCCCTCCCCCTCTCAACCACAATGTAAAATCGGGCAGTAGCTCATTAGCAAACCTCCCATCATTAACAATAAATAACCCTAATCGATTAACAACGTCAAAAAAATTATGTTAGAAAGTAAACACAGATAGAAAATCATTCGAATATAGTTTGAAGTAACCAGGCAAACTAATAAAATAGTATGATTTTAAATTAATAAAAAACAATAAATAATATTTGCAGTAGAAACAATCAGCATTCAACTGTTTTTTGTTCACATTAATAGCACAATGAAAGTATATTTTTTAAGACGTTTGGATTAAGTTGGTTATGTTAATATGGACTCTAACTCGTCCATCTCTTCCATATTCAAATCGTCATCCAGGTCTTCTTTGCTTCCTTTATACAGGCAGTCATCAAAATCCAGGTCAAAGTCGTCAGTACCAAGAATCTCGTTTTCTGTTTCGGCATTTGTGCACGACTGGCCTCTGCATAATTTTCAAATGGTGGTGCACTTCATCCCATTTTTTCTGCACGAGCAAGCTCCAAGGCAGCCTTTCGAGTATGTGCAGCATATCGTTTTCAGGAGTTCGAAAGGTGCTAGTTCTTCTGTAGTGGTTATTGGCGTAAGGCCTGAATTTCCTTTCTTCCACCCATATTGATGTGGGTTGAGTGGGTTTTTTCTCCAGGATTGTACCTGAAAGTGAGTAATTTGATATGTCATTGAAAAAAATTAAAATTAATTCAAGAAAAAATTATATTGGGAGGAAGACTACAATTTGGTGCACAAATGTATTTGAAATTCATCATATAAACAAACGTGGGACTCATAAAATAATAACTCACACTATGACTTACCTGTAAATACGTCCTCAGCGAGTGCTATCGAGCAGCTGCTTCAGTTGGAGGCAAAGAGGCAAGATTAAATGATGTCTTGGTTAATAAGTTTTCGAACATCTCATACCGCAATACTTTCTTTGAATCATTTCCATAAAGGGCTGCTATACATTTCTTCCCAGCCTCGTCAACCTCATCGGCAGTAGCATTTGATTTGCTGCTTTTGGCAGGTTTGAATTGATTTTCAACATCTTTAGGAATTTCAGTTTTTCTTTACCGAAAAATGATGACGTAGTGTCGCAGCCATTGAATGCATGAAGGAATAATATAGTTTTTTTCGAAACAGAGGAAAAATTGTAGTGCAATGGAGAATAGACAAAATCGTCTTGCTTGCCTTTGCCAGGCTTTAGTAAGAAAATGTTGGGACACATAGGGGCTGCAGCAGTCAAAATTATGAGAAAAACAATGTCCTCCCCAACAATAACCAGACATTCATTAGACTGCTGAGCGACTTCTATAGCACTAGCTACGATCAAATGATCAGCATCCTCAGTAGCTTGTCTTACTTTGAAATCCTGCGCTTCAAGCCTTGAAATCAATAACAAAATTAGGAACTTTTTATTTTGTTCATTCGGAAGGAATACTTCTTTTGACAATGTTATTGACGTCCCTTCGTCAAAAGTAACTTGTGGCGCTGATTTTTATCACATGCTGCGTCAGGGTAGGTTAGTATAATATAATTTTTTATAACAAATTGACGGTCTACAACTCTTATTCAATGAAATTTTGTTCTAAAGCTCGTAGTTTGATAGCTCGTAGTTTTTTTTTCGAAAAGTGTCGAAATTTTCTGTTTTTCGACTTATGATATCTATAAAACTATTTGATCAAAATATGATGTCACTGTACTCTTTAGAAGCAGCATTTCATGCTGAACACTTTTGAATATAACAAAGTTTTCGATAAAGTGCTTAGTTTGGGAGCTTCTCGAGAAAAACCTAAAATAGTCCGATAAATTCGAGGTTTTTCGAACGCCACGGCATACGCTCCACTGGGAAATTGGGGCAAAATTCAAACTCATCACATTAGAGGCCTGAATGAATGATTGAAACAGTTTCCAGAACTCCACCAATTATTTCCAGGCACACCATTTTTTGGAGCTAATTTGCTTGGCCTATGAATGTTTCGTAGAGGTTTTTTGATCATCATATTTCATAAATGAAGATCCCCTTAGATTTTCTTGTTCCTGCTTTCTTTTGATTGCTCGTTTCCTTTTGAACTACCCGACTCGAATTTTCTATCGGCATCTCGATCACGCGAACTCATTTCGAAAATTTTGTTGAATTTCGCACAAAGTTTTTTCACACTTTTTCGGTTCTTCACTATGAAAATGACCCGTTTGCTCATTCCATTCTAATAAACCAAACCAATTGCACCACAAGTCTTGGACTTTGGATCTACAGCGGGGGTTGAAAAAGAGACGGGTAGCGGAATTCCCACAGATGGTGATAATAAATGATGAAAGTACTATTAGGTATTTTGAAAAGAAATTTTCGGTTTCGAAGAGAAGACCATGAAAATAAAACTGTTTATTTTTATGATCCAGATGAACAGAATAGAAAGTTTCAGGAGAAATGGCACCATCTTGTATGCATATTTCTATTGAAAGAGTGGTTTTTTACGATATTTCTATCGAAAATTTCTCTGCAAAATCCACCATATATGACTTTTCCTGGAATTTTCCGAGCGATAGAGGAGCCACTAATTATGAATTTGATTGAGGAGGGCGTGAAGTCCCAGTTGTATCAAGTCCTAAAGCTCAGAGCAGTTCGTCGTAGTGTTGTGCAACTTGGATACTTTTGAGTATCCGATATACTGAAACAAGTATTATGTATTGGATAAATTCATTGCATAGTTGGTATCCAAATTTATACTTACAAGAGCCACACTGAAAAGAACGGCTTGAGAAACTAACGAATTGAATTAATTTCTCAATTCAATGACAAGAAAAATTTTAATTTATTCGAGAAATAAGATTATGACCTCTAAATGTAAATGAAGAACCGAAAACAATGGAAGTTTTCCATCAGAAAAAATAGAATATAACAAAACTGAACCCAATATTATTATTCCTGATCACTAGATTTGAAAAAAAAAAGATTACGCTTTCCTCCTTCCGTAATTCTCTACAATTGAATGAATTCATTCATAAGACGATAATTCAACGAATATTTCAAAGGTACCGCCAAAGAACGGTCAACAGGGCTATAAATATTTTATGAGGTTCCAACATCTGAGATAAGTGAACATTGTACCTAAATACTTAGATAATTTTCACGCTAATTGTGTTGTGTGCATTCTATTCTACCTACTGATCTGGTGGATCGAACATCTGGTGCCTCAATTACCCATTCTGACGTTCCAACAATGTGCAATATTCAAAAACTACAAAATGGTTTCTTCAATTTTGTTCTGGATGAATATATTGGTTAATTAACTTTTTTCGAATTTATCCTTATGTTCACATGATCTAAATCAATATCAAAATTTGCTCGGGTTGTTGCGCGTGAGGCCCCACCAAGAGCGAGGCCCCGGGCGATTGCCCCGTTCGCCACCCCCTAAAGCCGCCACTGTTTCAACGTTAATTTGATCTCATTGCAACATATCTAAACATATCATTGAAACGTTTCATCTTTGTTTCAGGGATATTCTCACTGAAACAATGCTTTCGGTCAGATTGTGGCGCCCTCATCGGCAGTAAATAGCTACTAACCAGTTTGTTTCAGGGCATTTGGCACCTTAAATCATGATTTCAAATAATTTCAATATTTGAATGAAAACCTGTACTGAAAATTGTTAATAAATTGTAACAATATTCACAATTTATTCACTATTTCAATCAGGTTTTGCATCCAAATTAATTTTTCATACATAAATAATACACAATAATGAACATTGATATACTTTTTATTGCACATAGTTACACAAATTGATTTTCGTTAACAAACGAATGAATTATGTTAGATATTTCATCCAGTATCACTGAACTATTGAAGAAAGAACCATTCAATTTGAGGTTTTCTTCTTCTTCTGCTGCTATCCATTATTGGATGTTTGCGGGCATTTCTAACCATTTAACATTGTCTCTAGTGCTGTGGATTCTCCAGTGGTCCTTATCCCTGTCCAATGTTTGATATTTCGGAGCCACGTCATCCTCTTTCTGCCCAGTTTTAGAATATACTAAATAATAATTTCTGTGATAACTGAAAACAATCCAGGAGATCGAAGGGTTGAGTTAGAATTGGAATATCGATTCCTTGGCAGACATCCAATATACGAAAAAGCCTTTTGAAACCTGGCACAAAATGAGTAATTATTGTTGACTTAACACTGATTTTATTAAGAGTATATAAAGTGATAACAAACAGCTCTGGTTCACACTTTTTAAAGATTTTTTCATTCAAATTGAGTAATAAAGAAGTTCTTATAGCCTTTCCTGGCAGATCGGTCAATGACGTTACTCTACTACGACTTGTGAGGGACACGAATCGAATGAACTCCCACCTCATATCAAAGGAGTTTTGGAAAAAGACATTGACTTAAATTTTGGGAAAATATATCTTAGGAGAACTCAAGTTCGTATGAATTGAATATTTTCAGTCGCATACCATTCTGATAGACTTGTAACGAACCAACTGAACAAGTATGCTTTTAAAATTATGCTACTCGACATAGGAACTTTGGTGTTCTTAAGATATGTTTTTCCAAAAATAGACAAAAGAACTTATGACAGAATGACCCTATGTTACCTCATTATGAGTTTTGAAATGTTTTTGGTTGGTTGTTTCATATGCAGACTTCACGTCTGAAATTTTGTATACTTAAAAACTATTTTGATAAAACAAGCTAAATAGATACCAACCGCCAAAAAACAAAGCAAATTCTCCTAGTAGAGGTCAATAATAATCCAAAGTCATCTCAAACCTTACAATCATTTGTAATAAGGACCCTCTCTATTTGCACAATTTGGAATGCTACATGAATACTGAAAAAAATGATGACATGCTGATCAACGATTTTTTGCACTTAACTTATCTATACTTACATATAGAGCTGAAGAAACTTAGCCTTGCACGAAAGCACCTATATTCACTACTGATTCAATCTTGGTTGCTCTACAAAATTAATATTTTCAGTTTTACGTCGAAAATTACGAATACAGTATGTTTTGACTTTCAGAAAGAAAGTTTAGCTTAAATATTCGAATAATATAAAGACTCTATAATAAAATTGAATACTTACTTACCAATTACCAATTTTCAAAGCACAACTGGACTCGTCTCATTGATAAACTTGTCTATTCTTAACCTAAGAAAAAGAAAATTCTTTGCCTTTACGAAGGCCACATCGAGAACATTTTTGAAACATAGATGAATTCAAAATAGTAATCATCGAAATGAATACCATTTTCAATTCCCAGGCTCAGAGATCTTTTATCATGAGGTTGGAGAAATGATATTAGATTTTGTCACTGAGATGAGAGATATACCGGTTTCGGTCTTGTTGGGCCTCATCAGTATCCCGCACATCTCAGGACAAAATCTTCGTAAAAAACTTCAGAATTTGAAGCAATTGGTTGTGAAGTAATGAGTAAAATATTACAAAGAACTAAGGTGGTGACATCCAATTGCGTCAAAATGAAGTTTCACATCTCCAATCAAATGCAAAAAAAGAAATCTGTACTTCCTCTTTCACTGAATATGATTTTAGCAGTGGCTCTATTCAGGGCCCGCTTGCTAGTTTCTCAAAGTGATGGAAAACGCCCAATTCTTTTTGTGACTGTGAAGCCAGATGTTTTTTTTTAAAAAAAATTGAAAATGGTATTCATTTCGATGATTACTATTTTGAATTCATCTATGTTTCAAAAATATTCTTAATCTAACCTGAAAACACGGTGTCAACCACAGAACCAACTAATCACAATTCTGCATTAGCCTTCTTTTAACATTCCTTTTCCTTTTTTTATTGGATATTTATTTTCATTAATGATTGATGGCGTTCTATGATATATCAATATTTCAATTAATTAGAAATAATTATGCTTCGACCCTGGCCCAAAATTTACTCTTGGACAGATTGTTAGATATATCTTTGTCATTCGGCTCGTATTATAAATACGTGTACCATATTTACATATCGTTTTACTAGAAAATAGTTGATGTACATATTTGGTCAAACAATATAATATACTAATTTCAGCGTTATTAAATATTTGTGTGACTTATGTAAATAACTGGGAAGGGATGTTCCATTGAACATTTGCGGTATTTTTATGAAACATTACTTCGAAATGTTTCATCTATATTTCATATGAGATGTTTCTGGGATATATATCATGTTGACTGGGAAGTTATGTTTCATTCAAACATATTGGATATATTTATGACATATTACATTGAAATGTTTCACCTATAGACGTGTTTTACTTCGCTACTAAAATATCTGGTTGTATAATGCTTAGAGTTCACGGAAATTTACCGAATCCAGTGGATAACATCAAAGTGCCCTGTGGAAGAGGTGAAAATTAACTGTTTTATTCTCAAGAACTAATAAGGTTTAAATATCAGTGAAAATTAATAATAAATCCATTGAATATATCAACCATTGACATATAACATATTGTACGCAGTATTGTGAAACCGGAATCTTTGCGGGCTGATAAGAGCTAACTAAAGGAGTTCACACATTTTCAAGTACTTAGTGTTCGTTTCACCTTTTCGAATGGGTGAGTTCAGTCAGTCCCAGAAAAGGTATTTGAATAAATTATTGATGAAATTGAATGTGTCAATCAACAGTAGAGTCGAGGAATTGGAGAAAAATCTTAATGAAAGATTCGAGGAACTAAAATCAGATACCAACGAAAAAATAAGAATTCTAGAAGGAAAAGTTGCCGAGCTCGAACACGACAATTCACTTCTCCGCTCTGAAGTGTCGCAAATAAGGAGAAGACAAATTAAGAAAAATTTGGTGATTCATGGATAAGATCTTCAAAATAAAACCGCTGAGGAGGCGACCCTAAATTTTATAGAAAATGTTCTAGAGGTTCATGTTGATTCAGAATCCATCGGGGATATTTATCAGATAGGAAAAACTAAAACTGTTTTCCTGGAATTAAATTCCTTCAAGAAAAAAACCGAGTTACTAAAGAACGGTAACAAATTGAAGGGTAGTGGAGTGTTCATCTCCCCAGATTTAACTCGGGAAGACCGATTGCTCCATAAGGCACTATACCATCATCTGAAGGAGGCTAGAAGTAGAGGAAAAAATCCACAAATAAGAGGAAACAAATCGATCGTTGATGGAAGAGCATATACATTGGAAGAGCTAGAGGTGACTCGTGCCAATGGAACTGAAGGTTCTACCGACTGTCACTGTAATGCTGCACTGGAGGGGAGTAATTTTGTAAGGGGTATATTAAGGAAGTTTGATTCCAACCCTCCAACGAACAGTAAAGAAGGCCGAACGACACGTTCAAAATTAAATAAAAACTAGTATTGGAATTTCCGAGATATATACTGAAATAGTTTGGAGGGAGAAAGAATCATTCTTTTTTTTTCTTGTTTATCGCTTTGTCTTGCTGTTGTCTCATTGCGAAATTTTGTATGCAATCTTATTGTTGCTTGAACTTTGTTGTAGTATTTCATTTTTTTTAGAGTGCATCATGTATGTTATTGTTGAAGTTATACTGTAGAGACAACGACATCTTAAATGAATCAGTTTATCAGGAATTATCAGGGTGTAGATTACTCGACAAAAATTGTTCATAATATGGACTCTTTTAATTTTCAATACCAGTTAAAAATTTTTCAGATGAATATAAGAAGTATATCGTTGAATTTTGATGAACTGTTGCTTTTGTTGGAGAGTACCCCTCAGAAATTTGAAATTATTATTTTGACTGAAACTTTCCACATTGATGATCCTGAAGTTTTCACTATTCCGGGTTATACCGGTATATACAATGAAGGTGGGTTCAACAGAAACGATGGTATCATGGTATACGTTAAGCGGGGAATCACCTTTAGTCATGAAGTGGTCACGTTGGGACATATGAGGGTTGTCGACTTGGATTTATTTCAAACGAGTTCGGGACAAAAAACTAAAATAACTGCTGTTTATAAGTCACCGGGAATTGATATCAAAGACTTCAATCGAAATTTGATTGTTTATTCACAGAAAACTAGTAATATGTGTTCAACGCATATAATAACAGGCGATATAAATATAAATATTTTGGCGTCTGATAACGATGTCGATGAGTATAGCAATATTTTGTGCACTTTTGGTTTTCAATCTCTTATAAATTGTTCAACTCGCCCATCCAGTGGTAGCTGTATTGATCATTTTTTCATCAAAACGATGCGATCATTGGATGAAACAAAAGTGGAGGGTTTTGTGCTGCAGTCTTTGATAACGGATCACTATCCCATAATTTTGGTATTAGATTTCGAATCTGAAAGGAAAGAAACAATAAATCGTCTTAATGTTAAAAAGTATGTAGATTTTACACGTTTGAAACATGATTTAAATCACGAAACTTGGCTCAGGGTATTACGAAGGTAGTAGTGCAAATTCTATTGCTGAGAGTTTTATCCGAATTCTTCTATTTTATATAAATAGAAATACGAGATCCGTACATGAATCTAATAAGAATTCCGCTCGAAAGGAGTCGATTACATCTTCACTCATAAAGCTTATCAACGAAAAAAATGAACTGTATAAACGACTAAAGAATGATTCGAATAGGGAAAATTTGCAGAAATTATACGCGGAAAAGAAGAATGAACTCTCGAAACGAATAAAAATCGCCAAAACGGAATATCTAGAAAAATGTTTATCAAAACAGTCTGGTTCTCAGGGGATATGGAAATTTGTTCGAAAAATGTGTGGTGCAAATGAGACGAATAATGAAATTCCGAGGATTAAGACTGATGACGGAAAAAAAATAGATAACGATCAGGAAATAGCAGATCTGTTCAATGAATACTATAGTTCACTTGGCGGATTATACGCGCAAAACATAAAGATGCCTGATGGTTATAGGGATTGTGATTCTCATCGGGTAAATTCTTTTCATTTATATCCCACGACCCCGATTGAGGTGGAACAGGCTATATTACAGTTAAAGTCGAAGAAAGCACCGGGTAAAGATGGAATACGAACGGATGTGTTGAAAAATATAAGTGACGTCATCGCAGTCCCGATGTCGTACCTGATCAATTTTTGTTTTGAAAAAGGTTCCTATCCTGATGCTTTTAAATTAGGTCTTGTAAAACCAGTGTACAAATCTGGAGATAAACTAATAATGCAGAATTACAGGCCTATATCTCTAATCTCAAATTTAGGGAAAATATTTGAAATAGTTCTGAAGAATCGAGTAACTGATTATCTCGACAAGTATCATATAATTTCAGATCGGCAATATGGCTTCAGAAGTGGCAGATCAACGGAAGATGCCATTCGAGAATTAACTAGGAAGTTGTATAACTGTCTGGATGATCGAATCCCATCCTTATGCATCTTCGTTGATCTTGCTAAAGCTTTTGATACGGTGTGCCATGAAAAACTTTTGAATAAATTATACACTTACGGATTTCGTGGACAAATACATGAGCTGCTTAGGAGTTATTTGACGAATCGTAAGCAAGTTGTTGAAGTGAACGGAGTTCAAAGTCATGAAGAGTCTGTTACATATGGTGTACCACAGGGTACCGTCTTAGGCCCCATGTTGTTTTTGATTTATATGAATGGTCTGTTCAAAATAAATACTCAAGGCGATATATTCAGCTTCGCTGATGACACCGTTATCCAATACAGCGCGGACTCTTGGGACAGGCTGAGAGAAAAAGCGGAGTCAGATTTCATAAACTTGAAAAATTGGTTTCAGTACAAAAACTCACTATGAACATCGAAAAAACTAAATACTTACCTTTTGCATCTTATAGTAGTGGTTTGCCAGAGTTGGGAGATATTGAAGTTGACACAGAAACGAAAATACCGCAGGCTAATGAGGTTCGATACCTCGGAGTAATAGTTGATCGACATTTGAAATGGTATGAACATATTGACCATATAGTGAAAAAATTAAGGCATTTATTATGCAAATTTAAATTTTTAACTAAAATTATAAAAAACAAAAAATACCTGAAATTAATTTATGATGGTCTTGTTCATTCACAGATAAGCTACGGTATAGTAGGTTGGGGAGGTTTATATGACACTCATTCACATCGTTTGAATGTCTTACAGAAGTATATTCTGAAAATTATTTTTGAAAAGAGGAAAACATTTCCAAGTGAGAAAATTTTTCAAATATCTGGAGTGTTGAATATTCGTCAAACATACGGCCTCAAAATACTTCTCAATATCTTCACAAATCGAATCCCCTCAACTCAACCTACGACGAGAAACAGAGAGTACTCGAGACCACGGTGCAGAAAAAGTATAGGTCAAAGGTCGTGTCACTATTTGGCACCGAGAGTGTACGGTTTCCTTCCAGCAGAGTTAAAAACAGTTATGTCATATAACAGCTTCAAGACTTAAACTAAGAGCTGGATTAGAGAAAATAAAACCTTCTGTGATTTTCTCTGAAAAGGTGACGAGTCTTCCAAATGAATTGAATCGACGTCTGCCCATTTCGTAGAATCCAGGGATTCACTCACACCTGAAGAGGGTCCCTGTCCCTGTATTTTGTAGTTTTTTGTTTAGTTTGTGGGGCAAATTCAATTTTAAATAAGTTTTACCGGGAAGGTTTACAAGTTCAATGGTGAGCACAAATTTACATATAATTAACCAGAGGGTGAGGTAATGTTAGATTGAGAAAGTTTTCATGAACTGATAATAAAGAAGTAAGATTATACTATTTTTATAACTTAATTTGTTTGTTTCTTTTTTATTTTTGTTGATTATGTTATTATCATGTTCGATGTATTATATTCGATAGTTAGATATGTCACTGTTTGATAAGTCTAAGATTGGACTATTAGAAGCTGGATGCTAGACTATTAGAAGCATGGAGAAGGGAATGATATCGGCGGGAGAAATGATCTTTTATGATCAACCTGAGTGTCGAAGCGTTAACAGTGTACGACAGGGAATACAAAACCAGTGCCGCGGTATCGATTTGCGATGTCGCGAACTGTTCTATACGCGAGACATTTTCCAAAAATGATCGAGTGACTGAAAACGTTACGAAGGGATCAAATGAAATTAAGCCACATTGTAAGGATAAGCTAAATCGAAATTACCCGAGCAGCTCAATTTGGCCCATTCAGTTTTGGGGATATTTCGAGTTTTCACTATGAGTCACCAATTCGACGCTGTAACTCATATATATGGAATTTGGGAAGTTTTTTTTTCGATTAATTGTGCCCATTTTGTGCCAATTCCTGCCGTAAGTTACGAATTTTGTGCCCATTCAGTTTTCGAGATATTTCGAGTTTTCACCATGAGTCACCAACTCGACGCTGTGACTCATAAGAAATTTTCTCTTTTCGATTAATTTCGCTCATTTTGTGCCGAATGTTATGAATTTCGTGCACATTCAGTTTTCGATATATTTCGAGTTTTCACTGAGTCAAGCGTCAGGTTGGTGACTAACATACGGAATTTTGGAAAATTTGTTTTTTCGATAAATTGAGCTCCTTTGTGCCAATTTGTGATGTATGTTACGAATCCAGTTTGCTTTAGTTCGTAGTTTCGAGATATTTCGAGGTTCCACTGTGAGTCAACACTTTGACGCTGTGACCCACAGATGGAATTTTCAAATTTTTTTTTTTCGATGAATTGTGCTCATTTGTGCCAATGATGTATACTATGAATTTTGTGTACATTCCGTTTTCGAGATATTTCGAGTTTTCACTGTGAGTCAACGACTTGACACAGATGGAATTTCGGAAATTTTCTTTTTTCGATAAATTGTGCTCATTTTGTGCCAATTTGTGCTGTATGTCTCCTAGTTTTAGCCTGCTCAGTCTTCGAAATATTTCGAGTTTTATCTGTGAGTAGATTAATTCTCAGGGATATGGTTGAGGTTCATAAACCAAGTTCATTGAATATTCTTATTATTATGATTCTTATCGATATGAATTGAAAAGTAGAATATTAGTTTTTTGAACTGATATGTGACGATAAGAATGTTTCAACAACTGAGATGAACTTATGATGGATTTATATATTACCGTAAACATCATTTGAATTGAACTCTGTGAGTGACCAGGTAGGTACCTATTATTGAATATGGAGGATATTAGAAACGAGGAATATTTTGAACTTGGTTTTCTGCACCTCAACCTGCAAATTGGTCAACTCACACATTATCATAACAAAATCTCTTGAAATCAGACTAATATTATTCATGTCTATCATTGAGAGATACAAGTATTGCTCGTCAATGATTTCTTATATGAGTATTCATCTATCTCACAAGAATATCCCGAAAATTGAAGTAGCACAACTTACACTAACTTACACTAACTTGACGCTGTGACAGCGTCAAGTTAATGACGCACAATGAGAACTCAAAATATCTCGAAAACTGAACAGGCACAAATTGGCAAAAAACATTCCCATACCAAAATTCCAGGAGTGGGTCACCAACTTGACGCACCTAAGAAAAATTGACAAACTTCACAGAGAAATTCATGAATATGAAGTTACGTACAATGTGAATCCTGAAACCCACTAGTATATGTCGAGTTATTATTTTTATTTCATGGTCCTTTTCATTTTTGTTTTATTTCGTTCTGAAAGTTTCATGAATGAACATAAATATTCATATGTCTGTTTTATTGAATATTTTCATCCTGGTATACTCAACACTACCTAAAGATATCTTCGTAGAATATTTTTATTGTTAAATTTCCGAATGCCCGGAATTTTAATCTAAGAAGTGACTGAACTTTTAGCCTTTTATCTGACTCATATAATTGTCGTACAGAAATATGGTATTGTCCGCCAGCTAGTTGTCGATATTTACCGAATCTACTCTCGAATTCGTCAGTTTGAAATTTTCCTAATAAAACGTACATTTTCAATTCACAGAAACAATGTTTCAATATTTCTGTCATTCCATATATTGTATGGCTAAGTGCTGTTTCTGTCTGTGCTGTTAATCTTGCTGTTAATTTGTTGCCAAATTGTCCGGATTTCCAGAGGTCTAGTCAATCTATCATTTTGTTCAAGAATATACAAATTTAACATCGGACTCATAATCATTTCTATGAATTGGTTCCTAATAGATATCATTCAAACGTTTTATTTTAAGAGGAGTTTTAACATTGACAATTTTCCACCACTTAATGAAAATATCAAGGAAATCAGCGGTATTTTCTGCATGATCAATTTTAGATCCAATTGATAACAATGCTTCTACCATGAAAGAATTGAAAATATTCAGGGCCAAAGAAACATTTTGTTTTTCTATGTTATTGGGAAAAAGTGATGTTAGACTGAGAGAGTAGCCAAATTTCAGTAATTCCTTCATTTTTTAATTGGTGATGCTTTCTTAAAGATTTGAACGATGCAAGTTTTTTCAACACCTGATTCAAAATCAGGATAACATAATTTCGTTTCTGGTTTGGAATTTAATCAATTTTTCCGAATGCATTTGAGCAAGTGTACCAAATCGAAAAGATGAAAAAGGGGTCTTGTATTATCAGAAGGATGGCAATATACTATACTAAGCTGCTTATTACCTGCAAAGTTACTCTTTGCTTTACTGTTGACTGCATTATTATCAGTGCTAACGCAAATAGGTACCTTGTAACCGATTTTTTTCCAGTTTCATTATAATAGACTTTATTAATTCAAAAATCATAACGTGATCTATTTTGGCTGTAGGACAAATATGAACAACTTCTTTGAATCTCGATGTTATACTTTTTATCATGAACACGAAGGCAGAATTTGCTAGGCTGATATCATCATATGCAGTTCCAACCTCGGTTCGAACTATATTTTCTGCTTTATAGTCTAAATATGGTTCCATGTGAATTTCATCTATCAATAAAAGAACGAGTCGTTCATTGTCTTCTATTAATTTCGAAACTTTTTCCGCATAAATAAGATTAACTTTATTCTTCTGGTGTTGGATCAGTTGACCATTTTGAATTCACGTCTGAAAGGTTTGTGCTGAGACAATATTAATATTCAGGGGTGGATGGGCTGGTAGAATAAAGTTCCAGCAGGAGACGTAATCGTATATTCCACTGAAGAATTATAACATTATATGAGTACAACGAAATTACACAGTTAACAATAATTACCTGGAAAATGACCAAGTTCCCTTTTTCAAAACTTCAATGAGAAATCTCAAAAGAATAATTCGTAAAGTTCACTCTACCATGAAATTAACCCGTGAGGGGTTGCTAGATCCTCCATCGGGCGCCTCCCCAGGTGGCGGATAGGGGAATGCCTCCCAGATATGGGTGGTATCGGGGAAATGAAATACCCGGGGCGGACCAAAATCTAGCACATGAGAATGGGAAGCAGCATTTTCATTGCCGTCTTAAGGTGGAGAATGATTATTTCGGAACAGCTTAACACGGATACTCTCAGGCGACAGTCACTATATTGGACTCTATCGGCTAAGATACTGCGATGGGGAAGGCAACGGGAAACCACCCCATTATACTCCCTAGAACAATCATCATGGCTCTTACAGAAAAAGTAAATATCGTTACTGATCATGGAGTTCGGAATCCAAGATCCGGCAGGGGAGGTGAACAAAGCCCAGAACACAGGGCCTCCCAGGTCGTCATCCTGCGAAATCCCTGTGAACTAAATACTACTGAACAAAAAGTGAAACTCAGAAGCCTGCATAGGATAGCCACATGGAATGTAACAACCCTTTATGAGGCAGGTAAACTAAGAAATCTACTCCTTGAAATGGACAGATTAGATATCACTGTCATGGGGGTCAGCGAGACTAGATGGCCAAACACTGGAAACTATATAACAGATGGATACGCTGTCTACTTCTCTGGAAACCAAGACCCTATGCACAGAAACGGAGTATCAATAATCATGAAAGAGAATATCAGTAAATATGTCACTGATTTCATTCCACTGTCAGACAGGGTGATGTTAGTGAGACTAAACGCCAAACCAGTAAACGTAAATATTATTCAAGTGTATGCTCCTACTGCAGATAAGGATGACAATGAAATCGAAGAATTTTACCATCAAATAGAAGAAGTACTAAAAACAACAAAAAAACACGAAATAATAATACTTATGGGAGATTTCAACGCAAAGGTAGGTCAGAAAGCTACTGATGGAATTACCGGAAATTTTGGTTTGGGAGAAAGAAATCAAAGGGGAGAACGACTAATCGAATTCTGTCAAGAGGCTGATTTTGTTGTTACGAATACTTGGTTCCAGCATCCAGAAAGACGCCTATATACATGGAAATCGCCACAAGATGGACATCAAGGTAGGACAGTACGAAACCAAATAGATTACATTTTGATAAATCACCGATTTCGTAACAGTATTACAACCGTTAAAACCTACCCAGGCGCAGACATAAACTCAAACCACAACTTACTGTGCTCCAAAATTCAAGTTAAATTAAAAAGACCAACAAAGATATATAAACCAAGCAGAATATGCCTCGATCCCCTCAGAAGCTCAGAAGTACGTGAACGGATATCTCAACAAATAAACACTGAAATACACAAAATAAAGGAAACACCAAATGAAAACAGAACCATCGATGAATATTGGCATGATATACAAAGGCCGATCATAGAAGTAACGAAGGATTCCTTAAAATCTTCTAAGAGACTAGCAAAGAATGAATGGATGACACAAGAAATTCTGAACCTGATGGAAGCGCGGCGGAAATATAAAAATAAAGACACTGTCAGATATAACGATACCAATAAAACCATCAAAAAGAAAATTAAACAAGCCAAAGAATTATGGCTAGATAAGTCCTGTGTAGAAATAAAGGATCTTCTGAAAAAACACGACAGCTTCAACCTCCATAAAAAACTCAAATATACCTCCAGAATCAGAAAGCCAAAACATGTTCACCTGCTTAAAAATTCAAACGGAGAACTCCTTGATCACAAACAACAATGCAGAGAATGGGAGAGTTACGTTACAGACCTCTTCAATGATGCCAGCCGAGGAAACATGTCACACACTGTATGTGAGAACGAGGTAGACAGAGGCCCCAGTATACTGAAGACAGAGGTCAAGAAAGCAATACAACAAGCAAAAAACAACAAGGCGCCTGGACCAGACCAAATTCCTGCTGAACTGCTCAAACTTCTAGACGAAGAGAGTATCACGTGCTTAACCACACTTTTTAATAAGATATACAGCGAAGGAAAAATACCAAACGATTGGCTAGAATCACTTTTCATAATTCTACCAAAAAAAAGCAGACCCACTAAATGCGGCGATTTCAGACTCATTAGCCTGATGAGTCACACGCTCAAGATCTTCTTGCGAATAATAAAAAATCGAATATTCCAACTATGCGAAAGTAGAATGAGTGACAAACAATTTGGATTTAGATATGGTTTGGGGACCAGAGAGGCTTTATTTTGTATGCGCGTTCTGCTCCAGAAAAGCTGTGAATTCCGAAAAAATGTCTTTGTCTGCTTCATAGACTTCGAAAAGGCATTTGATCGAGTAAAACACGACCCACTCTTCAAATACATAGAAGCAACAGGACTAGACAACTATGACACTAGAATACTAAAATACCTATACTACAACCAAGTAGCCTCCGTCCAAATTGAGGACAATCAAACCCAAAAACTGCCCATTAAACGTGGAGTACGACAAGGCTGTGTTCTATCGCCTAGCCTTTTTAACCTATACTCGGAAGAAATATTCAGAGAAGCTTTGGATGGACGACAAGAAGGTGTAAGACTCGGCGGAGAAACTATCAACAATATCCGATACGCTGATGATACAGCCATTCTGGCAGAGAATATAGAAGACCTTCAAACATTGGTAAATCTAGTGAATGAAGCAAGTCGTCGGAGAGGTCTCAAAATCAACACTGCGAAAACAAAGTGGATGGCAGTTGGAAAAATAAATGTAAGTCGACGGCAGGTTTGGGTCGGTGGGGAGAAGATAGAGCGTGTAGACCATTTCAAATATCTGGGCAGTTGGCTTAATGCGTGTGCGGACTCTGATGAAGAGATAACAACACGGATTGAAATATCACGGAAAACATTCATGACATGGAAACCAGTGCTATGTAATAGAAATCTGTCAATGCATCTTCGTAAAAGAATCTTAAGATGTTATGTGTGGTCTGTCCTACTTTATGGTTGCGAGACATGGACACTAAAGGTCAAAATGATGAACAAAATAGAAGCGTTTGAACTCTGGTGCTATCGCCGGATCCTAAAAATATCGTGGGTCTCGCACACTACCAACGAAGATGTCCTCAGAATGATGGATACGGAACGGCAACTACTGAATATCATAAAGAAGAGAAAAACGGAATACTTTGGACACATAATAAGAGGATCTAAATACCAGCTGTTGCGCCTCATAATACAAGGAAAAGTTGAAGGTAAAAGGTGGATAGGACGAAAAAAGCTATCCTGGCTTCGCAATATCAGGCAATGGTGTGGTCTTTCGGCCGAGGAACTATTTCGCGCAGCAGCCGATAGAGAAGGATTCCAAAATATCGTATCTATGATGATAGCCAACGTCTGAAGACAGACAAGGCACCAGAAGAAGAAGAAGACTTCAATAATACTCGCCAATATTTCACTGTGAATCGTTTTTCAAAGAACGTAAAATGCAGATTGAACAGATATTATTAAAACCAATATCGAACATATGTCTTAAGAGGAGATAAGAATTCAAAATCAAACATACATCAAAAGAGATAGCATTGGCAACCCACAATACAAAGTTGAAATTGTCATTTGCATATCTCAAATTATGTGGAAATAATGGTATTATATTTAGTTGAAAAATGGAAGAGTGAACAATAATCAGTATATAATATAATTATTAGAGTTTCATTTACAGTTCAGATTACGCTTTAAATTTTTTGTTTACTTTTCTATTACTAAATACTTGTTTCAGTATAACTTCCCCCCTCAACCTTATGTGACTTTAACGCTAGGTGGCTGGAACATACGTTGGAACATGATAAGCTTTCAAATGAGACGCATGAAATACGCCACGTTCTCTAAAACTATCATTGGGATATATGAGAAGATAAGTATGGGCATAGATTTTCTTTTTGATATGGAAAGGTCCCTCAAACAGCAGCAGGAACTTTTTCAACTCTGATGTTATGGCCGACGAAATATTGTTTGCCTTGAGCAACACTAGATCACCATCCCTAAATTCTACGAATGTTTTACCTGGATTTCTCTGACTCCTATGAAAACCCTTTTTCGACAGACACTCTGAAGCTAGTCTGAGTTTGACCTCTAGTGGGGGTTCAGTTATACCATCTGGAGCCCTCAACTCCTCGGGAAGTAGCCTGAGCCTGGGAAAATCAAATTGTAATTCACTTGGAGAAAACCCGGTTGATTCATGAATTATCTCATTCAGAATTTTCTGTATTTTGGGCACTTCATATGCCCAATGGGTATGATTCTGTGAACAGTAGGTTCGAAAAAGATTGCCAAGTTCTCTCATTATTCGCTCAGAAGGGTTAGCCTGGGGATGTCGCACTGAGGTAAATATGGGTTTGATATTCTCCTTCTTGAGCGTGTCCTGCCATAGCCTAAAAGTAAATTGAGTTCCTCTGTCACTAAGAATTCTTCTTATGGGACCATATTTTGGAAGGTATTCCTTCAAAAGACGAAATATAAGCGTTTTGGTTGTTGCCTTCTTAATCGGGTATAACATAACATATTTTGTAAAGAGGTTAACTATTGCAAAGAGATATTGTACTCCTCCTCTAGATCGTACAAGAGGGCCAAAAAGATCTAAGGCAACAATATCATTTCTATCATTATGAATAATATTATATTGTGGAGGTTGAGACAGAAAGGATGACTTCGATCGCTGACAGATATAACAGGCTTTAATGACTTTTTTGATTTGGCGATGAAGATCAGAAGTCCATACCTCTGTTCTCATGAATAGCCATGTCTTGGAGATACCATAATGACCCAAAACACAATGGTAAGCTTCTATGAATTTTATCACCAGATCTCTTGGGATACATAACAATAATCTGCTACTTATACTATCACATTTGTATAGAACACCATTATATACTATGAAACGTTCAATAAGTTTCACATTGCATTCGTCAGTGAGAAAATGCTCTTTTATGCTCGCAAGTTTAGTATCATTCATTTGCCGATTCTTTGTGTCGAACAAGATAGAACTAAATTCCTTCGAAAACTGTAGAGAACTGATATTGAAAAATTTTTCAGTAGGTGTCGGCAACCGCACACAAGCATAACGTGACAAGGCATCCGCCTGTATGTTATTTTCACCAAGAATATGCCTTAGCTCAAAATCAAATTATTGGAGCGCCAGCGCCCATCTAGTAACTTTAGGTGATAAAAGTCTACAGGTTTGGATATGAGTTAAGGCTTTACAGTCAGTATGCAATACAAAAATATTACCCAAAAGGTAAATTCTCCATTTTTGTATCACCCACAAAGCGACTAAAACTTCTTTTTCAAAAATTCCATATCTCCTCTCTCTCTCCAGCAAAAGACGGGGGTACATGATACAATTTTTCGTTCACCGTCCTTCATCTGAAACAGGATTCCTGCTATACCATTCCCAGCAAACACGGCGATGCAAATGTAACTCTTATGCGATGTACGTTTACCTCCCCAAGCGCTCGCATTTGCATCCAAATGTCCGCCACATCAAGTACGCATTTAGGAAAAATGAGTAGTTGAATATGCGATCGTAAAACTGGTCACAAATGATACTCCATTTCTTGTCGCATTTGTGACGCTCATGCGAGTCAATTTTGAGACCACTTTTCTTTATTTCCTTCCGACGTCGCATATGAATTTTGATGTGATACTAAAAGATATCTTCAAATAGGAAGCCATTTCTCATCGCATTCGAGACATATTTTGTTTTACTCATTGCGTACATGAATATTATACCATTTTTGATGGGTAATTAATTCAATGACTAAATATAAATACTTAAAAAATTTATTCGAACAAAAAATATAATAATTAGTAAAGTCAAGATAGAATACATTAGAATACAAAAAAAAAAGGAAAAAACGAAACAGAAAAATGTACAATATGAGTGTGAGAATTAATTATGTAGATGGGTTTTCAATCTACCTTTCCTTCCTCTGTCTGGCATGTCGAAACTATTCCTTCACATAGGTTTCGAAGACCTTCTCGAAAATTCCACTGTTCTTCCTCACCACATCTGAAAGGAATGAAAGTAAAAGTTAAAATGATTTTTTTTTATTAGCAAGGTCGTAATAAGTTCAATTATTTGAGAAATAATATTAGATTATAGGAGTATTGTACATTTCTCTCCTCCATCCTTCGATGAGTGATTAAGGAACAGTAATTTTTAACTTGGGCAAGTTTATCAATTTTTTTTCAACTATTCAATTTATTAGTTCAACTTTTTTCAATTGATGAGAAGATAAAGATATAACGGCGATTACTGCGAACGATTACTACGTTCTTATAGGTGTCAAAATCATTGAAAAATTTCTGGACAACAAATTTACAAGAAATATTCGAATAACTGCAAAGGTTGTGTTTGACACTATCGCGGCTACACCTCGAATCAAATACTCACTGAAGGAATTCTTCATAACGGGACTTTCAGCTGTTTTGTAATTAGACCCTTGTCATGTCCGTGAACAAAGTTCAGCCGTTTCATCGGTGAGGGTTCTTCTGAGACATCTCACCAACTCACCACGAAATCCTTGCTGCTGTTACCCCCAACGGCTTCATATGGTTTTTACTGAAAAAGTATATTTCGTAAAAGGTTAGAAATTCAGTTTTTGAAATTATAAGACATGAAAATTCCGAATGAGATCGGATTTGAATGCAGTTTCACTAATGAAATATGTAATTAGTTCAAATATAAGCTTTCCAAATATGGTGAAATGAATTACTAAGAAATCTGTTCCTATATTTTATAATTTCTCAAAAATTAGACGAAAGGAACACAAGAAGGAGTAGTTTCTTTCAATTATACTCACTCTCTAAATAACAAAACTTAAATTTCATTCGAATGCTCCAACTGTGTGATTGTGAATTTCGCAGGAAACATCACCAATTTTGCCAACCCTGTACAGCACAAACTATTTCAGACACGTTAATTAAAACCCAATATTTTTAAAAGTGCTGGGATTTCCTATTCTAAGGATTTTTGAAATATTTCTAGAACCAAATGAAATAAAAAAAATATTCAACTGCAAAAATCAAGACAAATCTCAAAACAAAATTTTTTTTTTTAGATCAAAAAGTTCTGCGCCAACGCACATATTAAGACTTCATTATACGATTATTATATGTAGCTGAACTGAAATATGAAAATATTTTATTTACATTAATAACTAAAAGAATTTACTTACCAATGAATACCCTCAAATTGGAGAAAACCAAAAAATTTAAATATCGGATCAAACGAACAGCGAACTTCTCGAAGCGGACACTGGTCACAAAATTATGATGGATCATGGATCCAAAAGAAAAAACTCGAGTGTAAAAATTGTTGTCGTTGAATTTGTCAGACGCAAAACCACCCCCCTTTCTTCTCACCACTGCGAATTCCATAGTCCAAACCGGCTTCTCGAGAGAAAAATATCCCGGACCGAATGTAATTAGGGGCAATAAAACCCAGATGGGGTAGTTTCTCTACAGTTAAAGGTCGAAGAAATCCTTATATTATATTACTCAACACTCTCTGGCTATGAGTCACAATACGAACGAATATTTGCATCGCTTGCATTTGAGATATCTTTATTCATCGTCAAAATGTTGAAAATTTTTCTTCCACATTTCGTTAACAAAGCGATATCACAAAATCAATAATAGGTTTTGGACGCATATGCGACATCACAATGAAGAATTTATTTCATGCTGAAAATGTAACTCCACAAAAGTGTCAGGCGATGTAACGTGTTTGCTGGGTTATCACTCGCATCACTCTCTACATGCCAGGAAAGTTTTGGATCTGGATGATAAAGTAAGAAAGCACTTTCTAATTCCTTTTTCATATTGACAAGAGATGTTTCCTCGATGTCTGTCCATTTCCATGAGGTTTTCTTGGATATTAATCTGACCAAAGGAGCAGAGATTTCAGAAAATCTAGGGCTGAAAATTCTGTCAAACTGACAAAATCCGAGGAATTTTTAGAGTTCCTTCACACAAGTAGGACGCTTGTAATCCACAATTGCCTGTATTCTTGTTGTGTCCGGCCTCACGCCTCCTGGAGTTAGAACGAAGCCCAAGTAAGTCATCTCAGACCTAAAAAATTTACATTTTTCTAATTTTAGTGTCAACTCAGCTTCATTCAATCTATTAAATACCATGGACAAATGAGTTAAATGTTCTTCAACATAGGTGACAACAAATTCTCTGAATGCGGAACCGAAAATAACATCCATACATTGAGTGAACGAGCTTGTGACATTCTTTATTCCGAATGGCAGTACACGAAATTGATAGGTTTTAGTTTCTACCATGAAGTCACTATATTTTCTTGAGTCAGGGTAGAGGGCATTGCCAATATCCGTGGGTCATATCCAAGCTGGACATTACAGTTTTACCAGATAACATTTTTATAATTTCGTCAATGGGTTTTGGAAGTTCGAATTGAGATTCCATCATTTTATTGAGATGTCGTCCATCTAAACATTTACGGACAGAACCATCCTTTTTAACTGAGGTCATTATGGGGGATATGTAGTCAGGAGAAGCTCTTTCAATTACTCCCCACTCTAACATCTTTTCTAATGTTTTATTTACTGCTGTTCGATGAGCTAATGGCACCGAATATGGTTCAATAAAGAATTCTGAATCATTTGTCAATTTTATGATATGAAAATATTCCGAGGTGAGCCCTGGAATATCAGAAAAAATATCCGCATATTGTAGTAGCAAAAAACCCAATTTAACCTCATGATCCTCAGAAACGTCACAACTTTCAACAACTCGTCTGAAACGACTTTCCATTTCAGGCAATTTCGGTTTACTTTGGGGCCAGTTTAATCTTTCGCTAGTCTGAATCTTTACTGCAGAAACACCCACAGATTCTGCTGGTGCTACGTTATGATGAATGTTTCTTTCAGGCACAACCCTTCTCTCTGGAAAATTTAGCACGAGAATGTATTCTGAGAATATGATATCAACATTGAAGAAACGTAGAAAGTCACATCCCAAGATTATAGGATGAGTCCAGATCCTGTACAATCATGAACTCAAATGAAATTTGCTCCTCCTCCAAGAAAAAGGTCAGGTGCGCCTGAATAGATACTTTATGAAATTTTGTCATAAATGCCCCAACTACTCGGACCCCTGTTACCGGAAAATGAGGAATTATTTCATGATGTTCAATGAGTTGATTCCAAACAGTTAGCGAGAGTGCGCACACGTTACTTCCTGTATCCACAAAAGCAGCAAATTTATAACCGAACAGATTTATCAATACTGAAGGACAGCGATCATCAGTCATGACATGAGTATAGTCACACTCTTCACGTAAAAGGTCCGGTACTGGATAGTTATTCAAAAAATTGAATTCGCCCCCACATCCCTTTTTAGTGGGTTACACATCCGTTTCCCGAATCATCAATATCACATTCAAATATTGAAATATTTTTTGTAATCGATTGACCCTTTTCGTTATGCTTATTATAGTGTGGGTTGTTATCTCTATTCGTTTTCAAAGGAAGATTTTCACCCCTGACATTGTTAAAATGAGTACTTCTTCTCTGAAAATTTTGCTGAATCGAGGATTTGTTTTTGTAATATAAATCAGCCTGGTGTAGACGAGCTACTGCTTCAGAGAAAGTTTGACATCCTAGTAATGAACTTGCTACATTTGGTGGAAAAATGAGGAGCTATCAATTCTATGAGTTCATTCTGGTTATATTTCAGCATCCCAGAGGTAAAGTGTTTTAAGTCACAATATCAAAATTAGACAAAAGAGAGATTTTTCAGTTCTATTATTGTTTCAAAGAATGTTTCCTGCCATTATTTGGCGACTTGATATACCTAGGGAGTCAAAAATGTGTTCCACTAGCTAGAATTTACTAATGTGAATCCAATATTGTAGTTAGTTCGTGTCTGAAAAAATGTGACTTGACACACTTTACCTCTGAGGTGCTGATTTAGGTTCAAGATATTTAGCATTGCCTACCCAATAGTTGAAATGATCAATAAACAAGCCACAGACATACTAAGTATTCTCTTACTTTTCTTTAATCTTAATCTGTTTCTTCTTGTCCCAAAAGTGATTTAAAAATTCGGTCTTGAATTCTGAATAAGTCTGAAAATGATTTGAGTAAGCCTCCCACCGAAGTCTGGCCGAGCCTTTAAAAGATCTGCTCAGTAGAATTCTCAAATTGGAAAAAGTAACACTATCTGTGTCAATACCATTTTCTAAAAATTGAAGGAAATTTGGAGCTTGAGTATTTTGCTCACCATCAAATTCAGGGAGCAGTTTGCTAAGATCACCCAAAGAAAATGAAAACTTGTTCAAATTAAGTTGTTCAAAATTATTATTTAAATTCCCTGCACAACTCTGTGAAGTATTTTTTGATTGTATATTTGTATTCAAGAATTCGAAATCATTGTATGAATCATTTTTCGAAATTCTATCATCATTTTCATGATCAGTCTGCACTTTACTTCTATTGCAATCAACTTTAAATCTAACTTGGTCACTCTGTACATTTTTTAACGTTTCTTTAATAGTTCGACTTATTACTTTCTCAATTAAATTATCAAGAGTATTATCATTATTTTGCTGGAAGACGTCTGTTATAGGTAACCCTGCGTTCATGGTTTTAGAATTGAAAATGGCATCCTCCTTATCATATTCCAAATGGCCGTACCTTTTCCTTTGTTTGAAATTCCAGAAATTTTCCCTCTTCGGTGTTACCTCTGGATTTAGTTGTTTCTTCGGAATAGCTCCCAAGGATTTTTCTTCCGCTACATCAGCTACTGCCGTGGCCCAATCACAAGTTGTTTCACCGACCGGCATGACTTCTTCATGTTCCTCTGAATTTTTCGATGTTTTCCTGCTACGTAAATTGTATGCTGCATCCGCCTTCTCTCCCATTTTTAAGTCTACCAGGCCCCTAAGTTGGTCGCCAAGATGTGCTGAGACAATATTAATATTCAGAGAATAAATTTTTAGCAGAAGACGTAATCGTATATTCCACTGAAGAATTATAACATTACATGAGTACAACGAAATTACACATTCAACAATAATTACCTGAAGAATGACCAAGTTCCCTTTTTCAAAACTTCAATGAGAAATCTCAAAAGAATCACTTCGTAAAGTTCACTCTACCATGAAATTAACGACTAGCAGACTTCAATAATATTCAGTCGAGAAAAATCGTAAGTTTAAGAGCCTCTCTTTCCCAAGAAGGAGTAAACCGTAGTTTTATTGCCTTAACTGATATCTATACTTTTGAAGAGAATATAAGTGAACTTAAGGTTTCTCTCAAAGAAATTTCTGAACTAATAGATAAGTTTGGAGCTTCCTCTTCTAAAGATGAATATAACCGAATAACATCTCGATTGGTTCATTGCTCGGGTAGAATTTATAGATGCATATACTGTTGATGACTCAGAGGTTGAAATAAAAAATAATTTATATACTGAACTTTTCGGTTTGGAATCAGATTTAGCTGATAAACGCTTTCGTGATGAGCCTCCAGCCTCATCTATGCCGATCAAAAATTCATTACCTAGCCCGAATTGTCCATTTGAAAGCATTTCTCCAGGTTTTACGAAGAAAGTCCCAGTATTCAAATGGGGTATTAAGAAATTTTCTGGTAAAGAACCATTAGTTCCGTTTCTTGATTTGGTTAATTCACTTAAAACTACCCGAGGTTGTACTGACCAAGATTTATTTGAGTGAGCTTCGGATCTGTTTCATTCAGATGCATGGATATGGTGGCAAAATCATTTTATTAGAAAAAGTTTTGAGAATTGGTCCGAACTAGTGTCCCATTTAAAACAGACCTTTTTGCCATCTAATCACGACCAAGTTTTGATGAATGAAATCAAGTCGAGAAAACAACAATTAGGTGAATCAGTAACCATTTTTATTAGTTATTTGGAATCACAGTTCAATAGACTAACAGCGCGTCCTCTGAACAAACAGATTGTCTCTACTATAAGAGCTAATTTACTAGATGATTTTGTTAGAGCTTTGATTTTGCAAAATTTCGATACCTTACCTCAATTAATTCCTCTGTGTAAACGTATTGAAGATGCTTTACCTTCAGATTTTGCTCACAAATCTCTGAGAAAATTAACTGTTTACGAAGTAACATCTAACGTAATTTGTTAGAATTTTCGATTACCAGGACATACGTATTCTTTGTGTAAGAAGCCTAAAAGATATTTTGTGTGGTTGTGGCTTCGAAGGAAAAATCAAATTCTCCTGTAGAAAATGTCAAAAAAAAGAGAGAGCTGGTGAACCTATGGCAGCGGATGGCCGTCAGCAAAATTCGAATTCAGGTCAGCCTGCCACAAAAAATCAAAATTCAGCACAAAAAGGAAACAAAAGAGTAAATTGAGATCTTTTAGCTATAATAATTTCGACAATGACACTTGAAAAAACTGTCTAGTTACCGTCGAAAAATTTTATAATTCGAATAAAATATCTGAAACAGATGAAGCCCAACAACCACGACAAAAAAAGATTCAATTGAACGATGATATCTCTGTTCAACCCCTACTGGATAGACATGCACAGGAAGATCGTATCTGTTGGAAATAAACAAATATCAGCTTTACTTGACAGTGGTAGCAATATTTCAATTCTCGGTACATCTTTCCTCTATATCTTACAAAAGCTCAATTTGACTATCGATTATGACGTCTCTGTCAACCTAACAACGGCTGATGGAAGGTTACAGAATACCTTGGGGTATGTTTTGCTGCCCATTACCATTAATGATATCCCAAAAATTTTTGAGGTTCGTATAGTGCCCTCAATTGGTCATAAACTAATCTTAGGCATGGATTTTCCAAAACTATTCAGTATCAAAATATATATAAATATATATATATATATATAATATATATATATATATATATATATATATATATATATATATATATATAAAAATAATATAATGTTTCGTGGGATAGCAACACTAAGTAGGTGGTGAATCAAGAAAACTCTTTTTTAGTACTTTCACTCGAGCTTTCGGAATGCTTTATTCCATCTTCAGGAGCTACAAAGAAATGAAAAAAGGAGGATGAGCTAACAATCACAAAAAGGTAAAATATCAACAAGTTCTTTTTACCTTGGTCTAAACTGAGATTAAAATCATGATAACATACATTGGAACAAAATTTGGGGCACACATTTACATTATTGAATTGAAATTTTAAAAAACATGAAAGTACTAAAAAAGAGTTTTCTTGATTCACCACCTACTGAGTGTTGCTATCCCACGAAACATTATATTATTATTACTTTTCAACACCGAATTATCTCACAATATATATATAAATATATATAGTCTTTGACTTGTACATATATTTAAACCGTAGATTCCTGAGGTCAAAAGAAGCACTTTTTTCATCTTCCATTTTTTCCGAATCGTCTTCATTGAAAAGATACAGGCTGTCGAAAATCCATAAAAAAATGTAATTTTCAGTTATATTTCGCAAACGGATCGGTCGAATGAAGTGATTTTCGGAATATGGTTTTTCGTAAACGTGATTGATCTATCCTCATCACAAAATTCCACTTACATAGGACAGTTTCTCAATTATGACCATAACATTCCATAAATTCACCAAAAATTCAAAGAGTCTAATTGTAAATAGTAAATTCAATGTGATGAGATGAATATTCATTCATTTTGGAAAATAAAAGTATTCTTGATATTTTCTTTTAAAACGCCGTTTACGAGTAATTCCATATTGAAAGAAAAAAATTTTCTGAGGATTTCCATAAATTGGGTACTTTGGCTGAATGTAACTCTGTCGAAAATATGCACAAAATTCAATTTTCGCTAGGTTGTTATGTTGAAAATCATCACGTTTAAATCCGAGAATTTTTGTTCTGGAAGGACAAGGTTATTATGAATGGAAAGGGAAGCGAACTTTGGAAATTGAGTTATATTAATGAGCTCACCTCTACTTCTTCGATTTACATCCTTATTTATTCCAGCAAATTTACACACCTCTTTCTGAATACCTAATGCTTCAGGCAAGTTACATTTTTTTTAAAGGGGATTGTTCGTTAGAAGCCCTAACTTCCCATTTTCATTAAAAGCCAGAGTGAATGCTCCACCCAGAGAAAATCATGTTGGTGTCTCTGGTACCTCTATCCGAATCTCAAGATAGGTACACTTGACACACGCTATCACAATTCGGCCACATTATTCACAAAACTGCTGTTAGCAACGTTTTAATTGAAAATCACGATACCATTAATTCCCAATTTGAATTGTTTGTCGATCACTCTATGCGAAACAACGATCAACATAGAAGAGTCGCGATGAATCTGCTTCGTCAAAGTTAAAGTTTTTTCCTTTTCATTAAATTATGAAGAATATTAGACATAAAGATGAGTATCTTCTGAAATGTTAGGTCAAATTCTAGATAACAAATTATTCACAACAGTGTTATAATTGAAAAAAACTATCAAAACACAATGACATTTGATCATTAAGTGTTAAGTCTATGCACACTCTATTAATAATAGGTCTATGATCTATGGTTTCGGTGTTCTAACCTAACTGGCAACGTTCAGCTGTTCAGCTTAGCGGTGAAGTTCAATGCAATATTCAATGACATTTGTTTATGTTTGGAAATGAAAGGTTATGATTCTGTTGGAGAAACTCAGAAAATTTTATAAACCACGATAAAAAATGATTACATACTGAAGATATAGGTGATAGCAAGCTGAATACTTCATTATCAATAATGGAAAAGAAATCAAAAGAAGAATATTCAACATTTACCGCTAACGAAATTCTGTATGAAGTATTAGTATTCTTTGTAGGTACATTTTATACATTCGGTAATTATTCAGAACAAACAAAATCGTACTTCATCTTTCGTCGAATAGGATTGAAAAAGTAAGTTGACCTTGTTTTTATTGTAGAGTTGGTTATTATTTCCAAGTTTTGATTGGCAGGCATATATTATATCTATGACATCCAGGAGTGGCATAGCTCATTATGAAAGTTTAAAATGGCTATATCTTTTTTTCTAGGCCGAATCGGAAAAAATAGTAAATAAAAAAGTGTTTCTTTTGACCTCAGGAATCTACGGTTAAAATATATGTACAAGTCAAAGACTCACCCTGTATATATATATATATATATATATATATATATATATATATATATATATATATATATATATATATATATATATATATATATATATATATATATATATATATATATATATATATATATATATGTATATTACGGGATATAAACTACAACACAATATAATAAAAAAATATACAATGTTATAGCCTAAGGTACAGCTAAGTGCCGTCTTCTCGTTTCCCTCTTCCAAGCCTCCCTATCCCATGCATCTTCCTGTCGTAAGTTCCGAGCTGTCATAATTTCGTTCATGAACCCTATCCAAGATCTTCTTGGTCTGCTCCTCCTTCTGTGGCAAACAGGAATCCACTCAAATAATCTTTTTGGCCATCGATCTTCAGGCATTCTTATAACATGTCCAAACCATCTCAAACCTTGTCTCTCAACTCTATCTAACACCATGTCATCAGCTTTCATGATTTGCCTTATTTCAAAGTTGGTTCTCCTCTCCAGTCTTGATATACCAGCACTTCTTCGAAAATAATCCATCTCTACTGCTAACACACTGCGCTTCATATCAGCTCCTATAACCCAGTGTTCAGCGCCATAACGAAGCGTTGACTCTACAAAAGCTTGGCCAATTCGTTTTTTAGTCTTATGGGAAATATGTTTGTCCCACCATAGACTGTTGAGGCATCCTATAATCCTTTTGCCATTTCTTATTCTCTTTCTTATTTCTTCTCTTCCTATGCCGTCTTTGGTCACTGTAACTCCAAGATACTTAAAACTATCCACCTGTTTGATAACAACTTCATCACTGATTAGAACTTGAAATCTTGCTTCGGTGTTCACAGCTAGAATTTCAACAGAGTGGGGAATAATTAACTTTTTTTCCATCTACCGAACATTTAATTAAGTAAATTTTATGGAGTTTGTTTTTTCATGAAGATTATCTTGATGTTGCTTGAAACTTTGAGAAACACTACTTGTTTGTTTCTTCAGTTTTGTAGCCCTTCTTTAATTATTTATTTCATGAAATCTGAAAGCGAGGGCAAGGCTCATTTTCATCAGAGAAAATTTTTTTTTTAAATCTATTCTTTTTATTACGAGAAAGGAGTAAATATTGGGAATCAAAGTTATGAGAAACTAACGTTAATTTTTTAATTACCTGTTAAAAATTGAGCCCCTCAGACGTCATCCTCAACTACGCCTATGGTCCGAACGCACCGAAACGTCAAGACGACTTCTCATCTCTATGAACTTAACCTAATTCTATGTTAATTAGTTGACAGATCAACTCATGCTCGTTATTAATTGTAACAATCAATCAATCTTTCTTTTCTGTATCGACTCTCTCTGAAGATCAGATCTTGTACTTCTCTTGTGAAATTAGAATTCTCAAAAAGTCACCTCGCAAATTAATTGTACATCTCGTTCATTTTTGGAAGCAATCATTTAGGTAAGTGAGCATTTCTCAAAGTCATCTCTCATTAATGCATATTTAATGTTATTTTCCTGCTTTTTATAAAGTTTGAAAATGTGTCCACGTTTTAGATCATAAAATCTATAAAAATACTGGTAATCCTCTCTCATTTTACTCTCAGAAAATCTCTATTGCATTTAACTAATGGAATTGACTCCGCTAAGATACATATTTTGATATATTTTGTTGTTCTCATGATTTTTCAGATTTCTCTAGACTTTTCACAGTGGAAATAATAATTGATTGCTCCAAAAATGAACATTATTTGTGGTAATGAGTTTTGATTCATTATATTCTCATGTGCACCTCATTATCTCAGTGTAGTCATCTCATTTCTCAATCATGCACTTCTCATTAAACTTGCTAATTATTTTTCTCGAGTTTCAGATGAATGAACGATCTCAAGCATAAGGGTGAATCATGGAATCAGTCTTCTCTCTGAATAAACTCAACTCAACTTCCCTGAAATATTTGAACGATCAAGTAATTCACACATTGAACCTGATTGACAGTCTCAATCCCTGCTTCACCTTGAGCAGTCTCCTCAAATACTGCCCACATGATTAGATTGGTATGATCTCCTCAGTATAACTAAGAAATTCTCAAGTTCATTCATCGGAAACATTTAGCAAGTGGCAACTCAAGCTTTCAGCTTCAAACAAATCAAAGGGTTGGTGATTTACACTCATACAATGTACTCTCATATTGTCATTCTCATAATTATCAATTGTAACTCTTATTTTTCTGATGAACACTAACCCTGCTTGCTAAAAGTAGTTTGTCACTGTAAATTTTGTCTCAATTGATTAATTAGCCTTCTCGTTACAGAACTACGTTATAGATCATAATTATTGATTTCTCAACCTGATATTCTCATATTGTAATGCTCTCAATAAAGACCAGACTTAGACTATTAAGTTTTCAATACATGTACTCCTCTAAGGCCTAATCTCACTTTATTACAACTCAGACTACTCTAACAATTCACTATTGAACCTTTTGTTTTTCTGATGAGATAAAGAGGCTCTCGCAATAAATTTCAGTTGCATCATCACTGTAAACTCTGTGTTTAATTTTGAATTAATGGAACTCTCTCAAAGTCTAAGTCTGACTTCAGCTGACCTCTCATTTTGAACTTCTCTAGATTACCTCTGTTTTTAGTTGAATAATCACTCTGAGTTTTAAAGATGACTTTAATATTGTATTTTTTACTGTATTAACTTCATGCGGGTGACTTATTCATTTTATGATTGTGAATGATGTCAATAAATGTTTTTACAATACCATCTCTAACTCAATTATCTGGATACAGTCCTAAACTTTATTTTCCAAAATCAGAACATCCCCGATTTTGTACATTACCCAATATTCAATAATGTGAGTTTCTTCATTTCATGGAATCTTTTTGAGAGAGAAATACCTTGAAGTATGTTTGAATCTTTGAGACACACTTTTTGTTTCATTCTTTAATTTAGTTCAGTTTCATTCTTTGGAGTATCTCAAAATTTCAAGCATCATAATAAAACAAGATATTTTTCACGAAAAAAGCAGATTCCATAAAATAAAGAAATATACATGATTGAATGTTGGGTAGATGAAAAATCAATGATAGTTACTGAATACTTTGATGAGATTCATAATATTGAAACTGCTCATACGTAACATGGGTCCATTTTACAGAATAAAAGGAACAAAATTTTCATAAAATATATTTCGTTTGATAAAAAATGAGCCTTACTTCTGCTTACACATTCCATGAAATAAAGAAAAGCAACATAACTATTGAATAAAACAGAAAATGTATGTCAAAGTGTGTCTCATGAATCAAGAGAATTCCTTAAAAAAAAACAGATTCCCAATTTAACAGGGGAACGATTTTGACCTAAATCAGTTATATTGAAGAAACAATTTTGAACAAAATTTGCTAATTTGAGTTGGCGATTTCGATCTCTTTGCAGCGTTTATTTCAATTAGTGTTTGGAATTGAGGATGTATTTAGTGTTTCGAACGATTTTTGTTGTGACTTAGGGTATTCTGTGGTTAGTACCCATAATTTTCTCTCATACTTGTTGTCCTTCAGGCATTTTCTGTTCATAAAATTTTTTTTGGGAATTTTTATAAGGCACCACATAACTCAAACTTCACTTTGAATCTTTTTTGGTTCATTATTCAAATTTATTTATACATATTGTTTATTCGCAAAACTCTAACCCAATGTAGGAAGAGTGTACATAAAGATGATTCCATTTATGATGCCAGATGGTTTTTTTTATGACACAGTCCATGCGACGTAACTGAAAAATTTACAACTAGGTACCTACGTCTTGGAGCCGCATCTCTCCCAATACTTGATAGTTAAAATATTGGGTTGAATACCATTTATTGCCGGCTATAAATATATTGTCAAGTACTGATTGCAAACTTGTTTTTTTCTAATTCAGATTCCTTCGAATTTCATATCTCTCTCGGAATTATGTATTTCAACTGCTTTGAAATTTTACCGCAACTGCTTTGAACATTTTCCAACTGCTTTGGAATTTTTTCCCACTGGTTTGAAATTTTGCCAACTGCTTTGAAATGTTTTCCAACTGCTTCGAAATTTTTCCAACCACTTTGAAAATTTCCCAACTGCTTTGAAATTTTTCCAACTCCTTTGAAAATCTTCCGACTGCTTTGAAAATTTGCCAACTTCATTCAACATTGGGGGGGATCATCCCCCCCCCCCTTTTTAAGTTCTAACGATTTGAAGTCTGCTTTCTTTCAGATTTCTTTAGATGAAGAGTCAAAAATTAAAACAACTTTTTCAGTACCTGCGAGAGGTCTGTTTTGCTTTAATGTCTTACCTTTTGGGCTCAATAATGCGGCACAGGCAATGTGTAAATTAATGGATATGGTCATTGCCCCATCGTTGGAACCTAACGTTTTCTATTACGTTGACGACATTATAATTGCAACCCCTGATTTTGATACGCATTTGCTGTGTTGAGAAGACTTTATAAAAAACTTAAAGAAGCTAACTTTCGAAAAGTGTAAATTCTGTCGCCCTTATTTGAAGTTCCTCGGTCTTGTTGTTGATGAGAAAGGTCTCAGAACGGATCCTGAGAAAGTTCAGTCAATTTTGGAATACCCTGTTCCTAAGAATACTACACAAATTAGACGTTTGATCGGTTTGATTGGATATTACCGAAGATTCTTGAAAGACCTCTCAACAATTTTTAGTCCTATCTCGGATCAATTGAAAGGTCGAAAAATAGACCAAAGTATTGTGTGGACCGAAGAGGCAGACGAGGCATTCTCTCAAATAAAACTAGCATTGACAACTGCACCTGTTTTGGCTAGTCCTGCTTTTACCTTAGAAATTTTATTTAGCTTGTGACGCTTCTAACGTCGGGGTAGGCGGAGTCTTTTTTCGAGATCACGATGGTTTAGAACATCCTATTGTATATTTCAGCCGAACTTTGAATAAATGCCAACGAAAGTACTCGACCACTGAAAAAAGAACAACTAGTCGTGCTTTCATCCATTGATCATTTTCGCCCTTATATCGAAGGAATCGAGTTCACAGTAATAACAGCCCATTCATCTCTCATTCGGCTCAGTACGATGAAGAATCCTTCATCTAGAACAGCTCGGTGGATCATGAAATTATCTAGTCACAAATTTAAAATCGTACATCGAGCAGGGGTATTTATGAATGTACCAGATTCTCTATCTCGAATTCCTGAGGCATTGGAAGCTGCAGTTTTAGACTTAGCTGCACTAAAACCTGATAAGTGATATCTTGGTAGGCTCAACAGAGTGGCGTCTAACCCGCACTTTTATCCTGATTTTAAGGTTGACAACAATATCTTATATAAGCATATTCTGTGTAAATCGATATCCCCTAATAATTCATCTGACTTGAAGATTGTTATACCTACCGGAAATAGGGAAAATATTTTAGACCCCTGTCTCGAATTTCATCTTTGAACTATTGGCCAAAGATGCGTGAATCAATTTTGACTTATACAGGGTTGGGATAAAGTATGGAACCAAGTAAATATCTTTTAAACGAAAAGAACGATATTTATGAAAATTTGCAGGTAAATGCAATGGAACAAAACGCATCTGATGTACATTTTTTTGATAATAATATACTTCCGGTTTAACCGGAAATGCCATCAACTTCTTTAATTTAAATGGGACACCCTATATACTTTTACAGATTTTGAAAGAGCTTGTTATTTTGAATTCATACATACATACATAGTTTAGTGTAAAAAAATTTGTAAAAACGAGGAATAACTCACTGTTAGTAGTACAATAGATGTACATTTCATTATTTTAGAATAATGAGAAACAAAATTACTTCAAATGTTCAAAATGCTCGCCGTTTACTTGCTGACAATATGCCATCCTATTAACAAGTTCTTGAGTCACTCTTTCCAAGACTTCTCCACTTATTAGTTCACATTCTTCAATAATTCTTTGTCTCAATTCCTGTAAGTTTGTTGGTCGTCTAACGTAAACACGTGATTTTAGATAACCCCAAAGAAAAAAATCTAACGAGCTAAGATCCGGAGAACGAGCAGGCCACTCTATGAATCCTCTACGTCCAATCCATCGATTTGGAAAATTCGCATCCAGAAAATCCCTAACCCGTCTATCATAGTGGGGAGGTGCTCCATCTTGTTGAAACCAAATATTTTGTGGTAATTGCTCATACTGTACTAAACAGTACTTGTTTATTTATTACTATGCATACAAACAACATCAATTAGTTTATCTAAATAGTTTTTTGCTCTAATGCAAAAAACTCAAAGGAGGTTGGTTAAAGTGCTATATTCCTCGTTTTTACAAATTTTTTTTACACTAAACTCAGTATGTATGAATTCAAAATAACAAGCTCTTTCAAAATCTGTAAAAATATATAGGGTGTCCCATTTAAATTAAAGAAGTTGATGGCATTTCCGGTTAAACCGGAAGTATATTATTATCAAAAAAATGTACATCAGATGCGTTTTGTTCCATTGCACTTACCTGCAAATTCTCATAAATATTGTTCTTTTCCTTTAAAAGATATTTACTTGGTTCGATACTTTATCCCAACCCTGTATAAGAAAATGTAAGATTTGTGCCTCTTGTAAGTCGAACAATTTACCTCAAGTTGGTCTTATAGGGAACTATCGTAATATCAATTTCCCATCTCAGCTTGCATACGGGCCCTGATTCAGGGTCACTGCTAAAATCTCAAGGAGTGAAAAAGGATGTACTCAGTTGATATTCATCGATTTTTTTAGGTGCGATCGATCAACTTCACCCCAAATTGAATCGAAGAAATTTCAAAAACTGTGCAGCCAATCGATAGCTGAGGTATAATTTAATCTATATTCCAAACACCAGCCCAATTGATCTCATACTTTGAATGTCATTACTGAAAAACCTCGATTTTTGATCCACTTCACTCCGTTTAACGGTATTCATTTCGATGATTACTAGTTTGAATTTATGTATGTTTCAAAAATCTTTTCGTTGTGACCTTCGTAAAAGCAGAGGCTTCTTGTTTTTCGATTTATTTTTTTCGAAAATTATTGGCTTTCTGAGCAAATTGAACAAAAATGTAATTATGTGGTTGTGACAACCCATTTATCATCTTCGAACTTTCTTGTTTTCCGAATAACATGTCTCTGGAGAACGAAGATTCATGAAAATATTTCCTATAATAATTAGAATTATTATTACTGAATAATATAATATTTGTATAACTCAGATCCTCTCAGAGTCAACAGCTAAGTGTTCAAAATAACATGTCATGGCTTCAAACTATATATTTGCTTAACTCTGTACACAATTTGATCCGTTTGAAAAAAAATGATTTTTATGTATGAATTGACAATCGTGTTCCGAATCTAGATTAGATTTTATGAATGTTTGATGTTGTCTGTGAAATAGTTTTCGATGTGTATAATTCTAATTTTGAAAATTTTCAATTCCAACCTTGAAGGGAATTTAGTTTTGGAGCGTTGGCATCGTTTCAACAAAAATTGTCCAAAATTGCAAATCATCTTACTTCAACTTCAAAAAATTTTATCTTTGCATTTGGATTCACTATATTTTCAAATACACTACCACTAATGCCAGTAGAAAGCACTCACATGTTTGGTTTTCTACTCCAAACACTAGGCTATTTGCGAATTTAAGTTAGCAAACCTTCTATAGTTCTACAGGTGTAACAGATACAAATCTACACTAAATATGAATATAATAATGGGCTGTACTGAATTGAGCGGTACTGCGACGAATTTAATGGAATTGTGGTGAATTGAACGAAATTATCAAGAATTTAATGGAATTTGGGTGCATTGAATGGAATTGAGTTCAATTTAATGGAATTTTGGTGAACTGAATGGAATTGAGATGAATTTAATGGAACTGATGGTGGAAATGGAATTCTAGTGTACAAAAAATAGCCAGTGTTAGACCCCTCTGGTGCCAATGAGTTGTTTCTTTGTTAGATACGACGGTATCAGTAGAGTATTTTTTTGCTTTCAAGTTGGGTCAATTTTCATTTTTAACTTTCTTATTACCACCAAAAATTTTTTCTGTGTGTGGAAATAACTTGTCCGACTCATACGTTTGTACGCAATGTCTGGGCATGACATTTTTTTGGATCTCGGTATAACGATGGCGTCCCACACGGTGGAACACCCTCGTCTCTCTTTCGCTATTTTGAGAGAGGACTTCAGCCACCGAGATCTGTTTCACATTTTTTATAGCATAAACTGTCGTTTTTTAGAGTGTGACTCTTTGTGGTCAACTTTTGGGTCGTTTATTCGTCGTGAAGATTCAAGGTATTTCACTCACTTTTGTGTTCAAGTTGAGCGTTTTTTGTCATATTCTTTCTATCGAATATGCTTGTCTGATGAACGTTTAGATGCAGTTATAAACTATAAAAAAAAAAAAATTTCTCCTTTTTCGAATTTTTTTTTTAACGGGTAAAGGGGATGTGTAACGGTATGATTTGCCGATTTCTATTTCGGGAGTTTTCGAAGCATCCTGGATCGGAGATCAGTTGAAGAGCTCGACCACTGCTGCTGCGCGCGTCGGAAAGCTAGTCCTGCGATCTCTCCGTTAGACGATCGACGATGCCATTTTGAATTCACGTCGTCTCGTTTTAGCAGTGCATATGAAAGGTTGATGTATTGTTCTCTCATTCTCGAATGAAATAAATTATCTGTGGCGATTAATAAATATCGGTGAGTACAAAGTTAATCAGACAAGCATTGTTTCATTTTTGCTAATAGTTCGTTTGTTTCATGTGAAGTGAAGTACTTGAGTAGCACGCTCGGGTTCTGCCATTTTGAGAATCGTGAGACTTTCCATCTGACTTCCTCAATCATCTGATGAATCAACTTTTCTTCTAGATCAGTTTATCTATGTTATAATTGATTGATTGAATTTGAACATTTCGCAATTCCTTTATCCTCTGATTTTCAATTTTTCGATTTATCTGTGCCAGTGCTTCGTTGAACACGTGGGAAGGGAATCAGACCTTCAACACCTTTCTTTGGAGGAAATTGAACCTTCACCTCCTGCAACGCCATTCTTTCTGGTAGAATTACAACGTCTTTCTGAAGATTTAAGAATGTCAGCTTCAGAAGAGCTGTGAGAAGTCGAAGATTCATCATCCTAGTTGGCAAAGAACTGGAAGTCTACTTCTTCTCAACTCTGGAGGAAGTCGTTGGATAATCACTTCCCTTACCTGACATTATTCGAATAGGATAAGTTAACTAAGAACGAAGAACTCTCATGAATGAAAAATCTAACGAATTGTTGATAATTGTGGATATCCTTGTTCTCATATTTTGATGTTTCAACTTGTAATAATAGATATTGTAAATAGCTATTGTCATCAGAGAAGAATAAATCTCGACTGTTCAAGTGTTGATTATCATTCGCCAGAGTAGAAGCATATTGTCTCATTGTTTCATGTTTACATGTTGTGATTAGCTGGGGCATTAGTGTTGAATCATAACCTTACACAATTAGTGACCAACGTGAAAGGGCGTGATTTTTCTTAAACCTTACACTTTTTCTTCTTCCACAATCTTGTTCCACGGCCTAGGTAGCTCGAGATTATTAAAAACATTCAAAAAAGTTTCGAAATCTACGTATGAATGCAACTTTCGATTGTATTGTCATTCGTTTTTACTTGCTGCTATAGCCTTTTAGAATTTATTCTGTTCAGTTTTTTCTTATTTTTCATCACGGCCTACTGTCAACTTGATATTTTTCGATAAGTACTGAGGACAATGAGGAAACGAAGATTTACAGTTACGGTTTGGCCAGTTTTCGAATCTTTTGCTGTTGTGGATTTGATGAAGTTGATTAAACTGTCTTCTGCAAAATGCTTCTACAAAGCCTACTGCAACCAGATGGTTTGAAATTTTGCATCGGAATTGGCATTATCCACTTTTTACACAAACACGGTTTCGTTGGGAACTTAAAAACGTGAACTTTCGATCCATTTCGGTTATTTCCCGTACACCCCGGAACAAATCACGGTTTCGTTGCGAACTTAAAAACGTGAACTTTTGATCAATTTCGGTAATTTCCCGTACACCCGGAACAAATCACATATTAGGCAATTAGTACCGAAAAGTAGTGCTCAATATCACAAAAAAACAAAGTTTTTACACTTCCATAGCAGGTTGAATAACAACGCAAACAAGTGTCGAAGCTACTAGATACAAGTGAAAGTAAAGCGTCTCTTCAGATCAGTTTGGTCACATGTAGTTTTAGAATGCACTTCTTTTGGTGACGTCATTGACATTCCAGATGGAGCCCTTAGGCCTTATCTTTTCCAGGAGGTACTGGTATACTTGACTATGCAACAAAATTTAGAATATTAGTTTGTTGAAATGATACGTTATAATATCGATGTGTCAACGTCTCAAATGAAAGTGCATCGATTTTTATATTAACGTAAACATTATTTAAATTGAACTTTCTTAGTGACGGGATATTATTGAAAATGAAAAATATCTCCCAGCTAGCACAAACATCCCTGGGATGATTTGCGATGTTTCGAAAATGTTGGCAGGCAGATGTTTTCTTCAGACGTAGAATTTAGTTCCCAAAAAGGTCTTCGAAGGCTATTGCGAATCTTTATTTGTTCGGAACTGTGCCATATGTGACAATTCTTTGTTTGCCTACTGGGTGAAATTGGCGAAGTTAAAATAATGTTAACATGTGGATATATTTGCTAGACATCACATAGTTTGCCATGCGAAGTTTATTCGGGCTGTGAAAATAAAATTTCTCTTCGGGCGCTGCTAGATGTCGTGATTTGCATTGTGTTACTCCGAACAACCCCTAACTATATTGGGTTCAAGACTAGGAGTTTCTTTTTCGGGATGTGCACTCCGAGATTAATGATGAATTAAAGGCTGAAATCGGTCATATTAATACTCTCATCTGATTTATCGTCCCGGTCCTTTCTGTTGAAGGTTTCAATAAACGTAAATTTGATGAAGATAGTTATATTCATTTCATTATAATTATTATATTTCGACGATAGTTTGTTCTATTGTTCCATACAGGGTGTAACAAGTTCGACGGCTTATTAGGCGTTTCTGGAGAACTTGACTTATTTGAAATCTGAAAATTGGGATTATGATATTGTTTGACAATATCTACCGAGCTAAAATATTCTTGGAGCCCGACCACTTTCAGTTATACAGGGAGCGAAAAAAAATTTTCAAAAATTTTTGTTTCTGCTTTTTCGTTTTTGAATTTGACAGAGTGTGCAATTCTGAATACATTCGTACTCAAATCGTTGCATTCGTCGAAATACTCTTCAAAATATCGAGAAAAACCTGAAGAAAAAGAGAGAAAAGAGTATTCGGTATTATGATTATTATTCCAAATCTAGATATCTTAAGCACAAACCGTTTTCACATTTTTAAAGTCGAAGACTGTGAAAATATTGTACATTTTTAAAATTTTGTCAATTCATCACAGGGTGTTCTAAATGTTGGGTCAAAAATTGGGATCAAGATTGGCCCATAACTTTCGTTTTTCAAATTAGAACCATATTTTTTGATGATTGCGTTGGATTGTATGAAGAAAAATGATGATAATGTTCTAACATGTTAATGCTCCTAAAACTGATTATTCTTGAGTTATTTAGGATTTTATGTCGTACGTAGCGTCAAAATCATTAAATTTGTTCCATATCAACTATGACCGTGGTCATAGAAGATGAATTATTCCAATAACTCACAAATGACACACATTTTTCTTTAATTCATTCATCATTGTTGTTATGAAACAGATTTTATGATTTTGACGCAAAGTACGACATGGAATAAGAAAATACTAAATACCTCAAGAATTATTAATTTTAGGAGTATCAATATGATAGAACATTGTCATCATTTTTCTTGGCAGACTCCAACGCAATCACAAAAAAAAGGTTCTAATTTGAAAAACGAAAGTTATAGGCCAATCTTGATCCCAATTTTTAACCGAACATTTGGAACACCCTGTGACGAGTTTTTCAAAATTCTAAATATGTGAATTATTTCCACTGTCTTCGACTACAGAAACGTTAAAACGGTTTGTGCTTAAGATATCTAGATTAGAAATAGCAAACATTATACCGAATACTCTTATTCCCTTTTTTTGTTTAGTTTTTTTTTGATATTTCGGAAAGTATTTTGACGAATGCAACGATTTGAGTACGAATGTATTCAAGTGTGTGTCACTAGTGAGTTATTGGAATAATTTATCTTCTATGACCAAGGTCAGAGTTGATATGAAACAGATTTAATGAATTTGACGCTACGTACGACATATATCAGAAAATTATAAATAACTCAAGAATTATCAATTTTAGGAGTATCAACATATTGAAACATTATTATCATTTTTCTTCGTACAATCCAACGCAATCATAAAAAAATAGGGTTCTAATTTGAAAAACGAAAGTTATGGGCCAACACCCTGTGATGAGTTTTTCAAAATTCTAAAAATGTACAATATTTCCACAGTCTTGGACTTAAAAAATGTGAAAACGGTTTGTGCTTTAGATATCTAGATTAGGAATAACAAACATAATACCGAATACTCTTTTATCTCTTTTTCTTCAGGTTTTTCTCGATATTTTGGAAAGTATTTCGACGAATGCAACGATTTGAGTACGAATGTATTCAGAATTGCATACTCTGTCAAATTCGAACACAAAAAAACCTGTTTAACTGAAAGTGGGCCGGCTCCAAGAATATTTTAGCTCGGTAGATAATGTCAAACAATATCATAGTCCCAATTTTCAGATCTCAAATAAGTCTAGTTCTCCAGAAACGCCTAATAGGCCGTCGAACTTGGTACATCCTGTATATTGGCTCTATTGTTGGTTCTATCGTTCTATACATTTTTGAATAGCACTTTTGTGATTCATTCTTAATTTGTTTTGAAGTGGTAAATCGTCTGACTTCGTTTATTTTACTTCTGTCATTTCCACCCCGCCTGGGGTGGTCGATGGGTGGATCGAGTAGCCCATTGATTATCACTGCCGGTCCCAAGCCCGGATCAAGGAGGAGGGTTGAAGGGTGAGGTTAGCAACCTGCCTTCGTAAAAAACTCAGATGCTCCCAGAACTGTTACATCAGCCTCGGATACTGGCCGGAACACTAATGACGACATGGCACGAAAAAGGAGACGAATATGGAAACGGAAGCAGAACATTATAAGATTAGGAAGCTGGAATATTACATCCTGGACTAACAAAGACTACGAAATCATCATGGAAATGGAAAAGAACCGAATAGACATCTGCGCTCTTTCAGAGACCAAGAAAAAAGGGAAAGTAAAACAAAGATACCAAAACTACATATTATTCTATAGTGGCGTTGACAAGGACCTGAGAGCACGGGGTGGTGTAGGGTTGCTAGTAAATAAAAAATTCGAAAAGGATATAAAAGAGGTGATATACATAAATCACAACATTATGCAGATGACCATGGAACTAGCCAATGAAACAACACACCTGATAAGTGTATATGCGCCAGATGCCAGTAAACCTCAAGAAGAAAGAGAGGAGTTTTTTGACCTCCTACAACACACTTTACAAAGGATTCCCACTAGAGATAAAGCGTTCATTATGGGCGGTCTGAACTCAAGAGTTGGAAACACGGTTATCCCGGATATCATGCACAGTTTCAATGAAGAATACAAGAATGACAACGGAGATATTCTGTTACAAACATGTGCATTCAACGAACTACGCATCAATAATACGTATTTTAACCATAAGGAACAACAGAAGTACACTTTCGTGAATACGAGAGGTCAGAAATCAGTCATCGATTATGTGATTACAAATAGAAAAGTCCATCCCTCTCAGATACTCGATGTACGCGTATTAACGTCAGCAAATGTGGGTACACAACACAGGCTAGTTCTATGTAAGTACCGTACAGCACACATAGCAAAGAAAAAGAAAGTGGCCAATTTTATCACAAAATTTAATATAGAATCTCTCAAAGATGAAAGCACCAGATATCTCTACCGAAGCCGACTATGCGAGAAAATTAATGAAAACCCAATAACAGAAGAGGATAATGTAGAAGCCGCATGGATAAAATTAAAGAACAATGTAAAAACTAGTGCTAAGGAAGCCATAGCAGAAAGAACAATAGACACCAATAGAAAGAATAATAACCAATGGTTCACACCAGAAATCAAAGAGCTCGCAAGAGAAAAGAAAAACGCCTACATAAAGTACATCAACAATAGATCAAACGAAGAGTATGAAATGTACAAAGCAGTGAGAAACAGAACAACTAATGCAATTAGAGAACTGAAGAAAAGATACTGGGAAAATTTTTCGGTGGAAATGGAGCATGAACTATACGGAGGTCAGAGGAAGATCTGGAACATGCTGCGGAAGAGAAAGAAAGCTGTGAACGAGGAAGTGATGATTAACGCTATAGACCAAGAAACGTGGGTAACATACTTTGAAAACCTGTATGATGCTGGTAACGAGGACCAACTGAACACCGAAAGCCCATCTTCTTCGTATGATACAGAGGATCAGATCACACTTGAAGAACTACAGACAGCACTGAAAAAACTGAAGAACCGAAAATCCCCAGGCATAGACGGTATTCCAAATGAACTGCTCAAATATGGAGGCTCAAAGATCGAGAGAGAACTAATGAAACTATACGGCAAGATACTGGATCAATACCGAGGAATGGAAGACGAGTATAACAATACCAATATATAAAAAAGGACCCAAATCCGATCCAAAGAACTATAGAGGTATAACGTTACTTAGCAGTGTACTAAAATTATTAACAAAAATACTAGCGACTAAAATTAATGCTAAGGTAGAGATCTCCGAGGAGCAGCAAGGTTTCCGTATAAATAGATCTACTGTGGATGCAATATTCATACTACGTCAACTGATAGAAAAATCCATAGAGTTCAATAAGCCTATGTACACATGTTTTATAGACCTGAAGCAAGCATTTGACAGATTGAAACTCCGGGATGTTATTGATCGATTGAAAACAAAAACGCGTGAATCAACATCATATTAACCTAGTGAGGGAACTCAATACTAACAACAGAACGATGATAAGAACAGAACATGGCCTCACGAGAGAACTTAAGGTTTTATCTGGGATCAGACAGGGAGATAGTCTTAGGGATCACGTAGATCGGATGGGTCCAGAGCGACTTGCGAAGTGGGCCAAAACGCAAAATCCAGGAACGAAAAGACCAGTTGGTAGACCCCCAAAACGTTGGAATGACAGCTGGACATTGATGTCACAAGAAGGCACATGACAGAAACGACAGGACTCCGTCCTATTTCAAGAAGAAGAAGAAGAAGAAGAATAAGAAGAAAAAATATGAATATAAATATGAATATGAATATGAATATGAATATGAATATGAATATGAATATGAATATGAATATGAATATGAATATGAATATGAATATGAATATGAATATGAATATGAATATGAATATGAATATGAATATGAATATGAATATGAATATGAATATGAATATGAATATGAATATGAATATGAATATGAATATGAATATGAAAATGAATATGAATATGAATATTAATATTTGAATATTAGTATTTCAAATTTTATCGACTCAAAAATTCCGTGTGAAGGCGAGGAATTTCCTGTTTCGGATTTTTTTCATCTATAAAATCAGAAAATAAGTTCATGAAATATTTACTAACGAGATTCAATGTGAGCAAGTTCCTTGTGAAATTTTTATTTTGTGCATGAAAACGCTATCAAAAAAATTTCGAAGAATTTCTTTTCGTGACATCCCAGGAAATTTTTCTTCTGACATACAAAAGAGGTTTTTTTGTGATATCCCAGGAAAATAATGATAATAACCGCCTGTGGCGGACATTTGATATTACATAAAAGTTCTATTCATGTGTAACTAGTAGTACATCGCAATGGATGTCCAATGTCTCGAAATATTTTACTTTTAACATCTCAGAGATATTTTTGTGCTCGCTGGGCTGGAACTTGGTTTTCTGCACCTCAACCGTATGCCTGAGAATTCATTTACTCACAGTGAAAACTTGAAATATTTATAAAACTGAACAGGCTCATAATTCATGACGTACGGCATGAGCGCATAAAAAAAAAAAAAAAACTTTCCATATGTGAGTCACATCAAGTTGATGACTGACATGAAAAACTCGAAATATCTCGAAAACTGAATGGTAAAAAAGTTTATGACAAACGGCACAAATTGTCACAAAATGAGCACAATTTCCAAAATTCCATCTGTGAGTCACAGCGTCAAGTTGTTGACTAACAGTGAAAGTTCGAAATATTTCGAAAACTGAATGAGCACAAAATTTACAACCAGCAGTACAAATTGGTACAAAATGAGCACAATACATGAAAAAAAAATTAAGAAATTCCATTTGTGAGTCACAGAGTCAAGTTGTTGACTCATAGAGAAAATGAACGGCACGAATCGGCACAAACTGAGCACAATTTATCGAAAAAAGAAATTTTTCAAAATTCCATATGTGAGTTACCAACTTGACGTTTGACTCAAAATATCTCGAGAACTGAATGAGCACAAAATGTATAATAAACGGCACAAATTGGCCCAGAATGAGCACAATTCATCGAAAAAAGAAAATTCCTAAAATTCCACATATGAGTCACAGCGTCAAGTTGGTGACTAATAGTAAAAACTCGAAATATCTCGAAAACTGAATGGCCACAAAATTCGTAACTCAAAGCACAAAATGGGCACAATTCATCGACAACAGAAAATTTTCAAAATACCATATATGAGTCACAGCGTCAAGTTGGTGACTCATAGTGTAAACTCGAAATATCTCGAAAACTAAATATGCACAAAACTGGTAACATACGGCACAAAATGGGCACAAAATACCAAAACATTTTAATATCAAAATTCCACTACTGAGTTACCAACTTGATGCACCTCATTTCTTCGTAGGCTAGAAATGGGAAAAATCAGTTGCACTCGCAGGAGCAGAGAAAATTGTTTCTGGAAGTCGAATTCATGGTCTTAAGCCATGGTGAGAGTGACTGAATACGAAATAGATTTTATCCTAAATGTGCTTCAACTGTGTGAGATGATCAGCTGCGAAATTATCATTGTAGCCAATTACTAAAACACTTTAACGATGAGGGCACTAACCAGGAGAAGCAAGGAAATGACTCCACAGTACCAGAGGAACCGTGCAGTACGCCTATGTTATATCGCAATTCGAGTGCTCGAGTTTTTACAAGGGACCGAAGAAGAGAACATAAATAATGTCGTAGGCCGTGAACTGCCACAGCTGACATGCTTCCGTGACATTAAGGACGTTCGATAAATAAACACTACCTGCAAGAGATTAGGTCGGCACACATGTCAGAAAGGTTATTTGCAAGCGGACGTCCTGAAGAAAGAGGTTTATCAAAAGTATCTGAAGAAAGGCTAGAGAAGAACGCCATAAACAAGTGTTTGCGCGAGTGATATTTGAAAATCGATCAGTGATCATAATGTAAAAGACTTCATGAAGCGAAATTAAGGGCCGGAAGAAATTTGTTTTCTATCTGCCGATTTGAACCCGACATATATAATTGATCTTGACCAAATGTTGTCGGGGTAGGTTCATAATGTTTTATGTTAAGTAGGTTAGTTCTTCGACTTCTCGCATGAAAATGTTTGTGTTTACC
>JAVSIQ010000894.1:0-150913 GCA_038502775.1 Hippodamia convergens
GGAAGAGTTGGCATGGCAGAAAGGGGAGCTTGCTCCTAAGGTTGCCATCAACAAAACTCACAATACAAGACCACTCAAAATCGATTACCCTGTTATTATATGTGACGAAGATTCAACATGCAATTCTTGGCAAACGGGTAGAATTCTGCAGGTGTTTCCAGGAGTTGACGGACAAATCGGATCAGCAGAAAATAGGACAAGCCGAGAGTTTTTAAGAAGACCAGTAGTTAGTTAATATTGCTGTCATCAGGGGGGAGGATGTTGTGAAAAATTGCACATATAATTTTAAATCCAGACACCGATGACAGGAATTCGAAATTTATTAAGTTAGTTGTTTATGTCATAATTGTTTAACAGTCGAATATTTGTCAATTTAAAAAGTAAATATATTTAAGACCCAGGGACCCTTTTTAAAAGATTTTACTGACCCGTTCTTGACGACAGAACACATCCCATGTAGAGAGTTATACAATAATTTTTATGGTTACGAAACGGCCAAGTCACTTATTTTTACCAAGGCAAAAAGTTTGTGAAATAGGGACTTGTGAAGATGAAGAATATAGAGTTAGCAGCTTGGATCTACATGAGATCTGATAACTTTTTGACAATGTTAGAAATACGACCTTGTCTTGGCAATATTTTACATGAAAATGTTTTTGGTTGGATTTCAATTCTTTTTGTACGCTGGTTATGACAAAATCCTTCAATTTAGTTCATTTTTCCCCAATATAATTAAATAAAATATAATTATTGCGAGATCTATTTCAAGTCAAACTGAAGGGATTTTTCCTCGAGCTAACTACAACTGTGTAGTTAGTCAACTTCATGACGTCATGGTTATCTTCGTGCCCTGTGTGTTAAGTTATGGCGGATGAGTGCAAAGGAAAGTGTCAGTCCCTCTCTCTCCGTTTTCAAGTAACTACACAACAAACCAGATTGATCTATTGGTTTGCTGGCGTAGTTAACTGTGACGTCATGGTTCTAACTACGCCGCGAAGAAATTCGTGTAGTTAACTATGGTATGCTCTGGTTTGGTGTGGTAAGCTCGAGGAAAAAATCCCTTAATTCACAATTCATGTTTAAAATCAACAATGTACGAAGAATAGAAATATACCTTTACCTAATACCAAGGTTCAAGCTGCGATGGCGATGTATTTGGAAACAGGGGACGGGCCGAAACCAAATTTTTTGGGGGGGGGGGAAATCCATATAAATTTTTCCAACTTGACATTGAATTGATAGAAATTCGTTATATATATTTCGGTATAATATTTGTTTCGGTAAAAAAAAAAAAAATTCAAAATTATGAATTTCAACAGAGTGAGGAGTAATTAACTTTTTTTCCATCTACCGAACATTCAATTAAGTAGATTTTATGGATTTTATTTTTTCATAAAGAGTATATTGATGTTGCTTGAAACTTTGAGAAACACTACTTGTTTGTTCCTTCAGTTTCGTAGCTTTTCTTCATTTCGTGGAATCTGGGAGTGAAGGCACGGCTCATTTTCATCAGAGAAAATATTTTTTCTGAAAAATCTATTCTTTTCATGCCGTGGAAGGAGTAAATATTGAGAATCGAAGTGATGAAAAATTAGCGTTGATTCTTTATTTTATGGAATCGTTTTGTTTTTGTGAGGACTACTTTGAGTATGTTCGAAACTTTGAGACACACTTTTTGTTTCATTCTTTAATTTAGTTCAGTTTCATTATTTGGTGTATCTCAAAATTTCAAGCATCATAAAACAAAATATTTGTCACAAAAAAGCAGATTCCATAAAATAAAGAAATATACCTGATTGAATGTTGGGTAGATGAAAAATTAAAGTTAATTACTTACCACTTTGATGAGGTTCAGAATATTGAAACTGCTCATCCCTAACATGGGTCTATTTCACAGAATAATGGGAACAAAATTTTCAGAAAATATATTTCGTTTGATAAAAAATAAGCATTACTTTTGCTTACAGATTTTATGAAATATAAAAAGAAGCTCTAGTTTATACAGAAAAAGTGTGTCAAAGTGTGTGTCATAAACCAAGATACTTCTTAAAAAAAACAGATTCCTGATTTGGTAGGGAAATGGTTTTGACCTAAATCACTCATATTGAAGAAACAATTTTTGAACAAAATTTCCTAATTTGAGTTGGCGATTTCGAATTCTTTTGCAGCGTTCATTGCAATTAGTGTTTGGAATTGAGGATATATTTGGTGTTTTGAAAGATTGTTGTTGTGACTTCCGATATTCTGTGGTCACTACCCAATAATTTCTCTCACACTTGTTTTCCTTCGTGTGCAGTTTCTGTTCATAAATTTTTTAGAATATTTTTTACAAGGCACCACATTACTCAAACTTCACTTTGAATCTTTTTTGGTTCATTATTTAAATTTATGTACAGGTATCCCAAATTTCTTGATTTTCACTGTTTTAGGTACTTCTGGACCAGATAGGTAAAAACTTCGAAAGGTGTCCTGGGCTCGATTTTCGTGAAAACACCGTTAGTGTGAAACCCGTTTCACGATATCTCTTTTTTTTTTTTCATTTTGCAAAAAATTGTAGATTTCGAAAATGTGCCATAACTTTTCTATTTACGAAAATATCTGAAAACGATTTGAAATTTCTAGAAGCGCTTTTCCACCGAAATAAGAAACTATATTCAATTTTTTTCTTCTCGTGGAAAAAACCATTTTTTTATTTCAAATACGAACACATTTTTTTTCATCTTGCATAAAAAAAAAATTCAAAGATAAAGAAAATTTGAAATAATGTCTTATTCGGATGAAAAAGTTCTTGTTGAAGAAGTTTTTATCTTTTTCAGATATTTTCGGAAATGAGGAAGTTATGGCACATCTTCTAAATAAAAAAAAATTTCAAAAATTTTGTTATATCTTTGATACTAATGAAGATATCGTGAAACGGTTTTCACTACTAGTATTTTCACGGAAATCGAGCCCAGGCCTCCTTTTAAAGTTTTCACCTATCTAGTCTAGAAGTACCTGAACCAGCCAAAATCAAGCAATTTGGGATACCCTGTACACATATTGTTTATTCGCAAAACAATAACACAATGTACGAAGAGAGTACGTGATTCTGCTTATCTGAAAGTAACAGCTTAAATTTATGATACCAGATGGTTTTTTTATGACATAGTTCATGCGACGACGTAACTGAAAAATTTACAACTGGGTACCTACTTCTTGAGGCCGCATTTCTTCCAACATTTGATGGTAAAAACATTGGGTTGAATATCATTTATTGCCGGCTATACATATATTCTCAAGTACTGATTGCAAACTTGTTTTTTCTAATTCAGATTCCTCTTGGAATCATGTATTTCAACTGCTTTGAAATTTTACCATCTGCTTTGTTCTTTTTCCAACTGTTTTGGATTTTTTCCCAATGCTTTGAAATTTTGCCAACTATGTACTTTGGAATTTTTCCAACCCTTTTGAATTTTTTTCCAACTGCTTTGAAATTTTTCCAACTCCCTTGAAAATTTTCCAACTCCCTTGAAAATTTTCCCAACTCCCTTGAAAATTTTCCAACTACCTTGAAAATCTTCCAATGGTTTGAAAATTTGCCAACTTCCTTCAACATTGGGGGGGGATCATCCCCCCCATCCCCCCCCTTGGGCCCGTCCCTGTTTGGAAACTGCCATCACAACCATTGTATAAAGAATCCTATCATTTTAAAATGATCACAACGGGAAATTGCACAATGGAAACTGTGGTTGAGGTTATTACAGGAAAATTTTATTTGGTGTAAATACACATGAGTCGTTTTACGAGAGCTTCATTTTAGCCCCTTATTCAGAATGTGGCGGCAATTTTCCCCTCAGAATTCTTGAATATTTTTTTCAACATTCATAACAAAACAGTCCTCCGTATATTTCAGTTTTCAGACCACTAGCATCACAATGGGCGGAAGTCTCATACAAACTTTCACATCACCTGGTCTGAGGATTGGGGGGTGAAAGTTTCAAGTTTAAGAATTTTTCCGTTGTTTGTGTACCGAAACTAGCTGACATCCCAAATTTCAACTACATAGAACATCGGGAAGTACTTTAACAGTTTTTATGATCATCAGTGAGTGAGTGACGAAATCTGGGGTTTTTTGATATCTATAAAATCGAAAATGTACGAAATATGCACTTGAAACATTGTACGTTTGATAAGTTCACTACTAGCATTATATTCTGAATTTTGTTCATCTACTATATATTCCAAACTCAAGTTATGAGGGTTCAAAAATACGGCGAAACACTTCGAGGCAATATAGGTAGTGCCCTGGCGCGGCGCTTCGCTGGCACGTCTTGGCAGGGGCACTACCTTGCCCCCAGATCGATTGTCCCATCTTTCTCCTCTTTTCAATATACATCAGTCTTCAGGTTGTGCCCGCAGAAATACACCGCGACCTTTGATATTCCTTGCGTTCATTAAAGATTTTGCGGATCTCTAGCGCCCGAAGGGTAGTTGGATAAGAATTTTTCTGCAGATGATACCATTAAAATTCTCATTTATGATCGAGAAATTAACTATTTAATGGAAAAACATGGGAGGTTATAAACCTCTCCATTTCGTGGTGTGATTTCTACCAATTGATGAGAAATACCAACGAAATACTTCATTGGCATAGCATAGCTCTAAAAGACCTTCGTTATATATCTCCGATCAGACTGGGCCAAACATCGTCTCGAATATAGTGCCTCGACTGATTACCTTGGACATTCAACTGTTCCCACATGTAGATAATCGATGTAAAAAGCTCGAACAGAGCAATTAAGTGATGCTGCATTTCAAAAATGATTTTGACTGTTTACCATACTAACGTGTATTTGTTATGTATAATACTGTTGTCATTTGTGTAAGCTCGGATGAGTCTGCTCGTGTGCTAATTACGCACAAGAGAATAATCCCGCTATAACGCTAGTGCTTCAATGAATGTAGAAGGGTTAGGTTCTTCGATAATGTGTTTCAACCTTCTTTCCAATATACTATCTGCTTGAAGTTACTAAATCATTTTTTTTTCGAATGAATACTTCTTCGAACAAGAATATTATGAAGCAAGAGAATAATGGATTGAGAGAACGATAATAAAAATGCAAAATTATTCAAAACTCTCCAAAATACATAGGAATTGAATTATGTAACTTAAACGCGGTGTTGAAATATTTGAAGAGCTTCATCAAGTCTTTATTTCATGCAGATATTTACTCATGTTCATACAGGGTTGCCTATATTTTTGCTCTTCGGATAAATCTCCTTTTTCATGGAAGAACTTTACATGAACATATGTGTTGAATACAAAAAAATTAGTTTTCTACTTGTAATCCACGCCACTGTTTTTGCGTGAAAATTATTCCGTTTTGAAATGAACTGAGTTTCCATTAGAAAAAAAAAAGTTTCGTGATTTTTTTTTTATAGAATGCAACCATTTTAAAGTGATCGAATAAAAAACCAAAAATGAATTTTTTGTTTTTGTGTTTTCTTTGTACCAAATTATCTGGGAAACCGTGCAATCTATGAAAAAATTAATGGGATTTTCTTTTCAACAAAATAATAGTTCATTTCAGGATCTGAAAGATTTTTCTGAAAAAAGACAGTGGAGTAGATTATAAGTAAAAAATTTTTGTTTTCAACTTGTATTTCATGAGTTTTTCAATGAAAAAGATCTGCAATTCGATGCCATTGTTATGGAGTGAAAATCTGGACCATCCTCTATCAATTATTTGTTCGATGCAATTATAGGTTAATTTACTTATGTTTTTCCTGTATAGAAAATGATCTTCAAATAGGTACTAACTGTATATTCAAACCTGAAAACTTCAACACTACACCTTTAATGTTGAATCCACTTCAAGAATTCTTTATGGTGAAAAAATCTACAAAATATTATTCTTGTTGCTTTCAAAAAATCGTTTGTGGTTAATCCATCAGTTCAACCTAATAGGTTTGTTCGCGGGTCCAATTCCGAAACGGTTCGTTACAAAGTCCAGAATCAATAAACTAGGCTATATTTCCGACCAGATTCTGATCTAACCTCACTGCGAACGTTCTTGGAATCAAAAAAGGTCTATGTGTTTATTTTCATGATACAATTCCTTAGCTATATTGATCAGTCGAAAATGTTGAATAATTGTACAACGTTAAAGTCTAGGAACAGCTCTTCAAAATATGCTATATTCTTGGGACTTCATCAACTCTTGATATTTCCTTAAGATCTCCGTCTCTTGACGATTAATTATGAATAAAAAAATTCAACTGAGTGAAATACATTTGATGTTTTCTGAAATTCGATTGACTAATCTGAAATTCAATTGACGGTTTCTGAATAACACTTGGAAATGGTGTAGAGGTCCAAGGATCAATTCTCGAGGCACGTCTTGTAGTTGATCTTAGGAACCCCGCGCACTGGCAACTATTCAGTTGCTTTGAAGAATTTAAAATGAAACACACGTTATTCAATGCGACCCCGCGAACTGGCGACTTTCAAGTTGCCGTAACTAAATAATTGCGTCTAGACCAATTCGGGGGCGATGAAACAGTTGCCGACAGAAATTAACCACGTGGGTTAATACTTGCAATTATTCAGTTGCTATTGCGTTGATATTGAGTAGGTCCTTGTCGTTGTTTTTATTTTTAAAGCAATGATCGTAGACATTGAAAAATTCATTTTGGCCATAGAGAAGTGGCCAAGAGAAATCATTAGAGATTCTATGCTCATTCTAGAATAATTGAAAAATTTGTTGGTCCTTTCAATCTGTCAAAAAGCTTATGAAATTGCCATTTCTGTTCGCTTGGAACTTTCTTCTCTTCAAATAGGACTTTCGATGGAAATTTCTGTGCCAGATCTTATTGAAGACTCTTCCTATATCTGAGAGGAAAGCTCCAGTTTTTTTATGTCCTCTGTTCACCTCTCTAGCTGATTTTTTGTCGACTATTCGTTTCGAAATTCAAATTCGTGAGTAGGTAAAATTTTTTATGCATTTACGAATTCTGATATCAGTTTTATCATTACTTTACTATAAATCTGTGTATAATTCTATGTATATTTCTTCTATATCAGTACAGTGTCAGCTATTTCCAATCTTCCCGAAAAACATCGTTCCTTCAAAATTGCATTTTCATCCGGCGCATCTAACGCTGAATTCTTTAGTGCTTGATTAAGAATTTAGTTCTTTTCTGGTGGTGTCCTTTTTTTAATTTTGTCAAGTTGTCTTCTTGTAATTTTTCCTATTTTGTCTCATCCTGTATAAATCACAGACCAAAAGTATCCATTAAATACATTGCAGTTGAAATGATCATTTTCAGAACAAGGATTTTTCATTTCTTGAGAAACCTAGGGAGGCCACGACCTTTGTCAATGTATTTATTATGCGTCCCACCCACTATGCGATTGCCTGCAGGCCGTCGCCTCAATAGGAGAACGTAAGATCAAAATCGCACAGCAACATACACTATCAGTTAACCGCCTGCAGGAGGACGTACAAAACTGCACATTCTGGCCTGATGGTGGTACACACTATGCGTCCAGTGCCTGCAGGCGGAATGCCGATGGCAAAACGGGATTGCAGGCGAACTTCAGTTATCTCACACAGTTCTGTCCACCATGCTTCGTCCGAAACGCTGTGCTATTTACCTTCTTTCAATTTTTGGAGGTGGTTTTAGGTGGAAGAGTGCCTCCAAGATAGAAACAATATGACATTGCTCCGCGAACTGAGACAATCTCATCGCGATTATTTGATTAATAATTTGAAAATGAGCGAAGAAGATTTCCGAAAATTCGTAGATTTGGTATCATCGGTAGAGTGGACACCCATTTAAGTCAAGCAATCAGTGCTGAACAAAGGTTGACTGCGTCATCTCCCGATGATCCCGACTTACCGTTTCTTACTTTTTCTGGTTCTTTTCGGAAATCACATAAAAAAAATTTGTTTTCACCGCATCGACTGTAGCTAATGGCACAGTCTTCTTATGAAATTCTAATAGCACGTTGTACGCTTCATCACGTAGCCGTTTATTTGGATACGCGTCATCTTTAATTCTCCATAAACAGGGATAGGCTCGGTAAAATTCAATAAATCCGGAAATAAAACCTGGTTTACTGTCCATCTCTACCCGTCAGTCCAATCTCGCACTATTGCTGCAGGAATGAAAATGGCCTGTCGAAAAACTGACGAGAACAACAGAATCGGAGATAAGACGATCACGAGCCTGCAGGCCAACTGACAGTGTGTGGCGGAGGGCACCTGAGATCACCGTACGACAGATCTGTGCCGGTCGGCGATCCCTCTTCCGATCCTCGCCTGTAGAGTGCCCACAGACCTTCAGTCCGCGCCAACTGTAGTCCGAGATCTTAAGATTAACTGATCAATGTGTGGGCGATCCAGATCGTGGGCCTCACGATTAACTTCAGTTAAACTGATAGTGGATGGGGCCCATTTGTCGCGTGATTCAAACCAGGAGTACCTGCTGAATCTAACAATATTCGAACGTATTGGAATCTCAATGACCGAAAAAACTCCTGCGTTGTAGTCCTATGAACGCATAAACATAACTTTTTCGAGCATATTTAGTGAATGTGAAATAAATCGATGTACTGAACCAACCAAACGCAAAATTGAAGCCGCACAGCTACAGTGGAGGAATTTAATTCGTTTAGGTCAAACAAAGCGCATCGGAAAACTTCAAAGGCTTAATTCGAAATTGATTAAACAGCATTTTAAATAGTGGCTTTTCTCTGTCGCTTACATAGATTTTCACTAATCCGACTTTAATAACTTGGAAAGGCGTGGACTTGACTGGAATCGAATCAGAAATAATTGCTTGGTTAAAATTAGCTGGGGTTTTTTTGGCACACCAGCATTTGTTGGTTGAATCTGCGAGAGATGATTCCTTCACATTCGGGTTCGAAGCAATTTCGCGATTTTTTCTATTCAGGCTAGTCCTCGTTTCTTCGGTTATGATTTAATACTGTTCATAGATCATCCTTGAAACTGAGTATATGAGATTTTTATTTCGACTTCAGCGCAGTGTTTATAAAATTTATTTCATTGTATGCATGTTGAATTATGTACATGTCATATATTCTCCACACAAGTTAATAATGACCCGATTCAATTTTGTAGAAAAATTTCGTCCTCTGTTGACACTCCATCGCATGCCAAGATTCATTCCAAAGAATTGGAATAATGGATTTCATGACAAATTTGAAATGATCGAGAAAACAAAAAAAAACCTTCAAATACAAGAATACAGGTAATTTATTAATTCAACTTGTCTAACATGAACCCAAAATCTGAAATTTTGCATTCAGTTCACACTCACATACACAATTTTCAGTTAAATTATTTGCCCTCTTCTTGTTGATAATAACAGTTACCCACATAAAATGAATAATGTTATCCATATCCCTTCATTTTTGAGTCCGCCATGAGTATAATACACGTTATCTCATAAGATATGTTTGACTTAATTCTTCAATATCTTTTATGAATATAAGATAACTACAATGTTTCATTCTAATTCAGGGCCCATCTTGACTTTATGTACCCACAACAATGTACAACGACACATACAATAAAAAGATTTGAATTAAGACTATTCATTTATTTATCCATTGCATTATCGGAATGAGTTCATTACAGCACCAAAAGCAGTGCTGTAATCAACTCATTACAGCATTTGTTTCAGTTATATTTTTCGTTTTTTGGTTGTCAACACTGACTTCCGATCTTATCAATTTTCAAGACACGTCAATTAAAATTCCTTTATCCACTCCTATTGAATAATGTATTCATTATTCAACTGCATTTGAGCAATTAATAGTATCTATGAACAAACAGCGGGAGTTATAATAACTCCCGCCTATAACTCCCTGTGATTAATCAGAATAGACTCATAGAATTATTTGACAACCGAATCTCAAGTTACTTCTGTAGCCGGTTGACAGAGAGCGAACATCTCATTATTGTTATCGATGGGAGTAATGTCACTTGAATAATTCTGACGTTTTCAAATTTAGTTGACACCTAATTATTGTTGTGAATGTTTTTCTGAATAAGACCTCCGATAGTGAGGATGAAATATTATGTAGGTACACTTCCAGAAATATGACAAGCAGCTAGTTCTACAGTAGGTACAGAATTTATTGCCCGCGGGAAATCCCAAAACAAATAAATATAAACGTGTATCAAAAATTTTCAAGAATGATGTGTGATAGTAAGAATGTATATTATTATAGTTGTGGATAAAGTATAGTATTCAACTTGCAGTAATGGTCATAACTCCCTTGATGAATTACAGCACTCGCCTCCGGCTCGCGCTGCAAACTTCATCTGCGGGAGTTATGACTTGCATTACTGCTCGTTAAATAATATACTATTATCTGTAATTTTTCGTGACAGTCCCACACAAGATACAATACAAAAGTCACTAGAATGTATAATATGAATTGTTCATTGAATTTAGACATATTTCACAAAAATTGACTGAAATAGAGAAAATATCACTCATGAGTTCCAAAACTCGCTTTTTCGCCGCTCATTTTCGAATTTCGCATTTGTGTTGGAATCAGAGCACATTCTGCAACTTGTTTAAGCATATACTATTTCATATAAACTCCAGTCGCATGAACTTTGGAAAATTCTTTAAATATCATAAAAGCATTTTATGCTCTTTCGGAATCTACTCAACTAAGATTAAACTCAATCTGAGTTTATGTATTTGGATGGGAGATATTCATGCAGGAAATTTCATTTCATTCGGATAGGTTGAGTTTTTAGGTGTTCATATAGAAATTTTTATTTTTAGATTTCCTATATTATAGATTCATAACCATTGGTGCATGTAGTTCATGTATCTGTAGGGTGAATACTTCATGGGATATTATTGTATTGGTTGCACGTGGCTGATCTTGGACGATATAAAAAATAAATAAAGGTTATAATTCCATTTCAGAGATGCGTTTAAAGATGAATTTCTTAAGGCCTGCTTTGTAAATCTGTCAATCGAGTGGTTGAAATTCAACTATTCAACCTAAGCATCAAGGCAAGTTTTTTCGTACAAAAACCGGCCTTCAAGCTGAGGTTCAATCTCAATTCTCGGTTGACACGTTTATGAAACAGGCACTTCTTTCCTCTTTTATATTCGCGGTTTGCAAGGACTGATATTATTTGTGACGCAATATAAATGTGAATATGGAGCCAAATAAATATCAAATACAAATTTCTTATGCATGTCCATGGTACACGTCGAAGGAGACTTGGTTAAACCAGTTTCAAAAACGGAGTATGGGGAAACATACATGAGCCTACAAATTTCACTGCGAACAATGAAAAAGAAATGGAAAAACCTACCTTGAGAACTTAGACAATTCTTGTGATTTGTCGACTATGGGAGTTTTTGTATAAGCAATAATAAACTAGTATCATTATTCCCAGACGGCATATTCCTGGAATATTCCTCCTATCTGCCATAAGGCCAAAAGATATTGCAATATGCACGGTATATGCAAAAAATATATCAAATATATCTGCTCTCAGAGAAATATTCCATACATATGCCACCCCAGATATGTCTGGTATGGTATAATGCTATGAGAATATCCATACGATATGCTTTCAGAATATTATTTAATAGTATTCAATTGGTAAATACATGAAACTTCAAGGAATTTTACAAATTTTACAAAATCCTTTTGAACGATAATTTTTTATAGTGTAGGTGTAGTACTACTCGCAAACTAACTATTACCACTACCTTCGATTTTGCTTCTGTTCCGAAACTTACTGATGAGTGTGCTATTCCCCAGTAACTCTGTTTTAAAACTACAAACGTTCTTTATAGATTATATTTTGAAGAATCGCAGTTATGATGAAGTTATAGTCGGATTCAAATGAAAAAAAATAACATCCCATGCGGGATTCGAACCTGCTTGAGGTCGTACGTTTGTATTGACTATCCACCTATTATTATTATTATTCCACCTATTATTATTATTATTATTATTATTATTATTATTATTATTATTATCCTGTATTTATAGTACTTGCTTTGAGATTAGCAGTTGAATAGAAAGGTGAGTGTAGAATGAACTCAAAATAGAGCCTATGATATTCACGTCCAATGCAAAAATCCACTCATGATTGAAAATGTATGAAGCCATCCCTCCACAGAAAATAAAAATGTTCTGTTCAACTCTATAGGGCAGTCCAACAAAACAATTAAATATGGGCACTGGGGACAAAGAGTAAACAAAGCGCTGTCAGATAAACGTCAAACTAAAATCCTGGATCACAAACAGAAAGCAGAATGTGTATTTTTAACAGAAGTTTTTTCAATATTCGGAATTGATGTTGAGAGTTGTTAATTTCATGGAGTTTTAAGAGGAACATATGTTCCATGATTGACACATGTCGTATATAAAAATCTCTTATTCAAAATTAAACGGTGTAGTGATAGCGGTGTAACCAGTTGTATGTATGTATTTTCCATGCATTCTAGGTTTCAGTGAAACCCCTCAGAAGCTACTTAAAGCTTGTGCGAGTTAGAATGATGGGTGTGTTCTGTGTAGGCTTTGTTACTGTGTCCCGACGCCACCTTAGGCACAGCACTGTTAATTGTTTACCCAACAGTGAATGGTTCGGCGCGTTCTCCATACCAGAAAATTTCTTCCCTGGCGGAGACTCGAACCCCGACTTGCCGGGTCGGAGTCCAGAGCCCTATCCACTAGGCTACACGCACATACTGATAATTACGGTTTTTTACTAAATTATTGTTACTGTTACGTTCGGAAGAAGTAATTATCTATGAAACAGTTATAATAACAAGGCTTTCGGATACCTCATTTTCTCCTGATCAGAATAAATTAATATGCCAGGTAGGTATATATTTACTATATTAATACTAAAAAAAATCATTGAAAAATTGAAAATGAAGAAGGTCTATTCAACTACTTCTGCGTTACTTGGTAACGTCGCATGACGTAGCAGTTCCACACGTTTCGTGCAAGCGTTATTTGTTATTTCCATTTTTCTAAACCTGACCTCTAACAGTTTCGATTTTTCATGGGGAAATGCTAAAGTAAAAATTGAATAAAAACTTTTAGTTTTTTTCACGATTTTACATGAATATTATTGATTTTTTGATGCTGTTTCTTGCACAAGATAGGTATGTTAATAATTTTATTTTTTTCAGGTTTTCCTGAAATTATTTACGATTTACTAAATGGCAGGGATAAAAAAATAGCTATAATGATAATTTCAAGAATGCTGGTTTTTTCAAATCAAAAATAATAGAAGATAAACAACCCGTGAAAATCTATTCAGGAACTTGTGGATCTTGATTCTGCATGAGATGACGTGAATATCAAATCGGCTTCGCTAGCTACTCCTATAGGTGGAATGCTTGAAAAATATATGAGCCGGTTAAAGGAAAAGTGGTATAAATTACAAATTCCGAACTTTTGAGTTAAAGTATCTATTTATGCACCGTCGACCTGCAGTCCGAGACTGCAGAAATGTAGATCCACAGTTCTGTTATCAGTACACATGCCCAGATAATCGATAAGTCCCAGCCGGCAGTTTCGCCAAATCGCTTGAGAAACTATCGTGTGTAGAGCGATTCTTTCAGATCTCATCGACAGTTCAGAATTTCCAAACTATTTGAAATCTCACAGCCAAACTTGGAGATTCAGCTAGTAGAATCTGCAGATCTGAACTGAACGTGTATGGTCAAATTTAGTATGGACTGCAGTCCGCGGACTTTCAGTTTTCGATTTTCGGATCAGGTCTTACGATTTAACTGTATCATGTGTAGTGCGCTACAGTTTTTGGATGTCAATTCAAATCGACAGTCCTGGGACTGCAAGCCGCCGGATCGTATATAGGCATCATTATACCGATATTTGGGTCCATAAGGTTGCATATCATTCTTCTTATGAGTGGTATAAGTCAAGCCATCGTTTTGACCGAGTATGTAACAATCTTTTCCATACCTATCGATGCGATTTTTAATCAATTGCAACGTGAAACCTTAATTTCCTAACATTTCACTTAATTGGAGTTATACCACTTTTCCTCTTAGCCACTCGTATGTTTATTCCGATAAATTGGTCGGTGCTATATCTTTGGTTATGTATATTTACCTCTATATTTATGGTTTTTCAGGTCGAAGAATTATTTTATGCTGGTGGAGTAACCTCAAGGAAGTCGTAAAAAGGATATAGTAAATGACGAAGTATTGAAAGAATATAGTTGGGTTGGGAGAAAAGGCAAAAAGACTTTTCATCCCTAATAAAATTTTGCAATATTCTCAAAGGTACATAGTAAAAATTTCAATTTCAGTGATGATTAAACCCGAATTTATATTATAATAATACTTTCAGAGGTTGTAAAGCAGAATAAAAGTATTTTCTAAGGAATATGTTTGTTATTAAAGGTTAAAATCTGTCATGGAATTACGACAAAATTTCACATTGTGTTTTCTAATATAGCCTTCAGTATAGCGCTCTTAGATATATAAATATTTTCAACACCAATATTTTTAGGGGAAAGCTGCTAGTTCTCAAACCAAATAATCGAATTTACCAGTTCAATATTTCTACCTGTTTGAAAATTACCTCACTTTTGTGTTTTCCCTATTTTTGGTTCAATTCACTAAAATGTTCATTTTCACTTATTCGCAGTTTCTATGTATTGTTTTGTTTTCAAGAATAGCTAGTTGATTTATATTTCATTTTCACCTACTCTATGTTAATTTTTAAAATTTGATAATGTGATATTTTTGTAAATGTATGATATTATAAAAAACAGTATTCTAAAAACTTCGTAATAATATATATATAATATATAATATAATAATAAGCCTTTATTTTCCAACAGGTAAAAAAAACCCAATTACAGGAAAACATATCTCAAAAACAACCATATAATATTGAGAGAAATGAATACCAAACACAAAATAAAGATAAACTTAATCTAAGAAGGGTCGGACATACCAGATTCCTCCAAATAGGCAGCCACTACAGAGCGGGGAGAATCATTATGTATGTCACATCTGTTGGCCACCGAATTAAATAATCTGCACATTAAATTAACCGGTGACCTAAAACTGGCGTTCGTTCTACCCGCCCTGCAGTAGAACACGGTATTACTCCTTAAGCCGTCTCGAGGCACCAAAAATGAAATATGTTCCAGTAATTCAGGACAATCGATTAAGTCATGCACAATTTTGTAAATTAACATTAATGCTTTTATATTGACCCTATGTTCTATGGGCTCAGCACCAAATCTACTGAGCAACGTAATGTTGTCACAGCCCAATGGAGGATAAACCCCATCTTCCCTCCAAACTAAATACTTATAGAACTTTCTTTGTACAGATTCAATTCTTTTTTTATGGCAATTATAAATTGGCCTCCAAATGATGCTACAATATTCAAATTTACTTCTAATAAAACTATTGAATAATACAATTAGCGTATGGAAATTTTGAAATCGCCTACCATTACGAATAATGAATCCATAGGTTTTACTGACCGAAGAAATGAGCTGATACAAGTGCGGTACAAAGGAACATTGACAGTCACACAACACTCCTAAATCCCGTTATTCTGTTACACGCGACAAAACATGACTATCGATAAGATAATTATAATTTATCATATTTTTTTTCTTTGTATAGGACATTGAATAGCACTTTGATACGTTTAATGACAGCCTATTAATTTCACACCATCTCAAGAGAGCGTCCAGTGCCTCTTGCAATCGAAGACAATCAGCAATAGAGAATACCCTACAGAAAAGCTTTAAGTCGTCCGCGAACATCAGAATAGAAATATCTGCACCATCAAGAACATCGTTAATGAAAAGAAGAAAGAGCAAAGGTCCCAAATTTGAGCCTTGGGGAATGCCAGAAGTAGCACAGAACTCAAATGAGTGGGACTGCTCGATCTCCACAAAACATATTCTATCCCTTAAGTAAAACCCCATCAGTGAGGTCAACCTATCTCCAAATCCGAATGCAAACTTTAATTTCATCAACAAAATTCCATGATCTACTTTATCAAAAGCCTTTTGAAAATCAGTGTAGATTACATCCACCTGTCCAGATTTATCCAAGGCATCAAATACCTGTTCAAAAAAACATACAAGATTAGTACAGGTAGATCTTCTAGGCATGAAACCATGTTGATTAGGCTTAATACGGTGCTTTATGAATGGAAAAATTGAATTATATATAATTATTTCAAATAGCTTAGAAAAATTTGATAGTACAGCAATCGGTCGGTAGTTTTTTATATCAGATCTCTCTCCCTTTTTAAAAATTGGTATGATTCTAGATTGTTTCCACACAGAAGGATAACTTCCCCTAATAGCAGATATATTGAAAATATGAGATAAGGGTGCAGCAAACACACCAATGCAGTCCTTCACCAAAAAGCTAGGAACTCCGTCTGGTCCAGCCGTACACTTATTCGACAGCCTTCTAGACGCCTTGATTACATCCTCCTCCGCAATATTTCCTATTTCAATGAAATTGCTATCATAAACCTGTTCCGTGAATGAAGATTCTGAAGGTTCCTCATACACATTAGAGAAGTGAGTAGCAAATGCGTCCACAATCTCATTAGGTCTTGCAAAAGTCTCGAAACCATTGGTCATAACACCAGGTATACGAGAATGTCCCTTATTCTCCTGCATAAATGACCAAAAAGCACTAGGATCAGAGCTTATTTTATCCTCGGAAGAAGTAACAAACTTTTTATATGCACTACTAATTTTAGATTTGAGCAGTTTGCGAAGTGATTTATACCTAGAAAAATTGACATCATCCTTGTACCTTCTATAATTATTTAATGCCTTCAACTTGGATTTGCTCAACTCAATTATTTCAGAGGTATACCATGATGGAAAACGTTTCTTCCTCCTGATCTTGACCGGAACAGTTTGCTCGAATATATCATTGAGAACGGTATAAAATTCAGTGCAAGCTATTTCAGAATCATTACTTTCTAGAACCTTTGACCAGTCTGCGCCGAGGAAGAGACCATACATGTCAACGAAATTGGCTTTACGAAAGTTAAAGGATGAGTACGTAGCATTGCCATCGATCCCAAGATTGGACACTCTTTTAGGCTGCCGCAGACAGAAAATTTTTTCATGACAAAATTGATACAATTTTGATGTCTACCTACAGTAAAAAATAATCACTATATATATATATATATATGGAAAAGATTTCATGGACATAACCCTCTGAAATTAAAACGAACCGTAGACAGCCGTTTCGGGCTTTCGGCCCTCATCAGTACGTTATGCGTTTTTGAATTCCAACTTCTCACTGTACTGATGAGGGCCGAAAGCCCGAAACAGCTGTCTACGGTTCATTTTAGTTTCAGAGGGTTATGTCCATGAAATCTTTTCCATGTATTTTACCGATCCCTCATTATTCATATCTTTTTAATATATATATAATATACATATATATATATATATATATATATATATATATATATATATATATATATATATATCAATGCATCATTATTAGTATCACTATAGAAATTTTGATATTGCCAGCATATCGTCGGTCCAATGCGAAAGTTGCAAATGTGCTTTTTGTGTTTGAGAAAAACGCGTTTTATAAATTCAAGACATTGCTCAAAATAGAGATTTCATTATGTAGCACTTTATGCATTAGTGCAACAAACTATTTTAAGCTATGTCTTGAATTCTCAAAACGCGTTTTTCTCAAACACCAAAAAAGCAATTTGTGACTTCGGCATTGGACCGACGATATGACATGAGATAGAAAGATATTGCCGACATATATGAATGGGGAGATATTTTATAAATGAATATGCATAGCATATGCCATGGATAAATTTAGGAAGATCATAAGATATTGCTGGCAGATCTTTCATGGTGACCTCGAATATGACAGGCTTATGCCTTGTGAGATCATGCATGGAATATTTCTGTGCCGTCTGGGTTATATGCCAAGAATCTGTTTCAAACTCAAATCACCAGAATTTCCTGGTATTCTATCCAAACGTGGACACTAACAGTTTCCCATGCATATATGTTGGTGGAGTTAAAGTTATCGAGAACTGGTGAACCGATCACTAAAGTAAAGAATATTGTTTGACGTATTGAAATAACGAAATGATGATAGAATTGGTAAACCCTATTTCACGGATCGAAGCTGTCAGAAGCGCTATCTGACATCACAATTCTTCATAGGTGCTCAAAAAAATATGTTCAATCATGAAAACCAGTCAGTCATAAATCGAGAATATTTCATCTATGGCTCGATTTGAACCTAATGCAGAGAGCGTAGTTTTAAATTTTCATTACTGCTGTTTAAATGTCGGAAATGAAAAATTGAAATGGCATTAAGAGGAAATATGGAGTTCAATTTTCGACGTTGGATTGAACACAAAACAGATGAAAAGGCTTCAGGTCCGGCTTCGCCATTGTATCTTGGGATTTACAATTTAGAGTAGGCATTTCATTGCTGTAGGTATATCTTGTGTAATATTTCAATGTTAAATTGTGAAATGTGTTTGTTATATTTCCTTTGACTTGTGAAAGCAATTATTCTTGTAACTGCACTCTACAACACTAAGCTCTTTCATTAATCGAAAACAAAATTCTGTGAACTGAGAACGGTATGCTAATATCAACCCTTTGTGTCCCATGACATAACTTTTATGGGAAATTTTTTTAAAAATATTTCATATCACATCATAAAAGTTAAGCACTTTATACATAAGTATTTACCTATATATTTTTCACCAGTTGGACTTAGGAGTACTAACCTTCAAATCGCCTTTGTACTCCTAAGTAACGTGACACCGTCAACAATCAGAAGAATAGGACCGGTGGAGGATCACATGGTGAGCGTAATGGGGCACACGCCCCTCCTTGCGGAGCCTACATTAAGCAAATGATTGCATTTTCATTACGATAAAAGTGAAAATAGTTCAAGATCTGTTTAGCACCACCTCCTTCCTTGAGTTCCTTCTGTATCTGCCAATGAATAGAGCGCGTAAGTAGCGTGAGAATAGGCCAGAGATATAAAAATTCAATAGGAGAACGGACTTTTATATTCAGACTCGATGATTTTTCGAAGAAGAATTTTTGTAAATCATTATACAGACCATCTATAAAACAATTTTAACGAAATATTATGATGAACATCAAATGATAAATCGAATTGGTTGAGGCTTTCGCGACCATCGTTCAATGTAACCTGTTCTTTCGGATAGAACCATCGATTCGAACACAGCCAGGTCTTTTCGACATAGTACGTAATTTCTTCATGTGACGATTTAGGGACTTCCTGCATTGAAATGGTCTTAGGGAACATCGAATATCTTCCATGATTTATCATATTTGGTTGAGCCAGTAGTTGATACACTTCTCGAAACAATTAAAGAAACAGAAAATTTTTTCACATTTTTAGGTGTTTTTCAACATCCTTTATCTAAGTGTAAAATGGTCGTATGAGAAGTAGAAAATTTAGCTTTTAAAGCTTGAAGACCCTAGTTTCTGCATTTGTTGGTGAACAATTTCTCAGAGTACCGGTAGCCATGCAATCTGCGGATGAAGCACGAAGAAATTTTTTTTGAAAGTTTTTAAATTTTTCCGTTCGCTCTACGCGCATGGAAATTTTTATTTGACCTAAACCGATGCGGAGGCCACATAGCCTGCTTATTTAGCTCTAATTTGTTTTTCACTACCCTCGGAAATGACCATTTGTCTTCCAGATTTTCAATATTGAATGCAAAAGGACCTTTTTTTTACTCAACTGCCGATATCTCCGGAACTACTGGAGGCCTTACAGACCGACAGCCGGTTTCTTTCCCACAAAAATAGTTCATGGTGTTAAAAAAAAAATTTTTTCACCTGTAACGATAGTGTGCGAAGAGAGCAAGAAAATGCTTTTTTGCCATTTGTTGGTCAACGAACTGTATCTTCGTCAATATTGGAGGGAAAGCTAAGGTTATAAGAAAATTTCACAGCCTGATGTACCCCAAAGGCCCCTTTTAAATCGGTAGATCGATCGGTAAAGAGGTTTTCCGATTGAAATGTTAAAAGAATTAAGGAAACAAGGTTTTTGTTCCTTAAACTTGAGCTAATGTTTTTGAAAATTATTGATTTAATTTTCTCAGTCAAATTTAAGCTTCATTTGTGCTCCAGGTCCCTGACAAAATCCACACGCTTGAGTGAAACATTTCCAATGGAGAAGGTAGCGTCAAAATCAATCGATCCGCGTACCACAGTCAGATGCTGGCACTTATAGATGTTGAGCGGCAACCGAATTTCTGAGCACCAAACTGATACAGCATCCAGATCTATAATAATATAATAATATAATATAAACTTTATTTAGCATACAACTATTCGAATACATGAAAATTATACAATATACTATTCATATTACAAAGTTTACCTATCTTTTATTCCTGAGATATTCACAAACACTTTTGTCAAAACCGCGAATACTTGTCGACCTTTTTATTTCATCAGGGAGTGCATTGAACATTAAAACACCGTCATACAGCAAAGAACCCATCAGAAAACTCTTATTTGTGAACTCGACATTAAAATTGTCCTTCGTTCTTAATGATAGGGAATGCATTTGATACCTTGTCGTCAGCATCTCGGTGAGGTAAGATGGAACACCTCCATTGACCATTTTGTAAATGAGGGACAAATTTGCTTTTTTAATGTACTCCTCTATCGACAGCCATTTCAAAGCATCCAGCATGCATTTAATGGGAGTGTATCTATCACACCCCAAAATTATCCTCATGCATCTGTTCTGAAGGACCTGCAATCTCTGTATATGTTCCTTTGTACAAGATCTGACTCTATGTAAACAATATCTTCGTTAGATTTTACAGACAGAAACATCTTGAGATCATCTGCAAATAATAAGAATTTAGTAGTGTGCTTGATTACTTTTCCGATGTCAATTATGAAAATTAAAAATGAAAGGGGGCCCAAATGGCTACCCTGAGGTATTCCTGAGGTGACAAGAAACTTTTTCGTTAGAGTAGAGCGAACCTTTACTCTTTGGGTTCTATCAGAAATGTAAGAAATGAACCAATCAAGTAAAGAATTACCAAGACCAAATGATTTCAATTTCTTGCGGAGTAAAACGTGGCTAACTCTATCTGTGAATATAACTTCCACCTGATATGGCTCATTCAAAGCATCAAAAGGGTACTGCATGAATACAGAAAGACTGGTGTCTGTACTCTTGCCCTGTGTAAAACCATGTTGATCATTGATTATTCTTGGTATTATGTAGAATTTTAAGCGATCATATACTTTCCTCTCGAAGAGTTTAGGAATGGCAGTCAAGATAGTAATAGGGCGGTAGCTGGCAATATTGTTTTTATTGCCACTTTTGTGTATAGGGATTACAAAACTCAACTTCCACCTTGCAGGAAATTTTCCACTCTTCAAGGATTTATTGAACAGAATGCTCAGAGGAGCAGAGGACAACTTATCAAAAGCAGCGTAGGAACCTCATCAGGGCCTGGCTCTTTGTTCCTATCGAGCAATTTGATATTAGAAGATATATCATCGGCAGTGACAACGAAATCATCAGAATTTTGTATACTTTCAGCAGAAAACTGATCGTCAACAGCAATTCTAGGATCATCTACTAGAAATAATGAACTGAATTGCTCTTTGGAGTAAACAAAATTCCAAAATTTCTTAATATTATTTGAAATAGCATCCTCAATATTTGCAACGAAGCTCCGAAAAAGCTAGATAATCCTACCACAAGTTAGTGCTTTTATATTTTTCATGCAACTTTTTTTTTCGATGATTTTCTTCTTCAAATTTCGAGAAAACCAAGGAGGAAAATCGGAACGAGAAATACGAGTTCTGGGTATGAACATATCAACACCCGCAAGGAGCAGCCCATAAAAACTTTCCACCATGAATTCTACATCTGCATCTGCAGATCGCAATGCATTTAACCAGTTTATCTCACACAAATAATGATTCAGACTCACATAATCGCCAGCACGAAAATTATAGGAAAGAAAGTCGAAATTTGGCACAAAACATACAGAAAGATGCACTGAAAAGGAAATAGCAGGATGATAGGGGTCCAATCTAGAGAGAACCTCAGACGCCGGCACAACATTTAAATCCCTATCTCGTGAAAAAATTAAATCTAACATATTTCCGTACCTACTTATTCGAAATAACGTTATTCTGAAATAAATTAAAAAGCCGAAAGTGTCAGAAATAGCACGAGATGACTCAGTAAGGGTACCGGATACACATACACCAAGTTCATCATTGTCCCAAGATGTCGAAGGTAGGATATAGTCACCGATGTACACCTCATCGGTATCGTAAGCCAGTACAACACTTTGGACATTGTCCCAGTGATCCTCGTAAACAGATATTGGAGACTTGGACGGAATGTAAGCAGCACCAAAGAGACGTCTAACTTGAATGCACTTAACACCAACGTAAATATCCACTTTTCTTGTAAAAAAGAATCTCTACCTGTATTATCGTCTTTAAGTTGTATTCAATTTGCAGGAAAAGTACTATTATTATTACTATTATTACAGGTCACTATTGGAAGTGCCTCTGAAGAAAGGGATCTTTTCACGGTAATTAGACAACCTCCACCACGGTCTCTATCACTAGTAGTCGTAGATCTATCAGTTCTATATACATCATAATCGCCAAACTGACACTCAGCGTCACGAATATCTGTCATCAGCCAGGCCCCAGTAAAGATTATAACATCATAGTTCGTGAGAGAAACATTCAACATGATATCCCGAAGTTTAGTCCGCATTCCTCGAATATTCTGGTAATAAACAGATAATTGATCGCGCACATAAAATCCCTCAGAACTTTTACCCTCCTGTATATTTACTCCCTTTTTGACTTGACTTTTCTAGATACACCACCAATATATCTGATTTTCAAGTCCAACTCACCACTCGCCTTCCTCTTATCCAACTCAGTCTTCAATCCCTTGAAGTACTCTCTTTGCATCATAGTTTGATCGGAACGAATGAACGAACTGTGATCCCGAATGTAAACCCTATTTTTCAAAACGGAAATCACTCTATCGGGGCTATCTAAGGTTATTTTAATAGTTCGCACATTACGGGTATTTCCCTTACCTAATCGCACTCATTTGACAATCTCACACTCAACCGGGAGTTGTGAGAAAATATTCTGCAACAAATCTGAGTCCGTTCCCGACGCATCATCAGGCTCTGCTAGGATCACATTCTTAGCTCTTTCTGCGCGTTCGTTTATTTCACTAATTACATCTTCAGAAGACAGCTGACATCCTACTTCTTGGGCATATTGCTTACTTTTTGAACTCTCTGTATCTCTTTGAATTGACGCCTGTTCAGTTTTGAGAGCTTTAACTTCATTTCTTAATTCAGCATTCTCTCTCTCCAATGATTTCATCTTCAATAGAACCTCAGCATTTTGCCTTTGTATGTTCAGCAACATCTTCATGAGATCATCATTAGTTACCCGAGATTTTTCACCAAAGGAATATGCAAATACCTGCTTGGCAGAATCCAAATCCACACCATCAGTTGTGCCTAATTCACAATAATCGCAGAACCAGGATCGTTTCTCAGCATTCACCATCTTGAACACATCGTCAGGAATCTTACAATAAGTTCGATGGAACCATAAAGTACATCTGCCTGCACACTGGACTCTACAGCCGCTCCTCCCAAGTGTGTTTTCACATTTTCCACACTGCATGATTGAAAATCCGGGAATCCGGTCCTGCCCCGACTAGATAAATAAATTGTTCTTATCAATTTTCAACAGATGCGGATCGTACTTAGGCGATATCAACAAAAAGCAAAATGATTCAATGTCAGATGTCAGGAATTCAAAATATCGAAGGGATTCACGCGAAAAATGCAACAATGCTCACTGCGGAGCTGTAGACGGTCCGAAACGAAATTATCCACCCAGAACCCAAGAAAAATAGAAAACAATCACCGCAAAAATTCACAGATTCATTGAGCTGTCGCGAAATGCGTGTTGCCGATATCGACACATGAACACGTCAATTATTAATTGTCACCTATGTAACACCACAAATAAAACTACGGTCTACGGCTTTAAACTGAGTTCCATTTGAATTTCATTCTATTACACTGATCATGACATGTTGTCGAACAATTTAGAGAAGACCATATTTTTCTTCTGGAGTATCAAATCCATGGACTGGCTTGATGCTTTTGATCGATTCAAAACAAGAGTTGGACAAAAATGGTTCACGTTTTCTCAATTTGAGAATATAACTTCTCTTGTGATGAATGATAACTCGGTCAGAATATAGTCGAATTTGTCAAGGCTTTTACGACTGGATATAATGACCTTACTTGAATTTTTCACGCTTATTGGTATCGGACTGTCGGGAATTATTTCACTTAATGTTTCGCTTAAATCTGCAGTAGGCAGAAAGCTTGGTCCAAGATTGTAACTCGATCGTGGAGTGACCTCTCTGCTGATGGGTAGAACGTTAGGTGAAATAAATCCTAATAGGCCACGGTCAATGAGCAGGAAAGACTCTTGTAATGTTATTGACTGGAATTTGTTGCAGAAATCTAAGGCTGCAGTTTGTTGGCGAATATGAGCAGTTATAATGTTTGAAAAAACTAATAGTTAGTGAAAATCCAACTGTTACAGAAAATTAATTCAAGTGGTTCAATTGTGCATCAATGTTTAACAAATGAATACTGTCAAGCAAAACGTGGAAAACTAAACAGCAGCGGAAAAAATGAAGGCTAGGGCTGACGTTCTAACCATTGTTGCAACCATACCTACAATATAGAATATAACGAAAGGAGTATTTGCATTGTTTTTGTTGTCCGGGATGGTTCCCGCAAATCAATTATGAAAACTAAAACTAATTTACCAAACACAAATACAACATGAATACAACACAACAAAAATCGAATACTAAATAAATCCTCGATTCCAAACACTTATTACGATAAATGCTACAAATAGAACAAAATCACATATTAAAATTTGACAATCACTGTCAAATGAAAGAAAATTGGTTCTTCAATATGGCCGAACAATGTCATAACCATTTTCCAGCTTAATCGATGATATGCTCCTTCCTTCACATTCTTTATTATATGATTGCAACAACCTTACTATTTACTATCCATCCATGATTAACAGGCATTCGAGTTTTCATATAAAACAAACATTTAGCTGATATGGAACGATATGATTTGTAATATGTTGAATAACACCTCAATGGCACCTGACATGAATGCATGTATATTAAAATGTTGGCAACAACAATTAGTGAAATAGTCAAAAAAAATTATTATCTTAGCAGTTATTTACTTTGACATAAAACATGAAGATGAATACGACTACTTTTTCTATCCTTTTGATGCGAACAGCGTTGAAATTGCAGGAATGACATTATTCTCCATGCTTGGTAGCCAATCTCAATATTTTGTAGAACTGGTCGCATCTTGATAGCAGCACGTATGTCATCAATTGAAATCCTTTAGTTTTAGGAGCGTCAGTAACGTGGATAACATGGAATACCTACTTATTGAGTGAAAGATGATGAATCACACAATATTGTTTTATTCAGCACTTCTGGCCGAACAGCTAGGCCAATCCTGACTAAGTTGGTAATGTCAAACGCTATTCATAATTCAATCGGGCGAGCTCAAACCCGTCAATCTACGTGATCGTTATATTGCAATTCACCAATTCGCCGAATTAAATGGACCATTCAAACTTTGAACATCTGCCTGTTCTCGCGTCGTACAGGCATAACCTCAACATTGTGTGATTAATCTGTCGGTTGAGAGTTGAAGCGACGCAAAGCAGCGATGTGTCCTGAATTATGCTGTTGTACAGGTCCTTGGATTGGTGAAGGGCCATTTGTCATTGTCGAAGGGAAAAGGAGCAATTGTGTATATGGAAAGAAAGACAACATGAAACCTTTTCGTTCCGAAACAATTCGTTAGCGAAAAAAGTGAATTAATTTTGTTCCCCAGGGTGCATGGAGCTTCCTTGAAAAATGTAATCTATGGACTTTGTCATGACAATTGTTGTACTAATCAGATTTTTTAGTTTCGATGTCCATGACCTTTGTTCGTCGATATCGGAAGGCGTTAATATCAAGTTGGATATTTTCTTCCATTGTTTAACCATGATGGATCCATCACGGACAAATATTCGATCGATCATCAATTTGAGTCTGTTATTTTCTTTACACGTTTCTAGGTGTCAGTTACGTACGTAAGTTATCCTGTATTGTGCCAGACGTTTCGGCGTCTTACTTGCTGTTGGCTAATATACAGGTTAACAGTTATTGTTGAGCTATTGTAATTGAAATTTTTTCAACCTGCTTCGGGCCCGACATACGCCATTTTCAAGAATTTTCGACTGTAAACTCACTGTAAGTTGAAAGGAGGTCAGCGCGATAGATGGCGTTTCCTATTTCCTGAAAATTGCATGAGACTCCGAATATGTAGTACTGCAGTACTACACTAGTACTTAATGTACCTACTTGAAGATCTATTTCTTGAAGGATCTCTTGGAAAGAGGTGCATACATTTCTCTGCTAGATGGCTCTTCTCATTGTTAACTTTGGAAAGTGCCTACCAGCTTGGGACTGAAGTTCAGTTTGGTTGTCATTCACGAAAGCGTTAGGTGGTTCTGATGATGACTAATAACTCAGAATCGCAGGTTCGATGACAAATCGTTGTTCCGGATGACGACGTTGCCTGTTTTCCCCAACGCTCACAACATTGTATAAACAATTCCATATTTCAACACTGATCTCCTGTACTTTTCATGGAAAAAACTAGATAGTGAATCCCTTCAATCAGTTCATAATAACGTTAATTATGTTTTTCCATCACATCTTTTCGAATTCGTTCATTTTCTGAAGTATATTCTCATTATGAAAAATACGTAGTTTATGCAGAACCGGCAACGTAACGTTGTTTTGAAACAGAGAACTGTTTTGACAAGCGTTATAACCTCACAGTTCCGTTCTATGAAGTGCGTAATGTAATATATGATATGAGTAGGTAAATGGAGTATAGAAGAGACGCTTGATATCTAGGTCGAGGGTATTAAGCAATACATTGGGAATTTGAATTATGATGCTATTATTTTTCAAAATATCAATAATGATTTCTTTGCTTCATCACAAAATAAATGTAATTAATGGAGGATATTTTTGTTGTTCTACACTTCCGCACTCCAAATTGGCGCAATTATACAACCTAACTCAGAGGAAAAAACAGTAATTTGTTCTCTTCGAAATTTAAGAAAGCACCCTTCATGAGAAATGGTTAAATATGAATAACCCAGTCATGCAATTGTTCAAAGTGCGGGTACCAAGTACCTGTTTCGAATTTCTCTCCAATAATGTAACTCTGTCATGTGTAGGACACATTAACATACATGTTTTTAATACTGCGGGCCCCCGGCTGAAATTGCGAAACAACCCTTGATAGAAGCTTCGCATGCCGAAATAATATTTGTCAGATTGCGTCAAATTATGTCGAATTAAATTAGAGGAAAGGAATGACACAAATGGGTATTTATTTGAGAAATATGTTTATGTATTCAGGAAGTCTGTGGGAAATGAGGAAAAATTACTTTTTCTATTGTATTCTCAGGAGTGGTATTCATATTATGCTATTACACAGTGGAATATTCATTATTCTATCATGATCGCTTTTTTGATGGTGCAATGGATTCTTCGACAAAGATGCATGATGATGTCGTGGTTCTATTATGAAAGAAGGAGTTTTGCTTACTGAATTATTTTGAAACTAACTTGACGAAAATTTGAATGAAATGCAATTGATATCCTCCAGTAATTTTTTTTTAATGAAGCACGAAAAGAAGTAGATGGCGATCAATGAACCTGGAAATAATTTTTCAGATAATATCACTGATGCATTCTCTTAGCTCTCCATTAGGACTAGTCAGTTCAGGGACTTGGTTGGTTTTCAAAAAGGCTGACATCCTCCGTCTCATTTCATAGTTGAAGTTTTCACTTTCAAGGGATTGTGTCGAATGCGCGAGCTTGAATACTTTTCATATGCTCTGCTTACTTCCTGTTTCAGAATATTAAAAAGATCAGCCGACGCAATCATTTGATAGATAATGGGGGCATTTCAATAATTAATTCTTATTAAACGATTTTTGTTTGTGTCGATATATTTCCTCCCATATTTATATAAAATTTATTTAAATAGGTACACATGCAGAAGGCACTCATATTCCACAAGTTCCAAATTTAAAAGCGAGAAACGAAGTGGTGATTTTTTGGAAACATGTGTAGAATAAAACTGTAAGAGTACTATAATTTATTTCCTCTACTTCATTGAATATGTATTGAAATTACTGAAATAGTTCCATGAATATCGCTTAGTAATTTCAATTGGCAGAACTGTTTTCTATAACGAATAAACGGTCGCATTCAGCGGACGTGACAGTTGTGCAACTGTTACGGAATCAACCGGTGGCACATGCGCTACCAACTAAACGTTCTGGAGCGGTCACCATTTTTCGGAGCGCTTTTAATTTGTGCTAGGTAGCTGACTGAGCGGAAAGTGGAGGTATGAATACCAGATAGATAGTCGTTTCAACTTTGAAGAGACCTTATTCGATTCTTGCTTGAGGATGAGAATGATTTCCCTTTCTCTGTAAAGTTTTAATTGACAGAAAATAAAAAGGGGTTGACTGCGAACGTCCAACATGTTCCCGACCGCTACCGATACCGATAGGTAACTAACTTGTGTATTAACTATTCAACTGATTTTGAGCAATAATTACTATCTGCAAACAGACTGCAATAAACGACGAATATTCGAACAGTAAGTTATTGTTTATGTCCTGTTTCCTAAACGATTTCCCAGAGAGTGAAAAGTTCGCCACAATTGTCTTTATCCGGCTTTAAAAAATGTATTCTCAGATAGTCTAAGATCGGAATGGTAAAATGAATGTACTTATCTCTTCAATGGATGAAACCTATTATCAATGAAATTATGTATTAAAATATATCACTATAGGGTTGCCTAACAATATCCTGTCAACGGTGTGGTGAATTTGTGGAACAAAAGGTTTTTTTTTCAGATTTTCTACCGCTCTGTTTCTGGAATGAATAAGATACCAATCGTAATAATGAAGCTTAATGTATATTAAAAAAAAGGAGCCTTTCATTTTCCTGTCGACAGTATGAAAATTGAAGGTAGGTACTACAGATGCGAGGGCGATTCACGCCAATTATCGGGCGCAGTGGTATCGAAAATAGAATAGATAATAATGAAAGTGATATTTGTTTATACTTTTGATATGACTATACATTTTTTTCTTCGATGCCAACTAACTCGGAGCTCAAATCGACAATCTTTCACGAGGCTGACGACTGATTCAGACGGATTCAAAGTTTTTTTCATTGGATTATATTACTCTGTCCGTCAGATTCAAGGACGGTAGCTTCAAACATCGAGATATTGATTACATGAGGACTAGGAGAGAGCTTAGTCACGCCCAAATTGACAAGTTCGACGAAACATTTTCCACGTAACGAATGCAGAATGCTTACCCCAGTCTGCATTTTGATCGAAAGAAAATATCCGTCTGGTGGATTGCTTGTGATTAATTGAATATTCAAGATGGTGGAAGAATGAAAATAAAAAAATGAAATGAGGGGTTGTATTCAAATGATTAGAGTAGTCCGAGCATCGAATTGTTTTCATAGGTTGTTATTTTTCATTTGATCCATTGTTAGAACGATATATTCTTCTAGCTAGGATGATAAATATTCCCATCCAATAGGGTTTCATAGACCTGAAGCAAGCATTTGACAGAGTCAAACTCCGGGATGTTATTGATCGATTGAAACAAAAACGCGTGAATCAACATCATATTAACCTAGTGAGGGAACTCAATACTAACAACAAAACGATGATAAGAACAGAACATGGCCTCACGAGAGAACTTAAGGTTTTATCTGGGATCAGACAGGGAGATAGTCTTAGTCCGTGCCTTTTCAACACAATAATGGACCAGATAATTGAAAGTGTGAATGAAATTAACGCCGGTTTCAAAATGGGCGATCGTTGTCTGAGGATACTCTGCTATGCGGATGACGCATTTCTGACGGCTGAAAATGAGGACGACTTACAGCACCTCCTACATAGGTTCAACTTGACAGCTCAGAAACTCAATATGGAAATTTCGTGCGAAAAAAACGCAATCTATGGTAATATCCAAAAAACCGATACGATGCAAATTAGTAGTAAATGGCAAAATCATAGATCAGGTTATGAATATCAGCTATTTGGGTGTAGTAACATCAAGCATCAGATGCATAGCGAAGGAGGTGGACAGTCAGGTGAGGGAGGCCGCAAGAATATCAGGGTGTTTACGAGATGTAGTATTGAGAAACAGATATATGACCACTGAAAGTAAGACGCGAATTTATAAAACTTGTATAAGACCCATATTGACTTACGCTGCTGAAACGAGAGCAGAGACATCAGAAACAAAAAGAAAAATGAGAACAACGGAAATGAAAATATTGCGAACAATAAAAGGAATAACACTGAGAGATAGAATACGCAATACAGACACTCTGCTAGAGTTAGGAGTGCAGGACGTTGTTCGATGGGTGAGGACAAGGCGCTGCTATTGGAGGGATCACGTAGATCGGATGGGTCCAGAACGACTTGCGAAGTGGGCCAAAACGCAAAATCCAGGAACGAAAAGACCAGTTGGTAGACCCCCAAAACGTTGGAATGACAGCTGGACATTGATGTCACAAGAAGGCACATGACAAAAACGACAGGACTCCGTCCTATTTCAAGAAGAAGAAAAAGACAATAGGAGAAGTTCGAGAAGAACAAAGAACGTCGAATATATATACATTCATTCCGATGCAAGTTTCAAAACTGCAGTTCATTTGTCACCTTGAGATGTTTCAAGAAGAGGATAAAATGGAAAATAAACAAGAAAAAATTTTTTTAAGTAGGCCATCCCGAGGACATTGTTGAAACTTAACTAAATTGAAAAAAGTAATAGAAAGGAATACCATCTTCAATTGAGATGCTCGTTCATTATGAAGAGAGGAGAGAGAGGACTCTGAGAGAAGAGTTATACCGGTTTCGACTTTATCTAGCTTCATCAGTGTACCACATCTCTCAGAAACAAGATCTTCATAAGACTCTTCTACCTTTTAGCCTGCCATTAATGGCAGTAATACAAATGGCGATATCTTGCAGCGTCCGAAGAGAATTTTCATATCTTTAGTACACATGGCAAAATTAACTGCTTACATGTTCCTCTACCCGTTAAGATTCCAGCAGTAGCACTCAATCAGAGCCCCCATGCAAGTTTCTGTCAGTAATGAAAACGCTTATTTTTTGCGACTGTGAAGCCATACTATTCTGAAACAAAGATGAAAAACGAAAAAAACTTCTTCAGATTTACGAAGGCTATAACGAGAAAATTTATGAATAGATGAATGTTATTTTTTTCGAAGACATTTTCAATGTATTTGCAATGTATCTCTGATTCATAAATGTACTTGGTATGGCCTCTGTGAAGGCAAAGAAGTCTTTTATCTTTTAGTTTTTGGTCTTTTTAGATAACATTGGCTTTCCAGTTTCAATAAATTCAACGTTTCCATTACATGATTTAGGGTCACTGCAAAAATCTCGAAGAATGAAAGAGGATATGAGCAGTTCTTTTCAGCATGAAAACTGATAGAATCTGCCATCAGTACCAATGAACCTCAATAACCACATAAATCACAACACTTTAAGTATAAGTCAGATTAATAAGAAATATGAAAATATCAATAATTTTATATTTCTTACGGATTTATTTAGCATTTTTCAATTTCATGAGGGAGAAAGCAGTTCTGCTTATCAATATTTTTCGATGAATAAATCACTAAACCTTATTTATGGAAATATTTCATTAATTTCTATGAAAATTCAACGAATTAGAAAAACGTATAAAACTCGTTTATTCAAAATTTTACCACTTCAGGGCTCGTATTTGAATTTTGAAGATGGAAAATAGCACTAATAGAACCGATGTTGACCCAAATTTCATACATTTGAAAGAGCTAGTGTTAAATAAAATTATTTTTATTTTTGCAATATACCAGAAAGACGGGTGTTGCTTCGTATCCATTTTTTGATTTTCTTTTCGAACGTTGGTTTGCCTCATTTTCTTTGAAATATTTTCTAGTGAAAATATACCAATAACCAATATAGGAAAACAAGTGTGAATTAATTTACGCGGTCACTTTTTGCGAATTTAAACAGAACATTGTAGATAATAAATATCATCCGCCAACAATTTGGAGAAATAGTAGCTTTTTTATTCAGGAAACCCAGCTGTAGCTTGTATTTTCTGAGAAATTGCATATAAAATTTTTAAGATAGCTGCCTGGAATACGTCGGAGTCGCCTCTTGGAAGTGACTGCGACATATATCAACCCCTTCTTGCTCGGCCTTTCTTATTGCGGAACGCAGTGCTGTGGAAAACTGAACACTTTTATGGTTTGCATAATTTCAGATGGAAATATTATACCACTTCTTTCTTGAGCTCAGTTCACCTCGAGATGATGGATAATTCGTGGAGGCCAGACAGTTCAGGGAATTGACTGCCTGAGAAAAAGCGGCGTATTTGATACTGGGCTTTTTGCCCACTCGCTGTGAATTAGCATGATACTCGTATTGTCTCACGTCCACACAGCTCAATTTTTTGTGCAGTTTTCGGAGGATAAGTGATGAAAAGTCTGCTTCGATCCACGTTTGGGACAAATCCTATAGTTTGAATAAACCTATCAGATTTCGAAACACAGCAATGCATCAGAATTGATGAAGACATTTCACAAAAATTATTGTCTGTTGAACAAATGAGCTCTAGCTGATATCGTGTCATACCACCTAATGAAGGTCCAGTATGATGTATAAAAGAAGAGCCTGGTGAAAATAGATTATACACTGATTCTGAGGAAACAACCTGTTGTGAATACCGATTTCCATTCATAATTCTTTGTTTTCTTGGATACTTCACATGCATTCATTTTTTATTTTCATCTCCTTCCTACTCCAAATTGCTAATGTCGAAATACTCGGTTGGCGTTCAATTAATTGAAATTCCATTTTGAAGTGACTAATCTCATTCAAAAAAATCCCTGAATTTTGTTTTTTATAAAAGTATTGTTTTTGTTTCTTTGTGCTTGAGAATCTTTCATGGCATCCAGAAAACATTTGAATAAAAATAAGACGAAATTGGCTCTTAGTTCGATTTATATGGATCAATGAAACTAATGACAAGGTTACGAATTGCCGAATGCGCCGGACCATCGAAAATTTCAATTGAATATTCTATTAGAACTAATAGAGTAAGATCCCAGGGCCCCCAGACGTTACTTATTTTTGAAGTTACGAATTTTGCAGTATAGATAGTCTTATATGTGTTTAATAGTGTGTGCATACTCGCTAGCTTGGCTAGGCGGCCTGTTCACAGGTAGCAGGTAGAAAAGGTAGACAAAAACATACCGAACTTTTCTTAAATTCGAAGAACTGATTTTTATATATGTCGCGCAGAATATTATGAAAAATAAATATTTCATATTGCCAGGCAGTTTCCGTGGGCCGTAATTCCTCCCAGATGCTTCAAATTTGAAAAAAAAAACCACAATCAGAAACATTGTTGCAAAATGGCCAGATTCAGCACTTTTGTTGAATTCGAAGCACTGATTTTTATATATGTCACGCAGAGTATTATGAAAAATAAATATTTCATATTGCCAGACCATTTCCGAGAGCCTAAATACCTCCCAGACGCTTTAAATTTCGTTAAAAAATGAACTTTTCACTTTTCTTACATTCCAAGTCTTCAATTTTTAATATAATCCTTGGTGATTATTTTAATACCTTTTGTGGAAAGCCAGATCAATCCCAAGGGCCAAATATTCTGCCAGGTATAACCAGAATTTTTATTAGGTCCCTAGAAACTATTATTTTTTTTGCCTTTGAAGTGTATGGGAGGAATTACTGCCCACAAGGCAACTTGAGGAAATTTGAACATTGAACAGAACCCATAGTTCCATTCGGTCAGAAGTGTTTCCTGTATATTTCTGAAGGAATTACACTATTTTCATAAGCATCTATTTAGAAAATCGAGAAATTAGATCTTATCACTCATATGAATATCTTATCTGACCGAATAAAGGAAGACCGGCATCTGTTGTTGTTCAGATTGTTTCCATCAGACAACAAGTAAACATCAACCAGGGGCGTACTTCGAATGAATTCCCAACATGTATAATTGTGGAAAATGTAAGAAAAAATTGGGCAATAAAGGATACAAGTTCCAATGTGATGGTGAATGCAAAAGATGGTTCCATCTAAATTGCATTACCAATTTACCGGAGGATGTAACCAAGTTGATAATTTCGGGAAAAAAATCTTGGACTTGTCAAGACCGTGAAAATGAGTTGTCTGAGAATTCCACATATTTAGAGGATGAATCTGATGTATCAGAAACAGAAGAAGAAACTCAGAATTCATCACAGAACAAAAACCAAAAACGTAAATCACTGAATAAAACAAACCAACAGTTTACAATGAATGATGTTATGAAAAGGCTTGTTTTCCTCAAAGCACATGTGGAGGACCTGAGGAACAAGTAAGAGACACAAGAATAACACGTAAATAAAGCTCTCAAAAAAGAGGTCAAACATATTGCAGATGAACAGCAAAATTTGAAAGGAGCTGTACCTGTACTGAAAAGTGAGAGAAACAAAAATGAACAATCAAAACTAAACGAAAATATAATTATAAGTGATTTGCCGAAGATTAAAGAAAACAATGAAGAAAATCTCAACACCGTATTTTGCATAGGTAAGAAACTCGAAGTAAATCTCACAAAAGAACTAGTTACATGTAAAAGAATTGGAAAAGGAGCAAAAACTCATCTCAAGAGTTCATGGAAGCTAATAAAAACGTGAATCTGAACTCGAGCCGACTAGGTTTTGTAGAAAAACATCCCATCTGCATATCACGAGTTGACATGGGAAAATCAGCTTTTATTAAAAAATGCGATGACTTTCAGAGACAGTATAATTACAAGTTTGCCTGGAAATCTCAAGGAAGAATACTACTGAAGAAAACCGACAAAAAATAGAACGATCGAAATCTATATTGGAAAAGACTTTAATAAACTAATACAAAAAAAACTACAAAAACTCCCTAAAAGCCCAGAAGATCAAAACATAAATATACCATACTACAACATAAGATCTTTGAAAGCAAGAAAAATAAAATAGATAACTTATAGTCCGTTTCAAAATGATTGTCATCAGAGCAAGCCATGGAATTCCAGCCGGGGCTTTATTTCTAGTTACAAAAAGTAACTAAAAATTTCTGTGGGTTCATCATAGATTGAAATATATCAATATAACCTATAAAATGATTGAATATATTTTTCAAGGCAAATAAATTTGAAGATTTTTTTTTGGAATAATATTATTTTCGTCATTGTTGGACACATTTTCAAACTCAGCTTCAATTACAAAAGAGATGATGACTAAAATATACACACCCACACTATTTCGCTGTAGATCAAGCATGGGAATTGGAAATTCAGGATTGATAATAAAAATAGCGTGGAATACTTCAACATGAAATCTTGGAGGCTTTCGAGGAACTCCAATGTAGAGATATCATTCATTAAATAATCAAGGATAACTAAAAGTTCGTTCTCTATGAAGACTCTTCCGCAAATTTTGGAATCTTGATTACTATCGAAAATTCAGCCAAGTTCTCACCCTGTGTCATTTTTTCTGAGTAGGTATTGAGGAAAAGAAAGTATAATGAAGCTGACATAACTTTATGATTCCATAGCCAAGTTGTTGAAACAAATAGAAAATATTTGTTGACAAATTGTGAATCATTGGAAGTGTGATATGCTATATATAGATCACTATTATTTGTATTTTTATTAATACTGTCTTTTTCATGTTTCATTAAATAATATACCAAATGTTGATTTTGATTAAAACTCTGTTACTTTTCAGGCAGTTCAAAAAATATGTACAAACTGATTTATTCATTGTTTCTGATTTTAGAAAGAATAACGTCGTATAATGTCTCTTTAAAGGTATAATCATGTGGAATAGGTTTCCATCCACTGCTCACTCCTGACCGTTAATGACTTGTCTTGCCTTCTTTCTCTCCAAAATTCATCTGAAAGTTCTAGGTGAAAACTGAAATTTGAGACTTATTTATTTATTCGAAAAAATCGAAAACACCTCGAACAAGTAAATGATTGTTACCTGAATAACTAGCAAAACGCGATTAAAACTGGCAGAAACCTGCTGAATTGTTGAAAAACTCGCAATACCGACGAAAACTGCTTCACGTTTCCTTGTAGTTAGGCGGGGCGAGAGGTATCTTGATGAATTCCAGCCACTTTCAATTCGGTAATACTTGAGAAATATTCAAATTCAAAACTATTTTTTCGATTTAATCAAGAACATAAGCGTACAGAAATAAATTCGAAAGGAGGTTAATTCAAACTCTGAAATGTCAAAACTTAGTATTTTCAATCAACACCAACCTAAATCCTAGAACTCAAAAGTTACTGATGGGATATTACCAACATATTTTCGAGATTCCACAGCCGCCCGAGATGCCAATCATTTTGAAACGGACTATAAGTCATTACATACATTAGCACAATTATCCTCATTTAATTATTTTAACTGAAACCAGGCTCAGTGAAAAAGACAAAAATTTATACACTATACAAATGGCTACCGTGGAGTGTATGATTGTAGAACATCGCGAGGTGGTGGTGTTTCAATATTCATAAGAGCAAATCTACAATATATGGCTGTTAAAACTCCGAAAATAAATAAAGCAAACATAGTATGTGTTGAGTTGCAAGGACTGGGTATGCCGATATATGGGATTTATCGTGTCCCCAAAACAAAACACATTCCAAAGTTCTTGGAAGATCTAGGAGAAATACTGGAAAAGCACAAAAAAATAGTAATGATAGGCGATATGAATGTCAACACCAGGAAAACCAACAGAAACACCAAATTATATAAGGACATACTAAACTTAAATTCATACGCAATAAAAAATTAAAAAATCACTAGAATCAAAACAGATGGTACTGGCACGTTGATAGATCATGTCATAACACCCACAGATATCAATTACATTTGATCTTCATGAAGAAGTTGATACAATCAACATAACTTTATTATTGAAAACATTGAAAAAAATGGGAATACGGGGAAAGTCTTTCAAACTTCTTTCTTCCTAACCGATAGAAAACAATATGTAGTTGTTGAAGGTGAAAAGAGTACATATAAGAAAATCAGAACTGGTCATCCGCAGGGCACAGTGCTTGGACCAGTTTCATACCTAATATATTATTATTATTATTATTATTATTATCAAAAATTTTGAATCGAGGACTAGTCCTATTAGATTCAATTACAAAATAATATGACTCAATTGGTCGTGTACATATTAATTAATAAACAATCATAACCCAAAAAGAGTAACAAAGAAATGTTTTTCTCTTGAAATAAAATGAACAAATCGGAATATCATATTTTCTGGTTCACATCTCACAACTGGGTTCCATCGTACCGGTTCTTGAAAATGTTCACCGATGGGGCATCCACAACACAGGACGGCAAGGAGTTCCAAGTGTTGAAGATTCTATTAGGAAGAAAATTTCTTCTTGTTGTTGTCCTGTACTGCTGCTGTCTCAGCTTGAGATTATGCCCGCGCAGGCGGTGGTCGTCAGACAATGTGAAAAGGGATCTGAGGTCGCTGCCAATGAAGCTGTTCAATATACGAAACGTTAATATGAGATCTCCACGAGCTTTCCTATTCTCAAATGTATCGAGATTAGCCATGGCAAGACGACGGTCGTAAGAGGGCCTTACTCGACCAAAGGAAATCCGTGTGGCACATCTTTGGACGCACTCCAACAACTCCCGATCGCGCACTAGGTCGGCACTCCACACAGGACCGGCGAACTCCAAAATCGGCCTGACGTAGGTCTTGTAGAGTTTAACGGAAGTCGAAAAAGAAACACCAGCGAACGATTTCTGCAGTAGATATATCGATTTCCTAGCTTTCCTGCAGATGGTGGTTATATGTTCAGACCAGCTCAAATCACTGGTCACCACCACACCCAGGTCGGTGTGAGAATCTACACTAGCTAGTGTTGTACCGCCGATAGTGTAGGTAAATCTTGGATTCGACCGGCCAATATGGAGAACAACACACTTAGATATATTCAGACAGAGCAGCCATATGTGGCACCACTCAAGAAGCCTATCAAGATCCTGCTGAAGCTGGTGATACTGTGTAAATGGGTCTGAGTAAATTTTAGTGTCATCTGCGAAAAAAGAGCACGAGGACGTCAGAAGTAAAGGAATGTCTGCAACATAAACCAGGAAAAGCAAAGGCCCGAGCACAGATCCCTGTGGCACTCCACTAATTACGACTAACGAGGGATATACTATGTAAATCACCTTCACGAAAACAGTCTCTCGAAAAGTTTTCAGCAATTTTCACGAACTATCTTACTCAGAAACTAACAATCACTCGGGAGAACAATGTACACGACCGCACGAATTGTCAATATGTTGAAAATATTGTCAAATCAGGATCACTGGGTGAAGTCTTCATGTTTGCGGATGACACAGTCATCATATATAGTGCAGAAAATATAAGAACCATGGAGGAAATGGTCAATAGGGATGTGCAAAAGTACAGTGAATGGTTGAACTCGAATAAACTTGTGATCAATGAAGAAAAACCGTATACATCATGTTTAAGAATAAAACAAATAGCACCAACATCCATCCAAATCTGTTTATTAATGGTAAGAAACTTACACAAGTGAAAAAAACTAAATACTTGGGATTGATCATAGAGGAGACATTGAAATAGAATGTACATGTGGACATGATCATAGACAAACTGCCGCCATTGGTGTTGAAGCTTCGTCATTTACAGCCATACTTTGACGACAGGACAAGTAAAAACATATATTATGTCTATTTCTATTCAGTACTCGGCTATTTATCGGTAATATGGTCAAACTCAGCCAAATTTAAACTAAAAAGATTACAGAGAATACAGAATAAAATTAAAATAGTACAAACTCATATATAAGCTTGAGAACAATCATATAAAGAGTCGAAATATATTGAAGAAAGTACAAAATGTGACAAATCGAGAAACAAGACAAAACAATTCATACTACCTATATAGAACAAATACGGAAAGTCGAAGGAGGGGTCCCATATATGACAGATTGACAACTTTCAACTGTATGCCAGGTCATATCAAGAATTCATTAAAATGTACATTTAGTAATTTCAAAAACTTAGTTATAAGTCAACTATAGTAACAACATATTGTTGAATGGTAGTTGTATTTTAATAAATAAATAAATGCAACCTAATTGTGAAATAAAAAATAGCAATATCAGTTAATAACACTGGGATTCACCATTAGATTCGATCTTTCAATAAAGTTTGAACTACGCATATTCAGTACAAGCCATAGGAGGATTTGAGAAAAAAGAAGAATTGAAAGAAATATGAGTGTACCTCATTTTGTGATCGTGATTTATATATATAAGCCATTAACATAATGGCTGAATTAAATAGTTTGCCTCAGTCTGAGTCGAATATAGTTCACCTCAGTCTGAGTCTACTATTAAACGAACAAAAAATTATAAGATGTGATGGCTTATCTATCGTCGATTCTGTTGTTTTTTTGAGATTTTGTTGTAGTTTGTTGATGCAACCTGTTATTGAATTGGTGAAAGCTTCAACACGGGGAAGGAGCGCTAGAAAAGGTTGTCAACAATAAGCGAGAGAGTCTAATTGATGGCTTTTGGAGCAGAGACGGTAGGTTACGTTAACTGATGAGACCAAAATAGGGCTTCAAGGCGGCGATTCATTCGAACATACCATTTTAATGGATGATAACGCTTGTCCACATGATGCAAGAGCAGTAGAAAGGTCTCTGCAATAGTGGCATTCAAATGTCAACTATGATTGGTCGGTTCAAGCTTCGGTGTACGAAGATGTAACTTACCCCAATACTCAATAGGTATTTGGGGTAACGGCTATGAATGATGAACTTATGTTCTGAATTTTACTGTAATCTGGAGACGTAGTTTAATAAGAATAAAACTTTGATTAACCAGAAACATTCAATATTAATTGTTTTTGCTTATTGATCAATAATGAACAATTTCTTTCAGAAATTAGTATATTCTTCCCATTTGAAAACAGGTGCTGCAGCTCTGCCGCTCCTATACACCAGCCGACCCCAAGTTGCCCAGGTCTATAAACTTGCCTGATCATAATCACATGGAAAACTTTTGTGGGATCTTCTAAAGGCAGCAGTTCACTGTGTTGTCAACGCTCCCAGAAATACAAAACAGTAATAATACAGAAGGAAATAATTAATAATTTGATCCTTTCAAGGCATCGAGGTGTGAATCTGTCATTGAGTAAAATAAGAGGACAAAGAGACTAGTCTAGAGACGTCTAGTGTACAGTTGTTAGATTCCTTTATTAATTCTTCCAATTGATCTTTCACACTAATTGGAAAATGCAGAGTTTTTCAAATATATGAATCAATCCTTGAGGTTTCAAAGAGTCTCTACAGAAATTAAACTTTCACCAATGATAAAAATTTGTTGTCAGATAGAATAACGTTTACAAAATACTATGGGAGTACAAAATATCGAAAAAATTACGTCACCTAAAAACGAAAAATAAAGATAGGAGATTCAACGCGAAATGTCCTCGAACTATAGCTAACACAAAATAAATTTGAGTCCTCTAGAACTCTCATTTCTCTAAACTGAAGACATTTTTTCCAAACTGGTTTTTGGCTTCGTCTAAACCACAACAGAAGGTCTATTGAGCCATTTTCCCAGAGCAGTACCCTGTACCAGGGTGAAGTATGTACATAGCCAGAAAGAACTTCTAGAGTAAATACAAGGATGGATCAAATATGATCGACATAACTGCTCTGACACGTTTATTCACCCAATTTACAGAAATACAAAGTTACGTAATTCCCCCCACGGTCTTCCAAAATGAGTCGTTGTACAACGTGAATGTTGTTCTTGTGTAGCTGGTTCTCATTCTCGACGGTTTCACGAACTACTCAGATACTCACTACCGAACTGATTCCGCAAACGTAGAACAATTTCCGTTATTTCAACGCCTTCCCACACTTAACAACGAAGGGCAGTAGCTTTATTCGGGTTACAATTTTCAGGACAGTCCTAGGATCGTTCTAAAACTGCGCCGAACAGATGCGCATTCGTTTCGATACCTAGGACCGTTCTAGGACTGGTTCAACTTTTGAAAAACCCGAATGCATCAAACGATCCAAATATGAAAAAGGGAAAATAAAAGCATTTCAGTTTTCAGCACGAGAAATATATCTTGTCAACGATATCTTCATTGAAGATAATCGATGGCATCAAGATTCCGGTCAACAACCATCAGGTAAAGCCCTAAAAAGCATGCACCCAGAATAATCCTAAAACAGTACCTGCCCAAGAGCGGGGACAGATTTCGAACTGTTCTCGGACTATCCCAGGATAGTTCGTAAAAACCCGAACGCTAAACAAGTGAGTCCTGAAACAGTCCCCAAAAAACCCGAACGCGAAACACGTACTGCGCAAAATCCTGATAGTCCTAGAACTGTAATTGTGTGAACCCGAATAGAGCTAGTATGTTGCGCAATGACGCTCGGCACTTATAGCCGTTAGCACGCACGTGGATATGCGTTCCAGACAAAAATTCTACCTGAATGTTCGCAAGGGACCCAGCTCAAGCCACGATCTTCAAAACATACATGCGCACGATCTACAGCATTTGTTTCCATCATATTCGAACCATCCTCGTATATTGCTCCTCAGTCTTGAGGCAAATTCGTCGATATGAGGAATTCACGTCAACGAGGAATTCCCACGAATGCCCAGGAATCTAAGCGTATAAATGAGGCCCACATCATCCCCGACTCTCCTTAGACCCATCAGGAGATTTTTCCTAATTAATGCAGAGTCAATTCGCATAAAACTAATCCGAAGACCTCGACCGGCTATCACGCAACATCTCCGACTCTCAACTCGGAAACTAATAGTAAGAATGTTGTGTCAGCTACAAGAAAAGAAGGTATCTGCTTAAGGCACATTTTCCGGAATATCATTGATAAATATCAAAAAAGCAATGGTTCAAGAGTAGATCCTTGTCCCACACCGATCTTTATTGGTATCACCCCTGAGCGTGAACCATTAGCGAGGGTTACCTGTAACCAAAACTGACACAATCGATTTGGTCGATATGTGACATTTGACACTGTGTTCATTTCTTAATTTCCATATAGGTATAAGATCCATACGAAGATTTGATTCGATCCAACTTTCAAATTATTAAGAAAGAAGTGCTTTGTCGGAAATTTAAGTGGATCCTGATCCTCAACTGACTGAACCTGTACAGGGTGATTCACTTATCTTGGTAACCCCAATTTTCTCGAAAACGTCGAAATACTTTTTCATTCTGAGAATGGCGTTTTGAACAAGTCAATAAATGGAGACGCCAGGCGTCGCGGCGCTATCAAAATTTTTTTCTCCAGGTACATACCTTTCTAATCATGTAAGTTGAAAGATAATTTCATTCAGAATTTTTTTTTTCGAATACAATTTTTACCCATTTCCAACCGCCTGCGAACTGCAGCGTGTTTTATGTCAATTCTATTTCATTTATTTCGTTCTGTATTGTGGTAGTACGCCTTCATGTGAAGACAAAGATATGATTTTGTGCCTTGAATTAAAGAAGGCTAGTTTTCTAGTCAATGTGCTTCTTAAAATAAGATGAAATATGTGACTACAGAAAGATGGGGCTCCATGTCACAACGCTGCCATTGTGAAGAGATATTTAGATCAAGAATTCGAAAATAAATGGATAGGATATCGCCAGACATAACGCTCATGGATCACTTTCTGAGGGGTACCCTGAAAAATATGGTATACCAAACTGATTCTAATAACTTGGATCATTTGAAAATAAAGATAAGAAACTCATGTGCCCAAGTAGACCCTTATATTTTCCCCAAAGTAACTTATAATGAAATGGGGGAATGATATACCCCATGTATGGATCATAATGGACGGTATATAGAACATATGATTTGATTTGTTTGTTATTAAAAAATATTTATTGCTATAAGATATAATATTTAGTGAATATAATAATAGTTTGTTACAAAGCCTCCGTCATTTTAAGAAACAAAATCTTTCATATCTAGGTCATTTAGACATTATGATCCATACATAAGTTATATAATTTCCCTATTTCATTATAAGTTACTTCGGTCAAAATTTAAGGGTCAATTTATTTTCGAATTCTTGATCTCAATATCTCATCACAATGGCAGTGTTGTGACATGGAGCCCCATCTTGCTGTAGCCACATATTTCATCTTATTTGAAGAGGCACATTGACCAGAAAACTAGCCTTCTTGGATTCAAGGCACAAAATCATATCTGTGCCTCCACATGAAGGCATACTACCACAATACAGAAAAAAATAAACGAAAAAGAATTAACATAAAACACGCTGCAGTTCGCAGACGGTTAGAAATGGGTAAAAATTGTATTCGAAGAAAAAATTCTGAATGAAATTATCTTTCGAATGACATGATAAGAAAAGTATGTACCTGGAGAAAAAATTTTTGATAGCACCACGACGCCTAGCGTCTTCATTTAGTCAAAACGCCATTCACAGAATGAAAAAATATCCGGACGTTTTCAAGAAAATTGGGGTTACCAAGATAAGTGAATCACCCTGTACATTAAGAAGCAGATCACAAACGAAGCCTAATAATATCAAAACTCCATGCCTTCTCTTCGAAAAATGTTACTGTGTATAGACGGAAGGCATGCTGGTAAGCGGATAAAGATACATTACCGTTCAAGAACATAATCGGATCAAAATCCGAAAACTAGAAAAATTTTAGAAAAATGACAGCGTTTCGCTCGCAGAAATAGGAGTGGAAAAAAAACATATTTTCAATATCTGCTGAGGCGGAGCAAATGATCGCTATTCGACATCCCGCACCGATTCTTTCTGACAAAGCATTCTCGATATTTCCCTGCCTTCACTTTTTATCGTTCTCACGACGGAATGTCTCCAGAAAAAACAGCCTTTTTTGTCCTAAATTTGTCAATGTTTTCCGAAGCCTGTCCAATTTTTAACCCCGCAGGCGTTGTGGGACGTTTCGTAAGATGCCATGAGTAATATTTATCTTCGCTGACGTTTTATCTGGCATTTTGTACCCACATGATGTTGTTTCTAGCTAGAATGTTGTCTTTGTTCGTCTGGCTATTGGGTTGAAATTATACGATTCATGCACTTTTAGGCCTTGACGTGCATCTAACAGGCATTTTTCATAACTTTATTGCTCGTTGAAAATGAGTCATTCACGACAAATTAAACAATATTAAAACAAGGAACACTCAAAATACTAGTTTGCGTCCTACACAAGGATAAGTCATTTCATGAAACTCATGTTTTCTATAGCAAACAGCTTTTCATGTTCCAAATAGCGTTCGGGAATGGATATGAAAATCAAATAAAGAATTTCTACCTCATTGATGTATCAAGAAATTTCTATAATTCTTTTTATAACTTTCGGGAATGAATGCAAAAATTATTTGATTCATTCATAGATTTGAATCTAACATTGATGAGTGAAGCTGCAATTAGCTCCAAGAAAAAAAAATGAAATACCAAAAGTCTCTGCAATTTCTCATAGGAAAATATTTCAACAGCAAACTATTATTAAAAATAGAAATTCTGCATTTTTCTGATGAGATATGGTTTATTGACACTTTAATCAATTGATGATGCTGTTAGCAGATCATTTAAAAAAAAAAAGGTCTACAAGATGACATTATTATATCAATATTGAAATAAAATCTGAAAATTTGCATCTACGCTTCGAAAACCTTCTTGAACCTCATTATATACCTACTCTGAAAAATAATTTGGTGATAGCTACAAACTCACGGAATTTTCGTACAATTTTTTTGATGGAAGAAAAAAGGATCAACAAAGCTATGTGTGTATAATTAGTGTCATCAGTGACAGATCACTCACTAAAGTGTTTTTATTATTGTTTTCAGTGGACGATAATATATTGTCAGATTCGGTAAAATTGAGAGTGGTGCATGACAGCCTACCATTCTGATCCAAATCAATTTTCCATTTTGTGTAGTTGCCCTATCTATCTAACAGTGAATGTGTAATTTTCTCGCAACTGACATTATATCGGTTTCTAATGAACAGAAGGTTCCTTCAGAGAATGCCCCAATGGGCATTCTAATATTCACGGTCAAAAATGTCAAAATAATTTTTTCGCTGATGACAAATTTCACAAGCTGATTTCACTATCAGGTGACTCATTCATGATCCGGTATTATATTGAACGAGTTGTAAGTTTTGATTTCAGAAGTTCAAATTACAGTATATCGCATCAAAGTTTTATGATAGCTAAATCTTCTGACAATTCAATTTTTAATCAACTTCAAAGGAACAGTGTGATTATCAATTCGTCTTTATGTTTTTCATTTTTTTTTATGTTCGTTACGGCAGAAATTTTCACTGGGTTAACCGATATTGCTTTATTGTTGAAAACTGGTGCTTGCAGTTTGATTCCATTCCAATTCGGTTCATTTCTGACAATGGCCTATATGAGAAATTCACTTAAGTCTTGAATTCTTATTATACCGCGTGTCTAAGTATAACTGCTCCAATGGATTATCTCAGCGATTTCAAAAGATGAAAATTTGAAAATTGCATGATTTTTGATTCGTTCGAGGAACCTTCATTTGAGAAAATCGAAAATCATTTCCGGTTTGATCGTGTAACTTTTTTGATTTTTTCTAAAAATTATCTTTTCAACGATGTTATACACTTTGCACGTTACGTTTGATTCGATGGAGAAAACGACAACTGAAATTGAAAGAAATGCAGTGAGCTACGATATTTTGTGTTATATTGATTGTGGCTTCAATAATAATTGACAATTCATGAACACGATAAGATCTCCTGCTAGATCTTCAAATTTAACACTACAAAAAACGGATTCTAAACCGAGATTAATTCTGAATTTTTCAACAAAATTTGAAAAATTATCACTTATAAGATTTTGTGTGTTGAAAACGCAATAATTTTTTTTCTTGTCATCGTATTGGTCTTGTGTTAAAATTTTGTTATTATTGAATATTATTCATGAGTGATCACTCTACCATGAAGAATACATATCAACGTCAAAGTATAAATTATAATCAAAATAATAATTGATTTTTATTTCACAAGTAGAATAACTAGTATACAAGAAGTATAGTACTTATTCTCATATTGTGAAAAAAGGCGGAGTCCAGTTATGCACGCGTGCAAATGCTGTTCAACCTGCTCTGCCCAACTCCAAACAGAAATACATGATTAAAGGGATTGATCCATTTTTCTTGTGTTTTGAAATTTTCCTGAATTGATCATTGGAGTGAGCTACGGTTATGTCGAAAAAATTAATTCCAGGATTTGCGAGAGGATTCGTGAGTAAAATAAGGAGTAATCGATAAACGAGAAGCCCATAAACCCGCGATTAATGGGAGCAGAAAACCATTCGTCATAACGTGTAATATCCTGAACCCATTGCGTACTTTAATTAGGAAATTAATCAGAAAATTTAATGAAACTCCTCGGAATTAATAATAGGAAATTTCAGTCCTCAAATCCACTAGGGATTGTATGAATATCCTACGGAAAATACGTGGAATGGGAAGGAAAAATTTGAGCAATTAAACAGCTACGAACAAAAGATACGATTCCAGAGATCACCGGTCTATAATTTCTATTTTAATATCTAACGGTGGGTTCATCTCAAATTTTCCAATATAAATGAAGGTGTGCAGTAGTAAATCTCGCTGGTAACAATTATCAAATATCGCCGACGCTCTACTGAAATCTAATATTTGATATCATTTTCCGGGACCCTCCCTTCCAATTTGGGGTTTCTAATATCCACACACTGTTCCACACCACAATATCCTGGTATTCAGAGCACAAAAGACGACTGAAATAGCTGCATTGCTTCCCGCTCACAGGATTGGACTGCTATGGATTTGACTCTTTGAAGCCTGTGTCCAACATCTGTTTTGTTCTCAATTCGAAATATAAATATAGTTCCAAACTCTGATAATGACACACGGTATACAAATGATCTAATATATTATGAGGAGAACTTTTCAAGGGGTGATTTCATGGTTCCCTACAATTTGAAGTCCAGATGTAATTGGTCGATTGTTTTAAGATGAAAGAATGTTAATGATAGTTCAGATGTATGTCATGAAATATTGCTTAATATCCTAAATCAAGCTGAACTTAACTCTGTTTGTTCTATTCTTACAAGCAGAACTAATTTCTGTAAGGTCTTTTGAAAAACTAGAAGCAACGAACTTATGTATTATCAATTCGATATCAGTACCCCTCTAGCCGCTACCACTTAAAGCAATTATTTTCGAATAAAGATAATAGGTGGAGCCGTTACCTTTTCAACAAAGCTACACCACTTATTATCTCTATTCAAAAATAATTGCTTTAAGTGGTAGCGGCTAGAGGAGTAGTAACATCGAATTCATTTCTTTGACCCGTCCGAGCGTTTTTTCATCTCAACGATCCAAATTCGACGTGTGAATGTTATTGATGGAATACTGAGTCACTCTCTATAATAATGAAGCGATGGAAAAAAAATACACCCATGCATAAAATTGAATTGCCATTCCAACAAGGTGCTGCTCGACCCCTTTTCCCTATTCAAAAATGATAGCTGCTAGGGGTTGCAGGTTGCAGCTAGACGGGTTGTGATATCAAACTCATTCGAACACCCTTACTTGTCCCCCTTTCAACAAAATCTGACCTGTCCGAGCGACCTGTTTTTCGTTATTCCATCCCAAAGCTCAAAATTCGGAGTGGAATGTTATGGATGGCCGACCCTGTATATTTCACAATCTTTAACTTTTGAGCATCGGTAAACACATTTCTGGCGCTTCTTTCATTTTGACGAGTTGTCTTTCTTGCTTATTTCCTTACCACCTGAAACCAATACAAAAAAATAATAAATCTCAATACTTTGCATGGAGCCAAACATGTTCCCCGAAAAAGGGTTAACACGGGTCCCGTTTTGTCCCATCATCAAAATTCCATTTTGCCCCAAAGGACCTGTTTGATTAAAATAAGGAAAAACAGTTATCATAAAAGAATTGTTGAAGCCATGCGTTTGATGAAGTATCTATATGGCAGAAAAAAAACATCAATAATTTTTCGAAAAATGTACCTACCATAAAAAAAAAACTTTTCTCTTCTCATGTGTCAAATCCGTTCATTCCACCACATCCCGTAGAACAAAACAATGTTAGAATATTTCATTCTAATTTAATTTCAACACTGTTTTCAGATTTTCAGTAATATTTATTGATGACATGTTGGCCTCCTGTCACGGATTTATTTAACATCTGTCAAATTTCATGAGATAGAAAACAGTTCTGCCAATCAATATTTTTCAATGAAAAATTACTTAAAGAAATTTACGACAATATTTCATTAATTTCGACAAAAATTCAGTGAATTAGAGAAAATAATGTATGATACTCGTGCAGAAGGCTCATTCTAACACTCGTTCATTCCAAAACTCGTGTAAGAATATCAATGCCTTCTGCCCTTGTATGATAAATAACTATTACAACATAAGTCGTTTATAACACGATGGCGAAAAAAATCAAACTTACGTCCACCCGATGCGTACTGCTTCTATTGCGGGGAAAGTTATTAGTAGTGAAGATAATGCGTCTGAGATTTGGGGGGTTTATTCGAATAAAATTCACGTAAAATTGCTCCAGTACCACGTTTTGCCCCGGATTTCACTGTATTGCATTTTCATCTCATAGTGTCAACTCCCATTTATTTTATATCTGTTTTCAAAATACATTTGTACATATATTTGACTACCAAGGGACCAACTTATCTCATATTATTGTTGAAAAAGCGACTCACAACTCGTTCGAAGCCTCCAGTTGTTATCAACGGTAGTAAACCCTGTGAAGATCCATTCGGAAAATACCAATTTCGCTCTGAAACGGCGGAAAATTATTATGGGTTGGGGTCTACAATAAGCTCCAATAAATCCGACGATACTTGATAATAGGTTACAATTGTTGAAGTTCCAGCATATACATATATACAGTAGGAAATTGGGACCTGCGAGGCCCCATGAGTCCCAGTCCCAGTAATTATAATTACGTAGCTCGGAGAAACCGCATTTTAACACGGCATGGAATCGAAATCGGGAGGACTGGATGGAGGACAGAGGCGGACCAGCCAATTGTCCACATTCTCAAGCAAATTATCTGCTGGTTGGAGTTTTGATATATTAGACAGGGTGTCCATTTGAAAACTTTCCAGGCCATTTATGTCACGAGGGATGTTTGGAGAGAAAATTCCGGAACAGGATCAACTCAACCCTAGAGGTAGAGATTGTCATCCCTAAATTCTGAATTGAGAATAGAAGGTCAGCTATACCTCAATTGAAAACCAATTTGTTCCTCTACATGTATACTATTGTTTGCAAATTTTTGGTGACTATCAAGTATTTACATGGCTTTCATGCTTACTATAACATTCTTCCGTGAATTATCTCTTGTTTTGTAAGAACTACCTGACAACTGCCCTAAAATCAAGAAGCATTTACTCATATCTTCATCACAAACACGTGGCTACATGTGCACATCAATTGGTCATCCGCACAAGGAGCAAAAATGCGCATGTTATAAGTCATTGAGGAGTATTGACATTTCACTAGTTGAAAATTTTATAATGTGAGCATTTGCGAACAGTTGACTTCAGGGAGTTGAAACTGATGTTCCTACCATATGAGACTGCCTATTGTTTCCGGTTTGAATGACATTTCGGGATTCCATCAGAATTTTTGGTAGACTGACTAGACTTTGGTAGGGTAGAATGAAATTTGAAAAATCACACGCAACTTGAAGTACTACAGAATTTCATTTAAATGAAACAATCATCAATAGAAATATCCACGCGAGTTCTTTTCATTGTTTTCTTTATGAAATTTGAAGTATTTTATAATAATTATCATTGTCGCATATCGAAATAATATTTCATATTTCTGAAAGGTTATATTATCCATCACTCATAAAACTCAACAAACTGAAAGAACAACCTTGCAGCAGTTTTTACAGTCAAGGAGATATCTATAATTAATGTTAGGTTATTCTTATAATTAATTTGATTAGGTATGTTCTGGCACATATGATTTATAAGTTGGTAATCATACAGATTGAACCTATCTACTGTTCAAATATCGAAAACCTATGCTTGCAGATTTTCAGTATGTAAGAGAGCTTTTTATTCCAGTGTTTCTGCTTATTTTAAGTAAAAAAGTTCTTATTTCCAATGAGTATTTTTAAAGCGGCAGCTTGGGAGCAAGCTAGTATTAGCTAATGTACTGGAACTATTAATTTTACCAATTATGCAGTCGTCATTTTTTACCATTGTAATATTCTTACTCAAGAGGACCTTCCTGTCTTAATCATGAAGCTGTCGCAAAAATCTTGCCCAATGTTACTGACAATGATGATCGTTGTTGTGAAAATATACCTTTTTTTTCATGTCAATAATACCTCAAGTTTTAATACTTGTTTCTTTCCAAGAACACCCCTCAAGGATAAGAGAGCCTAAAGGAAAGATGTCTGGCTGATGCTGACTTATGAATATCGTAATTTACTCGTTGACCTCTACAACCAAACAAACACAATTTGAATTCTTTCTCATTATATATTTTGCAATGGAATGAATCTATCGTAAGAAATATTTCTCAATTTGTTGGGAATTCATGAACAATAAATAAACTGTTAAAGTTCATCATGGTTCTTATTCTCCTTTTCTAAAATGTATTAAATTTTTATGTTATTTTTGGCAATGAATTATAAATTCTGATTACACAATCAGGATTTATGATTCGAGAGCCTACTATAGAATTAAGTAATTCACTAATGATTCAAATTTCTCTACTCATGTTTACAAAATGTCTTTTTTTATTGACGTGACCCATAAATATTAATATTTCTAGAGGGAATAAGTATATATTGATTGATTGAAGAAGGAACTCTTCATCATCTTTTCTGTGAATTCTCACAGAATGACGCATTCTGACGAAATCTGGTCGAGGTCGAAGAACATTGAAACTTATTATTACAAGATAACCGGAGTTTCGGCAACATCCACTAAAATTTAAAGGTGCTTGAAAAGTTTAAACCTCCTTTAAATGGAGTATCTATGACTACCTTCTGTGGAATATCCGATTTAATGAAGGATTCAGATTTTAATGGACCATTGAATTTTAATTCACATTGCTGACACTCAGGGTCAGACTCCTGAATATAAATAGTTGGGCGTATGACTCGAATTAAAATAGTATTTCTTAAAACAATTAATTCAGAATGAGAAGGCACGACTAGTGAACTCACTTTCAATTTTTGGCAGGGGAGCGTGCCACAACATCATTCACCTCTAATCTTCGGATATAAACATTTATCAAGTTTGAGAGGCTCTTCGATGGAATATCCGATTTGATGAAGGATTCAAATTGAAATGGACCATTGGATTTCATTTTACATTGCTGACACTCAGGGTCAGTCTCCTGAATATAAATAGTTAGGCGTAAGTCTCGAATAAAATTAGTATTTCTTAAAACAATTAATTCAGAATGAAAACAGGCCAACAGTCAACTGATTTTTAATTTCTGACATGGAAACGTGCCACAATATCACTCACCTCTGATGGTCGGAAAGTAAACATTCATCAAGTTCGGAGGCTCTTTCGGAAGCTCTTGAAAATTGAATCTCATCATACCTTCAGGTTTTTTTTTATTGTACCGTTATTTGCAACCATTAATGAATAAAACCAATCGATATCCTGAGAAAGCTCTAGTTACTGAACCTATTATTTTAATCTCAAACTTCCAGAAATACAGTTTCTATCAGAATCTTCAGTATAAGGTTGACCTTTATTCGACTTTTCTCGGTTGGCACACAGTACAAACATTTTCAAGAAAAGTCCTCACAAATTGCTTGCTTTCCTTTCATAATTTTTTGCTCTTTTTCATTCTATCATTTGAATCTCATTCATGATCAATTACAAATTACACATGTAATAAAAAAATACACTTCGAGTAATAAAATATTCTGATGAAAAGATTTATGAAAGTTTGAGTTGATAGAATAAAATAGTTTCGGAATTTTTTCGTACAATTTTGCCATTGTTTTGTTTTAGAACATCCTTGAATTCCAATGAAGAGTTATAACGATATGAACTGAATTGGTCCAGTATTGAGGTCAAATAAACAAAAAAAAAAAAAAAAGGAGTGGATTTACATAAATTCGCACCCAGCAGAGAATTGGTAGGATTTGACAAAATGCCATTATAAATGAAATTCAGATAGTCCTCATCATTCGGGATCAGACGTCAAAAAAATTCATTTTTTCTCAATTTGCACCAAAAGGACAAGTTTTTTCGTGAAATGAGCTCAGTTAGAAATTTTAGATCAGATAATTATCACAGATCTATAATTTTTGTCTGAGATAATTTTATGATGAAACTGTCATAAAAGCTCATGAATTCATTTGTTTTGTTTTGTATATTTGATCACTAAAATGAAGACAGAGGTGAATAAACTCCCAAACCATATATGGATTGCTGGGAAAAATTTGTAATGAGCTGGTGAAATTTAAATTTTTTTTCAAGGAACTTTACAAACAATAAAATTGGTTCATCCCGAGGTTCATCCGTTATCACGTGATGCGATGACAGTTCAAAACAGTTTTCTATTTTCTAATTATATTTAATAAATTATGACATATATCATTATATAATGTATAACATTGAAAAAAGTCGAATTGAATACATTTTTACGATCGATGGTCTTGTAGATGAATAATAAATTGTGAACATCCCTTTCGATTCCACCAGAGAGATAGAAGTCTTTGTGAACAATGTGCGTTTCAAGCTTTCAGGAAATTTGACGTTTTGAAATATCAATTTATCATTGAATGGAATAAGCTATTATTATCGCCTGGAGGAAACCACTGGCTTAAGAGTGGCACACACGAAGTGTTATTAAAACCGAAAAATCTAACTCGAACTGAAGTAAAGTTTTTCGAGAAAAAAAATTAAACGGTAAACCAAAAAAAATTTGAATTCATCTATGTTTCAAATATGAAGTGAAGTTCCCTATTGCTTCACAAAAAAGGGTGAATTGCTTCATAGAATACCATCAACAACTCCGGCAACAACTCATGTAGGCGTTTCCGTCAATAGAACGCCATTTCGGGCGGTAGCCGATAACAAATCAAGGTTTAATTCGAAACGGTAATTGGTTACGCATTAGATAGTCATTTGTTCGGTTAATTTGACAATCAGTGATGAATAATGGCGATTTCGATAGGCTACTGCTAGATGAAATTGCCAATCGTCGATTTGGGGTGCGTGCGAACTCAAAGTTGGTACCTACTAATGATTGATTCCGATGTTTATAATAATGAAATATTGGAAATATCTCGATAGGAGGGTTTCCTTGAGAAAATTCAATATAATAATTTCCATTACTTTCCAAAAATGATGAAGATTTAGTATTTTAGACCGTGGAATCAGGAATCAGCTAACGTTCTATTGGGTGACGCATGGTTATTTCAAAATACTTAGTTAATACTATACAAATATTCCAAAACTTGTTGATGTCTCATATAGAAATGGTTCAAAATGCAAGAATACTATGGATGATAATTTAATGAATCTTTCAAAGAATATACTTAGTCAGAGCCGTCGCTAGGAGGTAGGCAGGGTAGGCGGTCGCCTAGGGTGACGAGAATTTAGGGGCGGCATTTCAAAGCAGGTCAATAAAAAATAAAACATGTTCAAAAACTCAAAGTAACCGAATTACAATACAATTCAGTCCACAAAAACAGAAGCATTTACAAATTTAACATCGGAAATAATCACAGGTACTGCTTAACGCAATACACATATAAACATCCCAGTTTTCGCCTAATTCCTTTTATGTGTATATGTACAAAGTGAGTGTTTTCTCGTATTATGTTTCTAAATTTTTCTATTTTCCTTTGGAGCGAAAGAAAATTTGTTAAGATAAATATTTGTGAATAAATAATTCTGTGAATATTTCTATTTTCGGATAGGTGTCGTTATTTAGGAAGAATAAGGTCCAATAAAGTTCCAATAAAGTTGTTAAAAATTGAGCCCCTCAGACGTCATCCTCAACTACGCCTATGGTCCGAACGCACCGAAACGTCAAGACGATTTCTCATCTCTATGAACAGTCAAGTTAACCTAATTCGATTCTATGTACTAATCAGTTGACAGATCAACTCATGCTCATTATTAATTGTAACAATTAATCAACACTTTTTCTGTATCGACTCTCTCTGAAGATCAGACCTCTCTTGTGCCTCTCTTGTGAAATTAGAATTTTCAAAAAGTCACCTCGCCAATTAATTGTACATCTCGTTCATTTTTGGAAGCAATCGATTAGGTAAGTGAGCATTTCTCAAAGTCATCTCTCATTAATGCATATTTAATGTTATTTTCCTGCTTTCTATAAAGTTTCAAAATGTGTCCACGTTTTAGATCATAAAAATCTATAAAAATACTGGTAATCCTCTCTCACTTTACTCTCAAAAGATCTCTATTGCATTTAACTAATGGAATTGACTCCTCCAAGATATATATTTTGATATATTTTGCTGTTCTCATGATTTTTCAGATTTCTCTAGACTTCTCACATTGGAAATAATAATTGATTGCTCCAGAAATGAACATTATTTGTGGTACTGAATTTTGATTCATTATAATCTCATGTGCACCTCATTATCTCAATGTAATCATCTCATTTCTCAATTATGCACTTCTCATTACACTTGCTAATCATTGTTCTCGAGTTTCAGATGAATGAACGATCTCAAGCGTAAGGGTGAATCATGGAATCAGTCTTCTCTCTCAATAAAATCAAGTGAACTTTTCTGAAGTATTTGAACGATCAAGTAATTCACTCATTGAACCTGATTGACAGTCTCAATCCCCGCTTCACCTTGAGCGGTCTCCTCAAATTTTGCTCACGTGATTAAATTGGTATGATCTCCTCATTATAACTAAGAAATTCTCAAGTTCATTCATCGGAAACACTTAGCAAGTGGCAACTCAAGCTTTCAGCTTCAGACGAATCAATAGGGTTGGTGATTTGCACTCATACAATGTACTCTCATATTGTCATTCTCATAATTATCAATTGTAACTCTTATTTTTCTGATGAACACTAACCCTGCTTGCTAAAAGTAGTTTGTCACTGTAAATTTTGTCTCAATTGATTAATTAGCCTTCTCGTTACAGAACTACGTTATAGATCATAATTATTGATTTCTCAACCTTGATATTCCCATCTTGTAATGCTTTCAATGAAGACTAGACTTAGACTATTAAGTTTTCAATACACGTACTCCTCTAAGGCCTAATCTCACTTTATTACAACTCAGTCTACTCTAACAATTCATTATTGAACCTTTTGTTTTTCTGATGAGATAAAGAGGCTCTCGCAATAAATTTCATTCGCATCATCACTGTAAACTCTGTGTTTAATTTTGAATTAATGGAACTCTCTCAAAGTCTAAGTCTGACTTCATCTGACCTCTCATTTTGAACTCCTCTAGATTACCTCTGTTTTTAGTTGGATAATTCACTCTGAGTTTTAAAGATGACTTTAATATTGTATTTTTTACTGTATTAACTTCATGCGGGTGACTTATTCATTTTATGATTGTGAATGATGTCAATAAATGTTTTTACAATACCATCTCTAACTCAATTATCTGGATACAGTCCTAAACTTTATTTCCAAAATCAGAACAACCCCGATTTTGTACAAAAGTCGAAGTCACAGATATATATATATATATATTCTTATGAAAAAGAGAGCTAAAATAATACATTAAATGTTGAAACAAAAAGTACCTAAGCTGAGGTAAAAAAAGAACGGGGTATCATAACATTCTTTGTATGATACTATAGAATCCTACGATACTATCAACACTAGTATCATACGATACTATACAGCCAGGGGAAAAAACCTCAGCCGAAAAAACCTGCCTCCCCGTAAACAAAATAACATAAAATATCAAATATCAGGAAAATCTTGAAAGACATCAGTGTGATCATTTTCATGTTATCCGTCGATGGGATGATTTATCAATACAATCGTTTGTGGGAAAAAAACTGGTAATAATCGTTGATATTTTACATCTATTTTCACTCCAATGATTTTTCCGGACTGGTGACAAACCGTCGCAATATGAGTATAGGATAGTGCGAGTATCGACAAAAATAAAGGTCGATCGGATTGACCGAAATGATAAAAAATTTTCAGCTTACTGATTATGGTTTGGATCTGTTTGATCCTCGTGAATGGCGGGATATGGATGGTAACATGAGGATTATTCTGATTTCTCAACAACTTCATCCAGTTGGCAGTGATTAAAATTTCCCGTGCAATTCAGATTGAAGACGTTTTCCAGTTGTTGTAGATTTTTCGAAAAACCAATTGCCACAAGAGTTGAATAAAATTGAAAATGTGATTGAAAAGGGATAGAATTATCGACCAAGAAAATTAAAAAGTATGAAGGAACGGAAAGAATCCTGGAGCGGTGTTTCGAAAATAGTAGAAACCCTCGTGAGAACTTTTGGAGTACATAATTCAGCTTTAAGGGAACAAATGATACTGTGTTCACGGTGTTGAAAACCTGGATTATCGAATATTCAAATTTTTTCGTTCTTCAGAAATGACTTTTGTTAGGGCGGTAAAATGAGTATGTGCTTAGGGCGGCTAGCGACGCCCCATACAATATTCCCAAGAAGTGGTATTTACCCAATTTTAGTTACGAATTATATTTATGTTGTGTCAAAGTTTATGAATGAAAGGAAATTTTTTGAAATATACCTCATCTTCTTAAGGCAACAGATATAAAAGAAGAGTGAGAATATAGTTTTTTCTGAAAGTAAGAAATTAACAGAATTTGAACTTCATTGATTTCAATCATTCAAAAGTATATATAGACAGATCAACGAGAAATCTATTCAAAAGATCATTCTGAAAAATAGGAGATATCTCAAAATTGAATTATTATAGAAGCGTTACGGAACATTGTTCGTTCTTGTTTTTTTTGGGCGTAGGAAGTTTATTCTATTTCAAGAAATGAAGTATCCAACAAGTGGAGCTGAATTTGTTCTGGCTGAAGACGAAACAGAAAAGAACAGAAATTGGCTTAGCCACAACAAAGGATTCCTTCCTCCCCAACAGTCGAATAGAATATTCCGCTTCGCGGAGAAGTATTCATTTCGACGAGATATTTTGACTAGAAAGGCGCATTTCCAATGTGATGAATCAGGAGAACGAAGTTAACGACTAACAACATTATGATGTTTTCACGGTACCGACATGTTTGGTCAGGAAGCGGACCAACTTTGTTGATACAAAGACTGGTAATTGGACAACATGGTTCGGGATTTTCATATGTAATATCACAATGGCTCAGACAATATTCGCGAAAATCTTCGTACAATCGAAATATATTGTCTATATTTTGATCGATTAATATCAATACTGAAAAAAACTTGTACCTAATAGTACTGTACTGTCGTTTTCGTATTTTGTAGTTTTGGTGACGCTGGAGGTGTATTGATTATGCATGATTCACTTTTTTCAATTATTTTTCTCTTGCTTCTCTGTGAGTTTGAATACGCTCTAAGATTTAGTTTATGAGTGGAATGGCTGCTGTACAAGTTCATATACTCAGCTGATTCCCACGTATAGGCTAGTTGTTGTACGATTTTCCTGCTTTCTACCAATCAATATTAGGTGTAAAAAAGAGAGGTACAGTTGGCATGTTTGCATATCTTCTGCTCAATAATTTTTCCAAGAGATGAACAACACTGATTCACAGACTTTCATTATGTTGCAGCACTTCAGCTTGACCCTAACTGTCGAACTCCTTTAAAGTAGCTAGTTAAGCCATTGGCAATTTGTTGTTTGAACCGTCAGGTGTATTTTCATCGAAACTTGAAACAATTTCGGCTCTTTATTTCGCTTTGGGTGCGGCTGATCTTTCTCATTTTGCTACCATGAATTGCTTGTTATTCCTTCCTGTTGGCTGAACGAGCCTTACTTGCATTTTCCAAAATTATACAGGATATTTCATTGGTAAACGAAAATACTTAGCAGGCGGATAGAAAGCATCGAGGTGGACCCGGAAATACCACATTTATGGTTTTTTCGTTACCGAGATATGGGCTCTTTCATGAATTTTGCTCGTTTCTTCTCGAGACAAGATCAGACGAACCATACAATATATTTTCTTTATATTTGGCACACGCGTTTCTTATTCAAGGCTCCTGAGTATCATTGAATAAATGCAAGGAAAATCCAGGTCCGGGTTAACAAAAAATAAGGAATTGTTTGAATCCTCGAAACAACACCCTGTATATCAAAATTTAAAAAATCAGTTTTCATATTTGAGAAGACCACAAAAAACTAAACTGAGGCGTGTGTTTAGAATTGTTAATTGTTGCGCATACAGTTTCACTGCACTAATTTTTATCGAAAAAAAAATTTTAAAACTGGATAGCTGAAAGTGGTTCGAAATGACTTTTAATGATGAATTATCAAAAATATTAACTACATAATTATTTGAATTCACTCAGTTATTACTTCATTACATTGGTTTTTCTTTTTATAGCTGCAGACCATTTCAGTTTGAATTTTTAAGTTATTCTTTTGTCAGACGACGGCCGAAATGCTCGAAATAACAGGTGACAATTATCAAGATTCATATTCGAAAAAGATTGCAATACACTTCAAACCACTTTCAGGAATCCAAGTTTTCAAAAACTTTCACTTTCAAGTAAAAATGTTTGCAGAAATGGTAACTGACAAGAGAATAACTTAAAAATGCAAACTGAAATGGTACGTAGCTATAAAAAAAACCACTGTAATAAAGAAATTACTGAGTAAATTCAAATGATTATGTTTGTAATAGTTTTGATAATTCATCATTAAAAGTCACTTCGAACCACTTTCAGGTATCCCAGTTCTTAAAGTCTTCACTTTTACGATAAATATTAGTCCAGCAGAACTGTCTGCGTGAAAATTCTAAACACACGCCTTAGTTTAGTTTTCCGTGGTCTTCTCAAATATGGAAACAGATTTTCAGAATTTTGATATACAGGGTGTTATTTCGAGGATTCAAACAATTCTTAAGTTTTTGTTAACCTGGACCAGGGTTTTCCTTGGGTTTATTGAATAATACTATTGAGCCTTGAATAAGAAACACGTTTGCCAAATATAAAGAAAATATATTGGGTGGTTCGTCTGATACTGCCTTCAGAAGAAACGAGCAAAATTCATAAAACAGCCTGTATCTTGGTGACGAATACGCCCATGACTGTGGTATTTTTAGAACGACCTCGGTGCCACATATCCGCCTCTTAAGTAATTCCGTTTACCAATGAAACACCCTGTATCTTGAAATGGATTAATTTCTCTATTGAATTCTTCATGAGACCATTTTTCCCTAGGAGTTAATCTGAAATATTTCGAATGGTTATCACTGTACGTTTTTCATATTGCCGCCTGCAACTTTCATGTTGCATGCCCAATCTTTCAGTATATATGTATATGCTACTTCTTCATGTGAGATATATGCACAAAGCCATTCTGAATTTCACAAACCGCCGCTAAATGTTTCCGAACATAATAACGTGTTTTTGTAGTATTTTCTGTTGTAAATTTTCCAATTTCTTGATCTATTTCACCACATGAACTTTAAATGAAGCATAAATCAATACTAACATAGATAGGAAAGTCTCTAGAAATTTTGGAACCGTGTCAACAACGACATCTTTCGGTCTGAAAAGAAGTACAAAGGGTTTCGGATCCCAATAGATCGCAGAATATTTGAATTTGATACATCAAGATTGGTTCCTCAAAAGATCTATTAAGAAACCAATCAAGATCTAGCAAACTTCCCCCGATTTATGGAAATCGGACATGCTTCGTACTTCCCTCCAGTCGGGTAGATGCCGCTGTAAACACACGTTTCAAATTTTTATAGACTTTCCATCATATATAGAATAGTAATCAACTCTCCGTGACAACCATTTTCGAACTACTTGAGAGTGTTTAGGTCGTACATAAGCACATCTTATGGTAATGGAGACTCAGTCTTACCCTTCAAATGTACCTGGTTGAAAAAAAAACAGATTTCTGCTATTTCTTTTCTAGTGTCATCTATTGACCATTTTCAAATACAGATATGAATTGTTTCTAGGTTGAAAAATGGAGTCAAAATATGGTCCCGACCATTATTAGGCCAATTTCAGATCCGCAGCGTATAAATGCAAAACCAGACATTTGACATTTTACAATAAAATAAGTTAAGTAAGGATTACACTATAGAAACTTGCTGGTAATATGATTCTTTTATTCGTAATTCAAATCTAGCCTCAGTTGTGAAAGCAGACATTTGTGTGAGCTCCTTAGGTACAAAAGCAGACATTTGCCGTTTCGCCAATCAGAGTGAGATTTTACTAGTCACGTATCCTGGAAGCAGCACGACATCTTACTTTTTTGTAAATGTGATACACAGTGGCGTAGCGCAAAATTATTGAATTACAAGAATTTCTAAACAAAATAATATAGATTCTGATACGAAAATAACTAGGAATGAATCAATGTGATGAAGAACTTCAAAAATCATTTAACAAAAATTCATTATTCTTTTCTAATTTTTTTGTTCAAACATATCTATCTATCAACTTGTCAATGTCCAAACTTATTGTTCGAAGCAGGTGTAGGCTTGAAAGTCTGACATTGCGACATTGAATTCCTAAGATAATTCTTGATTATCGTGAGCCCAATAAAACGATTATTTGGCGATGTTTAAAGAGAGCCCCGAAGAGCATTGTTTTAGTTTTGTTCATTATATCCTCAAAAGAAATTATTGGGGCCCCATTTGAAGCCTGTTACTCCACTGTGCTGAATAATTGATTGCTGAATGTGATTCAGGCATTGGCTTATTAAAATATTAAAAAACCTTTCGTTGCTTAGAAAATGCATTTTTTTTTCTCTGTAGTTTTTTTTGCAAGTTCCACTCAAATATCTTGTTTTCCGCTATGACATTTTTCTGATACATAAAAAATTTTAAGATATTCAAACTGCCGTTTCTAATTTGCGCTTTTAATAACTCTTTTTTTTAATATTGAAATTGATGAATAATGAAAGAATACGAGAGACATTTCTTAATGGATAAATAAGCTACGCGATTAATTCTAGAAGAACTAACAATGAAATTGTTATCCTTAAACTAAAAGCACTAAAAGAGTATTATAGAATATTAAAAACTTCGTTTTTGAATGTAAACAAACTCACAACGTGGTTTCGTATTCAAACACTTGTTACGCTTGTTTCTCTCACTACTAGAATGGAAATGGAAATAAAAAGATTTCAAAATATTTGTCACTTCTCCATAAAAATAACCTGATTGGAGAATTGACAAGAATTTCTGCAATACCAGAAAAGCTTGACGCTATATAAAAAAACACTTAAAAAGAGGGTAGCGCAGGGTGTGATCAAGTGATATGTCCAATCGAATTATTGTAAACCTTTTATGTTTTTTGAATATAATTCAGGAATATTTCTCTAATTTTCGAGAATAATAACTGTACCCTCATTGTTTAGGTTTTGTTCGATATATCATCAGAAAAATATCGCGAATTGGCAAGTTCAAAAGTTATTGGGGCCCCATTCAAAGCTTTCTTTTGGATCGGGGGGGGCCCTTAGTGCCGAGGCCCCCCCGCGCTGCGGGATCTGCGGGGCCCTCTGGTACGCCACTGTTGATACAATAAAATGTGTGAAATATTTTTTAATTTAATTTAAAAGGAGCTCAGAATCGTATCTGCTCTATTAGTTAAGCACTATAGGAGAGATTGGGAGGCTGATTAACATATCAATTTTTGCAAATGTGCTTTTGAATTAGAAACTATTCATGAGCTAGATCATCTCGAAAGCCTCGAGGAAGAGCTAATTTCTGATAATATAGATAATTTTGTTTCATAAGAGCATTGCTTTGAAGAATATTTTTTGTTTTATTACAAATCTTTATTGTTGGCAGCAAGGTTTTTCTTTTATATTATATACTTCAGAATATTCAAAAACTTAAAAAAACTTTTTTCAACTTCATTTCGACAGAAAGTTACACAAAATCAGATGCAAAAGCAGATATTTGCTAATCTCAGGTGCAAAACCTGTTATATCAATTTTTTTTAGCAAAACATCTTTATACTGACAGGCTATATTTTTATGAGTGATGTAATAAAAGTTCCTATCACCATTTTGAATGTTTTGGTCAAAACTGGAAGTTTTTTACTTCAAAACTATGATTTGGGAGGTTTTTCTCGATTTACTCGAAACGGCTTATTCACTAAGGGTCGGTTTCACAATGCTTTAATTGTACGATTTAAAAACCGTACGTAAATTAGAAACAATCGAATCACTCGTTTTGAAATTTCAATGAATCGCGGTTGTTCCGATTAATTTAACGGTACAATAAAAGTTTTGTGAAATCGACTCTTAATGTCTGCTTTTGCATTCATACACTTCATCTATATTATAGTATTAATCCATGAAACGAAGTGCCGCATTTTGAAAAATTCAATGTCATTTCAATGAGCTGGAGTGTACCTACATTCACTTATCAATTTGCCGTAAGTTTGAGAAGTTCTCGGATTTTATTGTTTCATTAATAGATGAGTTATATAATCACTTGTGTTTAATTTGGTCCACTAGGTTATCTGCGAATGTTGATATTTCCTTGAAATGAAGTAGGTTTTGGAAAGCGACTGAACAAATGTTGATGAGATAGATACAGTGGCATAGCGCAAAATTCGGAAGCCCCCCCGCAAGATTTTATTCGAGGGCCCCTTTAAATTTATGTTATTTATGACAAATTTCCCCTGACATTTTTCAAAGAAAAATATTGAAGAAAATGTAAGAAGAAAAAGAAAATATATTGAATAAAAAGGATTCCTAAACAAAATTTTGATATAAAAATAGTTAAGAAAGAAATCAATGTGATAAAAAACTTGATAAATTATTTAACAAAAATGCGTTAATCTTCTTTAATTTTTTTGTTCAAACATATTCATCAACTTGTCGATTATTTCTCTATTTTGCGGGAGTAGTAATTGTAACTCCATTTTTTAAGTTTTGTTCATTATATCATATGAAAAATATAGGGAATCAGCAAGTTCAATAGAATTAAATTATTGGAGCCCCATTTTAAATTTTTCGTTTGGCTTGGGGCCCGTTTAGTGCCGGGACCCTCGGATACGCCACTGTCCCGAATAACTGATTGTGACTCTGTCATTAGTTCATTAAAATATTAAAAACCGTTCGTTGCAGCGGAAATGCATTTTCTTTATTTCCTGTAGTTTTCTTCTGCAAGCTCCACTCAAATATTTTCTTTTTCACTCTGTCATTTTTTCTAATATCTGAAAAATAATAAGATATTCGAATTTCCGATTCTAATTTGCTCATTCAATAACTTTCCTTTTTTTTTAATATTGACAATGAAAAAATAAGAAAGGCGTTTCTTAACAGATAAATAAGCTACGTTAATAATTCTAGGACTATAATGAACTACAATGAAATTTTAATCCTGAAACCGAAGGCACTTAAAAAGTCAGAATATTGAAAACTTTGTCTTTGATTCTAAACAAACTCACAACGTGCTTTCGTATTCAAACACTTGTTATAATTGCTTCTCTCACTACTAGAATGGAAATGGAAATCGAAAGCGAAAGATTTCATAATATTTTCCCCTTCTTCATAAAAATATCCTGATTGGAGAATTGACAATAATTTCTGCAATAATAAATAATCCGCAAGCCGCCTGAAGAACAACACATCAAATAAGCCGCCGAGCCCTCAATAAACGTCCATGTGGCGATGTTCAAAGAGAAATACCGAAAAACTTGACGCTACATGAAAGACTCTTACAAATAATAGGGTAGCACAGGATGTGATTGAGTGATATATCGAATGAATTACTGTAAACCTTATATGTGTTTTGAATATAATTCAGTAATATTTCTCTTTTTCAACTGCGGGGTCTGCGGGGCCCTCTGCTACGCCGCTGGATAGATATATAAATACTTATAAATATATGAATGAAGGATGATACACATCGATTGAAAAAGGTGAGATTTGATTTGATCCTAGGAAGCAAGGACATATTTAGCTTGAGGATTATAATTTTCTTCGATGAGGAATATATTCATGTGGCGGCGACGAAATAATCAAGTCGAGTTAACACGCAAACAAGCCACACAAAATTGGCGGTGAAGTAATTTTCCTGCAGAGTCAAGGTAGCTAGTTTGCCAGTTTTCTGTTATGAATTCATGCTGGTTAGGAAACAATATTCTCGGCGAAATTCAGCTATAGTATAAAGTAAAACCTTTTTTTCAGTTGGAGGTTTACAGCAGGCTGGCGCGGCAGTCGATCATGCATTACTGAAACGGATTCATTATTCACAATTTCATTGATATAAAGTTTATGTGCTCCGAAAGCTTTGGCGAATTAGTAAATTGAGAAATCAACGGTTGAAATATTTCTGGTAGATAAATTTTATGACATTGTCCATAATTCTTCATGGAGCATGTGTTGAGAAATTTGAATTTGCAGGCGGAACGTATGGATGATGAATTTTCTATTATGTTCGTTGCTCCTACGTACATTCTTGCACTAAATTTGCAACTGATTTCGAAACTTCAGTTATTTTGAAAGCTCTAAGATTTACCAGCGATCATGAAAAGATGAGACTTTTTTCGTTATTCTTCACACGATATTCCTCATGAGATTAATAGATTCGCAGTAGCCATGTAAAGGGTATTGAAAAACATTGGCTGCATTCACCGAACGAAGAATGTTGCCACCGCTCCGCTACCGCTCCTAGCATAAACAAAAAGCGCTCCCAAAATGCCCGCTTCTCCGGAACGTGTTGAGTTTGTAGCGTGTGTGCCACCGGATGATTCCGCAACAGTTGCACAACTGTTACGTTCGGTGAATGCAGCCATTGCTTCAATATTTTCAGGGCTTATCAAAGAACTCAAAATGGGCCATAATTTTACATTTACATCAAGAAGCATAGAACGAGGCGGCCAAGTGACTTGACCCGCTAGATCTACCGATTTGAATTCTTTGTTCTTGAAGTTTTAAAATCGGATTCAACTATCTTGTCAAACGATCCGAACACAACCAGGGGTCTATTGCACCAAACTACTCTTCACATTTTTCACTTTTCATGTTGATATAAATCTTTTTACTCATTTCGAGGTTACATATCGGCTCCAAAAATATTGAAACCTTTTTTTCAACAACCGGTATGTGATAAAGGACAAAATGACATGAACATGAATTTGAAATGTATGTCCATAATTTCCTAATCTTCTTTGATATCATTATGGACATCGAGTTTCTACTGCTGAGACCATACAGTCAAAATTGCTATGGAGTCATTTTCCGAAGGGAAGTTCGTATCTTTCATGGGGAAAATATCCATCACCTCCAGATTTGAACTCATTTTTCCGTGATTCGATTTTTCATGACGCGTAGTAATCATAGCTGGGGCAGTAAATACGCCATTTCCATCTTTTTTATGTTGGTTGATTTGTAGTGAAGATGCCCGAGCTGGAACATATTGGGAAATTGAGTATTTTCACAGCTGGCGATATGATGTCCGTTATAAAATAGACACAATGTGCTGACCCTTCACTTTTATGCTAAAGGTCCATTCAGTTGCTTATCTGCGGGTATATAATTTCAGCAATAAAATGTTGATGCGCTGCATTATTTCTTCGGAATTACATCAAAGGAAATAGTGACTATAACAGGGCGGGATGCATTTTGGATTTTTCATTGTTCTGGAGGGTTCGGAAGATCTTTTGTACGACTTTCATAGCATTTCCTTTGTTCTATTCCCCGACAAATATAGTTGACTATAGGGGAAGGTTGACTAACTATGAGCAATTCGTCTGTCGCAATGGCCTCCTTCCAACTAGTAAGGCACGAGATTCCGGCACTCTCCAACCATTAATTATTATTTTCGTTATGTTATTTGTAATAATGCCTATCTAATTGTGTTTATGGATCATCAAAGCTTTTATAAAGAATGTTTGATATGTTCTTGCCCTATGAATTATTCTATTTGCTTGTTGTAGATTTAAGGTTATGGCGAGTTTTTGTGGCCAGGGGTGGGACTTTCTGTAGCTCCTCGATTTTATATAGCGAACGTTTATGTGCCTTATCAACCTCCTCAGAGCCTTGAGGTTAGTTGAAAAGAGTGCAGTAATCTCCTGGATCAATTGCGCTCGATAACATAAGTACCATCGAGTTTGATTTTTTCAGTAATTCTGGATGAGAAAGTCGTGTACTCGCGCTCTCAACCTCTAAACAAAAGAACAAGTAAAGATATATTGCATATTTATTGCAATTCTCAATATAATCTTTGAGTTGAAATGAGCCCGCTTGAGTCTTCATTACTTTTTTTCAGGATATAATGGCTTCAAACTCAAGAAGATGCTAGTAAATCAAAATCACCATATGTTTCAAACGCATATTTTCGGACAGTATTCTAGAAATTATAGTGAAATATACGAATATAAATATAAAGATGAGCGAAAACAAAATTCACTAGAGAAATAAATGCTAAACTGTGTGATATCGTACAAAATAAAAGTTTCATGGTTCTAGTTTACCTGGCAGGGGTTGTGAGGAGTAATAGACACTTGTTTTTGTTTCATATATAAGCACATTCACATTTGGTTTTTATACAAATATCCGTGTTATATCGAAATCCGCAAAATTTTTGTTTCTTTAGTTTCTACCGTCAATTTTTATTTATGTTTCGGAATTTTCTTCATATATTATGTGTATTTGAAGAATGAAACTATTTCTCAACGACCTTCCCATTTTCTAGCAAATTTTTCACATTAAAAGATTAATTTCCCGACGCAATCTCACAGATGAACTGCACCCGAAACCGGTAGGATTAGGGTTGCGCCTGACCGACGGTTAATCAACTGAACCTGTTTACCCATCAATATAATCTAAAGTAAATGAATACATTAACATTTGAGCTGAAACTGGGCTAACCGTTAAGAATCAATACTAACTTCTAACATCGAATTATGGGAGAGTGGCCAGCCTAAGTATCAGATGGAACCATCGACCCATCTTGTGGCGCAGTGGCACTGGGCTGGATCGGTAATTCAGAGGTCGCAGGTTCGAGTCCTGTTCGTGAGGGTATTCTTTTCCAGAATTCAACATTCCTTCTCACTCTATTACTTTTTAATATCTTTATAATTTTCAGACGTTGAAAACATTCATGAAATAAAGAGAGATCAAATACCGGGTGTTTGGATGGAACCATTTTTAATCTTCTTTTAACAGTGCCGACGTTTCAAAGTCACCGACTTTTCTCTCAGTGTTACAAGAGAAAAACTCTCTTGAAAAAAGTACTCACATGTGAGTGGTGAGTTCAGAGGAAGCTAACTTTAATCTATTCATTGTCTTCTGTTACCAACAAAGAATATAAATAATGATTGTCGCATTCTTTTTGTAAAGATATGACATGTAAAAAATTTAACCTCAATCAATTCATTGTTTGCATGTTTAGAACTAACAACTAGAAAGAACAACTATATCTAATATTACATCAACACTACGAACTATTGAGCAGCTATGAGAAATTAATGAAAAGAAGACAAATTGTTTAATTAATAATAATAATAATTATTATAATCGTCTTTATTGGGCGAAAGTTTAGCTTAAGCTATTCTTACACTTTAACCCATAATGTTACAACATATCCCTTAATGTCTAACAAAAATATCAATAATTATGATTAACGAAAAAGAAAGGAAATTATACAATAATATTCTGTCACTTATGAAACAGTAGAACCCTGGCTGATCAGTAGTGAATTTTTAATTTTGGTTTTAAAACCATTCAACGATGAAGCTTTTATATCATTATCGATGGAATTGTAAATATAAGGGGCCTGATATGAGAAAGAACTCTTGAACTTAGTTGTCTTATGGCGAGGAATACTGATGCAAGACGAGCCCCGAACATTGACACTATGTTTCCATGTTGACCCAACCGATCGAGTTTATGTGGCCTGAGGTTCTAACAGATCTCCTCAAATCAAGCACCAAACGGCAACAACGATTCTGAACAGTTTGTATACGACCTGAATCGAAAACCTCAAGAAACGGACCATAGACAACATCGCAAAAATTGAAACAAGACAACACGAGCTGATCACAAAGCATCACTCTCAAACCTTTATGGAGAAAGTGACGACTATTATAAATGAGTCTGAGTGATAAATATGCCCTTCTGACACACGCTGAGACATGATCTGAAAATTTGAGCTGAGAATCAACATACAGTCCAAGATTTTTAACCGATTTCGAAGGCCTCAGAACTCTGTCCAGAACATTGACAGAAAAACCCTCGAGTTTACGGATAGAATTAGCGCTACCAATCAACAGAAGACAAGACTTAATAGGGCTCAGGTGCAAATTATGATTCCTCGCTCTCAACGCCAACGAACCTAGATCCTCGTTAATCTGAGAACATTAGCATTATTTCGTGCAGATTCAAAGTTTTGCACTTCTTCATAACCCTCAAATTTGTCTAACTGTTCCCAGAATTAGTTCCCAGCATTCAACATAAGATTTGTTTTTCATTTAAATTAATTCTATTTCATTATTGTCCAGTAACTTTGTCGCCTGAATGTATGGGGTAGGTAGTATGCGTCAGATTCGGTTGTTCTGATTTTTTGCAGACATATTTATGATATCCCAATTGAGGTTCGTCTATATCTGTATCGACGCATTGGGATGGCATATACCTTTCAGCAGGGCCGGATCAACCATTAGGCAGATTAGGCGATTGAATAGGAGCCCCGATTCAGCTAGGGGCACCGTGCCTCATACAAAATAAGAAAAATTCTGATGATGGTTGAAAAGTGGCTCCAAAATTTGATCTGCCTGAAGGCTTACCCTCAAGTCCCTGTTTGCTAGTTTCTACTGTGATTTTTCTCGATACCAATTTTACATTTGACAGGATAGCAGGAGCAAGAGAGCGAGTCATAATTGCTTGTATGGTGGCAACCCCAACACTCAAAACCTTGATGAGCGGTGGACGCTGCGGTATCAAATATTCGCCAGGACTGCGACGAAAACCAGATTAACTCTAGCTAGGTTACGTCCTACTCGAGACTCTGTCCCATTTCACTCCTTGCGAACATACCACCAGGTTAAAATTTGTCCTTGCATCAGTAATACACATTTCATATCAATGAGCATTTTTTATTCTCATGTACAATCTTCTCACAGGTTCAGGCGTGTTTGGGAGTCACACTGAACCCTCTCTCTTGAGGGTGGATAACCACGCTACAAGGCCTCAAACCCAAAATGATGATCAGAGATGCAGCCCCACAACATCTCCTGTGGATGATTTCTTGCGGCTGCAGGAAAGGTTGTGGAAAAGCTTGCAGCTGCAGGAAGGCAGGATTGAAATGCTCGTCCGTCTGCAAGCACTGCAGTGGAGCTTCTTCTGATAATAAAAGTGATATTGTAGTAGAAGACGACGATCTGTCCGATGTCGAAATGGAGAATGACATAAGAGGTGCGCGATTCAACACTATACACTGAATCCCTATTGATACAGATAGAGAAGAACCTCAACCGGGAGCTTTCCTGAAGGCAAAATAAGTTATGAATTTTACTCAATTTCCAAAAAAAAACTAAACTCGAAATTTTAGTGTATCTATCGTTCTTACTGCAGTACTTGTTGCTTCGCTTGAATATTATCTTTCACACTCCCCATTTTTTTACATCATATTATAAAAGATCGATAGTATAAATAGTGTGAAAGCGACAGGTATGCAAAATCGATGGAAACTTCGTCACAGTATAACCTATATGTATATGAAATCACTAGTTTTTGTTTCAGTCGAAAAGACCTAGTAGTTCGGATTTTACAACCCCGCGAATTCAAGACCTATTGGGTCTACAGAGACACTTCTGGTATCATATTGAAGGAAATTTAGTCTTCTTGAAAAACGTATCAAAATTTTCGCAAAAACAGGTCTTTCAGTGTGATAATTGCCAAAAAAACTCATTAATACTTAGTGTACTGTTATGATATTTTGTTATGGTTCTATATTTATATCTAAATTTTGATTATTTCAAGAGGATACATAGTACGTTACCTGGTTGAAACTATATCATAACATAATTGCAAGTACATGAATCAAAATTCAAAAGTTTCAACATTTAAATTTATTGTTTACATTCCAGAGATAATTTGAATTCAAAATTATAGTCTTCGATTGTAGTATTCGATTTCCAAATTCATTGAATTAACTTGCTGGTTTCTTGATGAGGCTAAAATTGAAAGATTTTGATAAGAAAAATGTAAATGAATTCTATGTTATTGTTTCATGTATTAGTGTTAGAAAATCTAGAGAGTAAGGACTTTTGAGGAGTGAAACCAAGGAGACGAAAAAAGAATTGAAGGGAAGGGAATAAAAAAAAATTGGAATTGAGAAGGATGGAAAAATAAAAACTATATGATATAGATGAAGAAATTGATAAATGTTGAATGATTTACCGATATAATACCGATAGTGTGATTAGTATATGAATGGAAATGGTAATATATATGAAGAATGGTGACAGTTGATATAAACTTACAAAAAGAAGAAATAAAGATATTGGACTAGTATTCTGAAGAATAAATTACTGAAAATAAACATTCAAGAGAATAGTGTTTTCAAGCAGACTGTGAAATCCGAAAGTGAGCTAAGTGAGTTAACTTATAAAAAATTAGATAACCTAAAAATTAACCTAATTTTATGAATACTGAACAAAAATCAACCATAGAAGTAGGTAATTATTCTTCATTATTATTAGAATAGTTTGATATTGAAATCAAATTTAATATTAATTAGTTATTGAGAGTTTATTGTATTTGATAAAATTTAAATTATAATATTTTAAAATTCAAATCAAAATCTTTCAATTTTAATTGAAATAAAATTTTTGAACCCTCAATTGAGATAGAGTCTAGGCCAGGTAAATTTTCAAAATTCAAATTTCTATATTTTTTATAATTTTGGTTCCTTAAAATTCAAATTAAATTCAAAAATTTTTAAAGATAAATAAAAGGAACCATAACAGTACCTATCGTTTTTACTGCAGTATTTGTTGCTTACCTTGAATATTATCTTTCACACTCCCCATTTTTTTTACATCATATCATAAAAGTAAAGGGCTTCGATAGTATAAATAGTGTTGAAGCGACATAATTGTGAGAAATCACGATGGAAAAAAATTATAAACTTTGAAAGACTCTATAAAAAAATATTGGGTCTACAGAGACACTTCTGGTATCATATTGTAGGAAATTTAGTCTTCTTGAAAAAATTTTCCCAAAAACAGTTCCTTCAGTGTGATAATTGCCAAAATTTGAAAAAAATTGGTTTTTTCGATTTTTGCCAAAGTTGAGTTCAACGCTCGAGGTCACAAACTTGGATAAGGCCAACATCATGAACAAGTCTGCAAAAAATCGGAACTACCGGATTTGGCGCATATTATGATGAATAAAGTTAATGGACTATTTTATGGATTAATATGAAACTTGCTCAGGTAACAAACTGGTCAAAGCGCCAGAATATCGTTCTATGAAACTTTTTTATCATTATTCTTTCTTCCCATTTAGGAAAATAACAAATTTAACAAGAAGGCTCCGTATTCCCTATTTAATTTATGCAGAGTGTTTCAAGACAAGTCCGAAAAATTAAAAAGGGTGATTCCTTGTTCAAAATAAAGGGTAGCTTGTTATATGAATGCAGGATCTAAGGTCAAACATTATCAAGAAAGTGTGTTTTCATAGAAGTAATATTTCCATAAAAAATCATCATCTAACGCTTTTCGCTTTTAGAAACAAAATAAAAACATCATATTCACGCCATCACCAAATCTCCCTAACGTTTAACTTTTGTTATATTATAAAAAACTGCCATTTATTTTGAACAAAGAATTACTCCCTCGAATTTTTCATACTTGTTTTGAAACACCTTGTATAGATGCAGGAATATTGTTTACTTTTCCCCAGAACTTGCTATACCTCTGAGTTGCTAGCAAGAAATTATTTAGATTTATATTTTCGATATGATTATCGAAAACTCAATGAATGGTTTCACTAACTGCATGAACTTATTGATGTATCCTATACAAATTTAATTTGTCTAAAAGGGTGAATAAAGTATTATTATATCAACAATATTCCATTATATACAGGAAAAAGCAAAAAAAGGCATTGTTATTTATGGTGTTTAGGAAAAATATGAAGAAATATTTTTATGACGAAACCTCTGGATACTAAAAAAATTTTGGAAATCAATAAAACAACAATATTTTGAAAAGCCAGATCCAAAAAAAAATTCGAGCTATGCCATTTGACCACCCCAATTTTTTCTGATACGCAGTGTTTCTGGTAACCAATACGACACACGATTTTTACTTGGATGGAATGTACCGATCGTGAAGTACAAATTTGTAAAATTTCTCTTTTCTGTCAAAAATGACTTTAATAAGTAAGCCCTTTGGGAAGCCGCCCTTTCTCACTTAACACGTTTTTATATTCAATACAAGAAATTCTGTTTTATGTACTGAACAGTATTTATTTATTTATTTATTTATTTATTTATTTACAAACAGGAACTCCACAGAAACCCATAATGGAGTTCACTACAATTACAAAAATAAATTTACAAAGTTATCACAAAAGTAAACATTATCATCAATCAGAAGCATACAATAACATAAATTCAAAAAAGGCATTTCAGGTTAAGAATAAATAACTTAAAGAAGTGTGTTCAGATATCCAAGTACTCTTCTCCTGAAGGTACACAAACCTATGGCCAGAATATCGATATAAAGGAGATGCCAATTATAAAACCGCATCACTCTTGGAAACAATGAATTATAATAAAGGGAAGTGCGCGCTCTCGGAACAGCAAACAACAAAAATCTACGGTTTCGATAAGATGGAACATTAAAATTTATGTAGTTGATCAAGGAATAGTTAAAATGATTGTTTATTGTCCTGTGAAGAAATACCTGATCAAAGAGAATTCTCCTCTTCTCCAAACTAATAATACCATATCTCTCTAAGCATACATTATAGTCAGCACTCAACAATGTCGGATTGTATCTATAATTCATTGATTTGATGAACTTTCTCTGAACCATTTCAATTCTATCTATATATTTGTGATAGAAAGGAGTCCAAATAGGAGTATTGTATTCTAACACACTTCTTACCAGAGAAAAATAAAGTATCATCAAGGTATTTACATTTTTAAAGCATTTAGATACTCTCAATACAAATCCTAACATTTTATAAGATTTGGTTACAATATGATCAACAAAACGAAGTGAGGCGATCAAGATCATCCTGAAACAGCCATAAATCGCGTTCATCCACAACCCTCATGAACACTTTCAAGTCATCAGCAAACAAGGCGAATTGAACACTCCGAAAACATAGGGAAATATCATTGATATAAATCAAGAACAGAAGGGGACCCAGGTGAGAACCTTGAGGTACACCCGATGTCTCGCTTTTCATACCAGAATTAACCCCGTTTACCACCACAAATTGTTGTCTACCCGTCAGATACGACTCGATCCACCGAAGCATTCTATAGTTTAATCCGAATTCGGACAACAAAGTTATCAATGTGGCATGATGAACTCTGTCAAAAGCCTTAGCTATATCAGTGTATACCGCGTCTACCTGAAACCCATTATCCACATTTTCACAGACGTAATTTGAGAATACGGACAAATTAGACAAAGTCGACCTACCTCGAAAAAAACCATGCTGATTCGTAGAAATCTTTTGTTTCGCGAAAGAAAAAATCTGGTCAGTAATAATACTTTCAAAAAGTTTACCAAAAATGGACAATATTGATACAGGTCTATAATCATTTAAAATATTTTTTTTGCCACTCTTGAAGATTGGTACAACTTTCGCCAGTTTCCACTTATTTGGAAAAACTCCGTTCTCGAGAGATTTATTGAAAATCAACTGCAAAACAAATCCCAAAGCAGATCCGCACGATTTTATAAATACTGGTGGAATATCATCAGGACCAGGCCCTTTATTCACATCCCATTTATTAATCTTATCCACTATATCAGAGTGTTCGATATTCTTCAAAAACATCGAAGAAGTGCACACGCCACCCCCCGAAATTAACACCGGTTTATCGGACGTCTCAAAGACACTCGCAAAATATTCGCTAAACCCGTCCGAAACCGCCCCATCACCGACAACGACATCATCCCCGACCAGCATCGCGGACGGAATTCTCCCAGACCTCCTCGCATTTCCCACAAACGACCAAAAAGATCTAGGATTCGCAACGATATCGCCCTCAACCGAATCAACATAAACACTATAATCCTTGATTATCGACCATTTGCATTGCCTTCTTAAATTAGAAAAAATCTCATAGTATAAACAATTTTTAAATCGCTTGAATTTTCGGTGATATCTTTTCTTTTCAACAATCAAACTTATTGTATTCTTCGAGAACCATGTCGGAAATTCAGTACAATTTAGAGATCTTTTAGGTACATACTTCTCGATTATTTCATTAATCTTAGTATAAAATTTCCAACACACTCGTCTACATCGCTCGAATCAAAAAAAATTTTCCAGTCAACAGAATTTAAGCTAGACGTTATCAAATCGTAATCAGCCTTGAAAAACTTATACCCCGAACAAGCTCTTTTTACACTACTACAAATCGGACTAATCCGGATGAGAACCTCAAGAGACGGATGATGAGGGTCCTCCGCCACAAAAGGTAACGAACCCGAAAAGACCTCGACATCAGGACAATCAGATAACATCAAATCCAAAATTTTTCCATTCTTATTACAATGACCATTAAATTGAAACAATGAATTATATGAAGTGAAAGTTTTAAAATCAACCAATAAGTCCTTATTATTTACATCACAACAATAACAACATGCTTTAACATTATAAGACCATACAAGATCCGGTAAATTGAAATCCCCCACCAAAACAAATGTATCATTAACAAATTCTTCCATCAAAGATGTAACATAGTCAAAATAAACACTATAATCGACCGAACTACAATAAGGTGGAAAATAACAAAGCCCCAAAAAAAGAAACTTTCCACCAGTATCCTGGTCTCCAAAGATCCTGTACATTCTGTTCAAAAAATGATTGAACCTTAAATTGACCAAGCATTCTTCGTGCATCGAAAAAGGCGCTTCCAAGTTCAATCACGTTAAAAGATTTTATCTAACGTTGCGGCTACTTTCATCCCCTCATATCTCCAGTCCTTATCCCGTCAACAGAACAAATCTTCCCGCAGATAACGAGCTGCCTTCATGAAGCTTGTTTGTAATGATCAAAAGGAAACGGGCTGCTTGATGCGTTCAAATATTTAAGATGGACGTAGAGTAAACACACTCGCATGATATTTCAGGACCTGGATAAAGTTCAGAGATTAAGCATGGAACTGGAATAGTGAAACCAGGATGTACGAAGGGAACTTGGCATTATTTATCACGTACCTAGTGTATACCTCGAAGGCAGTTTTGTGTTTGCAGGAGAAAAGTAAATCACTACTTTATTCATAAAATGTACCTACTCGCATATACGATTGGCTCCCTTGCTGGAATTCTTATGACGGTATTTTCGGGCAGGAATATTAATTTCAGGGCTTATGAAGATTCAGAATGATCGGACGGGGCAGTGTGATTTTCCTCCCAGAAGTAGAGTGGGGATTAGGAAAGCGAGAGTTTCCCGCTCAATGGTTAGCAAATACTAAGAAAACGTGCCCTCGGGTGAAATTAAATGAAAATCAGGATTACACATATGAGTGAGCTGCAAAAATTTTTCATTAAAAATTCTCAAATTATTGACTGTCACATCATGCATGTGAATCACCAAATTTATAATTTAGGTGACTTTCATAACTTCACTATTCCGTCATTCAGATATCGGATAGGCTATACTCACACATGTTTCTTGTTATTAAGATGTTTAATGAAATAAGTATCGGAATCAGAAGCTTCGAAAACAAGGTTCATGAAAAGACTAACATCTTTTTTGATCAATAGATGCTCCTGTACTCTATCAGAATTTCTCGATTAGGCTAATTCTTTTGTATCTCTTTATTTTCTACTTTTCCCACTATTTATAATGGACATTACATGAAAAAAAGTGTTATTTTTGAAAATATTATTATAAGACGGGGTTCTTGATATTTACGGTAGTTAGTTTCACTAATTTGTTTCATTCTTATAGTATTCTTTGTTATACTTTCTTCATTTTCAACATGTGTTTGGCAGTCTAATCAACATAAAAAATCGAAGGAAATAAAAAAATTTAAATACATCCTCATTATGCTCCAAGATGAGATGAGATAGAGTACCCTCTTGAGTAAATCGGGGTACTTGAAGGAGATCAAAATGGGGCACGCAGCAAATGGAAAATTTCAAAAGAAAACACGTTATCTGCATCTTCGTCTTCCAAATTAGAACAGCTTCTGATAGACCATTTCCTGCATGCTGAACAAGTGAACAGAATCAAATTTGAAAGCTAACTGAAAAAAAACAATGTCCAGCATAGAGATCATCCACTCACTTTGATAAGAGAATGCCTTAATAGCGGCGCTACGATAAGTGCTAAAGCGACCATGAGTGACTAATTAGTTAGCCCTCAAGATCGGTTGTCACGTCTGGCCACTCACCATGTTTCGCCGCACTCTCCACTGCTGAAATGCAGATTGCAGATTAAAATGAAGTGGAAGTGCCTATGCAATCGGAATATAAAAACCGTAACAATAATCGAAAATTGTAGTTCAAACTGAAACAAACCACCAACAAAGAAATCTTACCTTCAAAATGAAAAAAGATTGATTGATTTATCATTCTCTGGTGTGCACAATAACCATCCTTGTTAGTAAAATTATTATAAGCAGAATACCACCAAGTCTATAATATTTTGCTTTCTTGAATTGTATTTTTTATGGATTCTTCGAAAAAATATTATCGAACTTCAAAAATCATTCTATTCACTATTGAGAGAATAGATATGGATGGAGATATTTATCAGACCTGTCGTCTCTATGACTTGAGGCATACACAAATCAGCAATACTGTACAAAGGATCTGCTAGCAGTTGAATCCATTGTATTTGATTGAATTTCATTGTCATTAAAATGCTTGAAGTGTCATAAACTAATACCCAATGCATAGCTTTGTTTGTCTGGTTGCCAACGACATACCTTGTACTCGACTACAAACCTGATGAAGTATGTTACTACTCTTGATAGGATTCCCCAAGATTTTTTCTTCTAATATATTCTCAATTTTCGTAAATGAAAACAGAGGTATTTTGCAGTTCGTAAAAGTGGATCAAAGTTTAGTTTCATGTTTTTAAATATAAGGCCGGATTTGCAGAGTATGGCGCTTCTCAAAATATGCCAGAATAATGATGAAATTCCTGGAACTCATCAGTAGAAGATTGACTGAGTAGAAATTCTTTCTGATCATTCACGACGTTGAATGGAAACCGGCTCTTGGACTAAAGTCAGAATGAAACCCAAAAATTTCAAACTATCACATATAAGCTGTTGCAATGAAAATAATATGTTGGTATATACTTTAATTGTAGAGAAACAACGCATTACAGGAGTTATTGGGATAATATTTCCGATTTTTCACTAAAATCGAACTGGGAGTTGAATTGAATTGAAATATAAAGACATTCACTTCACATACCTAGGTAATTGTTTCATTCATGTGATAATTTGTCTCATAAAAGTTCTTAAATTTGGTAAAAAACCATGGAGAAATCCTTTATGTCCATCTCACATTGAAAACATAAGTCTTCTTTCATTCTCCATCTTCTGAACCATCTTTCGGCAATTGAGAGCATGAACAAAGGCTCTTCTCCTAGCTCAAGATTCTTCCCAAAACCCCACTGTAATATTCGAGGTTAAAGTAGTGGCCCATTTCCTCTTATTAACTATTATCCCCACTCTCATTACTAGAAACACCAGATAAGATTATCGAACTCGGTCGAAGCACAGAAAGTTCCATCAGAAATTACATTGCATTACGTTAAGTGAGCAATTTTCTTTGTGTTGAACGGCGCAAGGACATCGTTCTAAGGGGCCTTTTAATCTTTATTATGATAACGATAGATTTTTTCCCGGTGCCGGAAAATGAGGAAATCAGGAGGAAACGGAGGAAAAAGCGGTCTCGGGGAAATGTTTTTAATTAAAATAGACTTTTTCCAGCCATTGTCATTTTATCTCTGCCGGTGAATGATGATCATGACTTTCATTAACATAATTATTTTTCTTGAGATGCGGTCAGAAAATTCTCTCGAAGAAAGAGGTTGTAGTTTATCTTCGGGATGTAATGAGAGGACTGAATTATGACACTTGACTTCAGTTCGAATTAAAAATTCCAAACGAATTGTTGTGATGAGTTGCAATCAGATACAAAATTTGCAAGCAACATCATTTTCCTTTTCGTAGGGAAATTAACAGGGTTAATTCGGAAGAGATTACTCACAACGATTATGGTGTTACCATATCAAATTAACCAGCTACAGGGCAATGAATTTCTGTATTGAAGCGTTCCTTGAATTTAACATAATATTAGAAATATCTACATTCAATGTGGAATCTTACGAAATGAAGTTCTCAAGGTGACTTTCACACAACAATGATTTATTGAGCTGTCAAGGTGATTAGAGCTATCGAGATTCGTTGAAATTCAAAACTACCTGAATTGTTTGGTGCGAATTCAAGTTAATTTCGTGAATCGGATAATGAAACTTTTGCTAAACCCACCTTTAATGTTTCGGAAATTATGAAGAAAAAAACAATGCTATAAGATGAATTTTTGATTAAATGGTTCACTTCTCAAGCTTGAATATGAATATACAGGGTTTAAATTGTCATTTTTTGAAAGCTTCTTAACTATATCATGTATGAATAATAGCTATAGAGCTTCTTGTAGAGGTTATTTTAGGAGAAGTGGTATATTAACTGTAGTGGCAGTTCATATTTAGGAATGCCTCATGTTTCTCTTCAAAAATCAAGAACTTTTCAGAGATAATTTGCCCAAACAATTATATAATTGTAGAAACTGTTATTATGACTATCCAGCTCATAGACTTCCTCTCAGAAAAAAGTGCCAAATATGTGTGTATGAATCTAATAACTAATAATAAATAACACCCCTGAGATTAAGACACATAAATAGGTACTACGGTTTTAAAAAGGAAATACACAGGGTCTGCAGCTTTATACAATGCAAGTTTTTCTACATGCCTCCCTTTGAATAATGTCTTTTTTTCATGACATTTTGACAGTGTTTTCATTCTGATTATGTATACATGTATAATTGTATATGTAGGATTTTTGAAACTAAGCTTCATCATTATTATCATCATTATTATTAACGAACGGTTTTCGTGAATCCATATATATGACCAGAGTTGGTCCTTGATCTGCGAAAATTCTACTAGTGGACTAGGATGATTAAACCTAAACCCATTCATAAACTTTACCCGTGGCGTTCACCACCACATATAGAGTGTTTAGGGCTCGACGCACCCGACCTATCTGACTTGACTCTCTCAAACCAAGATCATTGACGGCTCAAAATCCGAAGAAATGCATAGATGTGGAGGAGATGATGTGGCTCCTTTCAGAACAACAAGCCCGTGAAAAGTGTGTGAAAGATCGATGTAGGTATATTGTGTCAAATTCATAGCGTTCTGTCAACGATTAATAATCAGACATGGAAATTAACTTCCGCTGCTCTCAAATGAATCAAAACTCGAAGTTTGCTTTGAGAAGCGATTCGAACATTAGTAGGTGCTTAGTTTTCGTCACTTGAACCTACATTTTCCAGCATGCCTTGTAAAAACCCGATTATTCGACATCTAAAGTATGAAGCGGCCCTGGAAAGTACAAAGTTTGAAAAGTTTCATGACTTAGCATTTTCCAAATCCGAAACTGCACTTAAGAGCGGCGTTTCAGACCGAATACCGAGTATTTTATTGGGTAAGCGTATTTTTCGGTACTTTCCCAAGGAAAAATCCGGTCCAAATTGATTTATAGCAGCATAAATCTCTGAACAACTATCAAAACTCTGAAAATATCTTACGAAATCTCCTGGGCGTTCGACGGAACCTCATCGTTATATAAACGCGCGCGGATAGATAAACTGGTCAGGAATTGTGTAAGGGTTATAAATTATCCTCGTTTAACTCAAAAAGCCTCGAACTTCGGCAATTATCGCGAACTAACTGAAGTTTGAGGGTGCAGCAACGATTGCAATAGTTCCCAAGTCATCGGCTCGGGTCTCATTGTTAATGGAATGCTTTTCAGATGTTGGGAAATTCACTTGCTGCTCGGAATTAGTAGGCGAACGTTTTCCACGTGCTGTGTATTACGTTTCAACCATGAGCGGTCGTTCGGAAATATTGTATTTCCACCTTTCTTGCCCGACGGACACGATAACTAGTTCGATGTGGATGAGAGAGAGAAAGGTTTGCGAATAGTTTCGATAATTGCATCCCAGACAGCATTGTCGGACTCGCAATTTTTCACCCTCGGGCTACGAGAATGCGGCTGGGTCCGGAAATTTCAACCGGATATTTCCTGCGGAATTGAGAGAGAAGTAATAGTTTCGAATGAACTCGGAATGATGGTTCGAAAAACGCTGCCTAATGAAGTGAGTTAATCTCGGAATTAATTCATACATGCACCGGTAGATCCGTTTCCACACGCCGTCAACTCTTTCTTTGTGTGAAGAAATATTAGATTTCAAGTGGGGGTAATGGCACACTATAGTTTTTTTCCTGTAGATTTTATTAAGAGCAATCGATTTCGGCTTTAAGGCCATAATCAGGCTGACTGAAACACATGATATTTTTTGCATTTATATATCTAAATAATTATTTATCTCTGCTTGTATACATTCTTGTCGTCGGTAATAATTATACAGGGTGAGTCTTTGACTTGTACATATATTCAAACCATAGATTGTTGAGGTCGAAAGAAATACTTTTTCGTATACCTTTTTTTTCTGATTCAGCCTAGATGAAAAGATATAGCCATCTTAAACTTTCATAATGAGCTATGCCACCCCTGGAAATATGACACTGAAATTTTTCCGAGCATGAGATCTACCACCTAAATGTAGCAGAAATTTAATTCTGCGAATTTTCTGAACAGAATTATATTCAGCCAAAATAACCAATTTTTTTAATTTCATGATATAGAAAATAAATCATTGATTACTCGAAGAGTGCGCATATCACGAGATTTCACTAAAAATACTTTTGTTTTTCAAAATGGCCAAATATTCAGTTAATGGCATTCAACTCACTTCCAAGGGTCGGGATCATAGAATTTCTGCTATAATTATGAAATGGAATGGTATATATTAGTCATAACGAAAAAAATAAAACATGTGAGTTAAATTTTGCATTTGTGAAAGATTTGCCACATTAATGAGAACCTATATACTGAAAATCATTTCATTCGATGAAATCGTTCACGAGATATATCCGAAAATTACATTTTTTTATGAATTTTCAACAGCTGGTATCTTTCCAACCGAGCCGAATCGGAAGAAATGGTAGAGACAAAAGGTGTTTCTTTTGACCTCAGGAATGTCCCGATAAATATATATGTACAAGTCAAAGACTCACCCTATATATAATAATTACTTACTTTGTCATTAAATAAAGCTGGATATACGTCTTTCAATCAATTCGGTAAATGAAGTGTCTCGGATTTGGTAAAATATTCTTTAGAAAACTCTGATTCAGTTCGATTGATTATAATAAACTCTGCTCTAGATGTTCTAGAAACTCTTCTTCTTCTATTATCACGATCTGAATTGAAATCTATTTTTATAATAACCATTGAGATGAAATAACTCGAGACTTCCGGTTTTTGGCGTTCGATTTCTGCTTGAAAGGTCTATGCTTACCACGTATTTAAAAAATTTCCATTACTACTACTCTTCGCAAAACAATTGAAGCAACAGAAATTTTTTTTCAGCTGTATCTCAGAAAACTGTTCGTATAGAAAATAAAAATAGTAACTCGAAAAGTAAGCTTGAAGACTTTAGTTTCCGAAATTATTGGTTAATAATTTTTTCGGATAACCTGTATATTTAGCTCTAATTTTCTCTTCATGACTTTCGGATATGACCATTCTTCCGAGATATCTAGTTTTGAATGCAAAAGGATACTTTTTCACTCAACTGTCGATATCTACGGAACTACTGATCGCCTAGCGAGCCGCAGGTGGTTTTTTTCTGCAGAAAAAGTTCTACCATTATCTGAAATTTTTTTTTTCACCCCGTGAAAAAAAGCACAAAAATGTTATATTGCCATTTTTTGGTTAATGGACTGTATCATCGGCCATATTGGGGGAAAAGCTTATATTCTTTTAATTGTTGTGCGAAGTATTATATATATTTATTGAGAATGTTTGTGAAATTACGAATTTGAAATTATTTATTATTTTAATTAAGGTTTTCGATACTTACCCACAGAGCCATTTTCCGGTTTAACCATACTGTGTCATTGTTTCCAGCTTACAATAAACCCATCTGAACCACCTTCTTCATAAAAAAAAAAAGATAATTCGATAATTCGAATAATATAAAAACGCAAGTTCGTTTTGATAGTCTGTGGACACACTAACAACAAAATCCATCGATTTCAACTACCCCAAATATGTATTGCATTTCTGTGTTTGCATCTGTATATCTGCATTATTTGTACATATTATATTTTTGTTTGTGTTGGTATTTGTTCTACAAAAACCCTCTGAAGCTACTTGAAGCTCGTGCTAGTTAAAAGAATAGGTTTGTGTTGTGCAGGCTTTGTTAATGTGTCACCTTACGAACAGCACTGTTAATACTTTACCCAACGGGTAATGGTTCCTCGAGTGCTTCATTTAGAAATATTGCTACTTTACAGATATTTGTAATTATTCTAATGAAATTATGTCGCCTCGAAGAAGCGTTCATTAGAAATAACTGATATATTGTTTTGAATCAACTGTAGTTCCGAGAAAAAAATTTTCTGATAATTTTCAAAGTTAAATTCATGTTAACACTTGGATGCTAATCGACATTATCACTGTCAGACTGCAACGTCCTACAGATCTCCGGGTATTATAGAGAAAAAACTGCCCTCTGTAACGAGATCTTCTCCGACTCCATACATAACCCCGAAAACACATTAGGATTTTTCTCTGGATATCTCGACTGCTTCCCGGTGTTTTCTGGGTCGATTTATTACAGCCCGTTTTCATTAGCCGAAGTATATTCGCCGCATTTGTAAAAAGGGTTTTAAGAAATTTAATGGTTCTGTTAAGGCCCTAATGGATTTTGGGGCTTTCTTCATAAAATAATATCCGCAATTTTTCTAATTAGACCCTTAATAAAGCCTATTTACTCGGAAAGAATGGGAGATTTGCAGCTCAGGGAGCTATTCGGAAAATTAAGCGAAATGGTAAGATGGCTGTGCCGTTTTTCAGACGAAGCGGGTGGATTCTGAAGTTGTTGTAATTAGTATCTATCGCCAATGAAATGTACATATATCTCTGTCATGAAGTATGGAATGGAACGGCCGGAATACTTATGACTCTGTCAAGAAAATAGCAGAAAATATGATGAAACGACATTTTTTAATTCCTTAGCGAACAACGACTGGAATCCCAGAAATAAGTGTGACCTAAACTAACTCAAGCTTTTAATGAATTCACAATACAGTTTCAATAACCTAGGATTTTTTTATGCACCAGGTCATTTTGAACGAACAGAATCTTGCTTCTTCTGGGCTCCGTATATGAATAGTTTCATCGCTCCGGCCAAGCTTGAGGTTCAATCTATGACCTCTTTCATGAATATTTTTCATTGTGCACCGTAATTTCATTCATACTCCATGGAATGGAGCGAACAGAATCTTGCTTCTTCTGGGCTCCGTATATGAATAGTTTCATCGCTCCGGCCAAGCTTGAGGTTCAATCTATGACCTCTTTCATGAATATTTTTCATTGTGCACCGTAATTTCATTCATACTCCATGGAAAAGACACCTGTTGAGATACTTCATAATGCTGCTACTTTTCGAAACAATATAGGCTCTGATATTATGTTATCATTGAGGTGAATTCAGAACATTTGAAATGTATTCGCAAATAACATCTAGTTACTTCAGAAATATTCCATACAATTATGATATAAATTGCTTTACTTATTCTACCTAGGTAGGACTGACAACCCTATTCACATGGGGAAGTCGGATCCTCATGTGGTAACAGCTAAAGCTCCTAAGGATGTCGTTTGATTTATCAATGCCATCGACGGACTCCTTGAGATTTAAATGAACAAGTTGGGTAAAGAACAAAAGATCCTTGCGGTCGAAGTTCCTGGAAATCTAAACCTAGCCACAACGAGCCCTGATAATGATTATAATAATACGAAGGCAACGAATTTATTGTATTTCTCGAAATTCGAGTGTCAGGTGCATTATCCGAATTCCAACAATCTCTACGAATTCAGTCTAGAAATTTGAATGGTGTGAATTATAATATGATTTATTCATATATGGTGAACACCAAGCAAAGTGTTTTTCTTTATCTCATAATTTTTCATTAGAGTTATTGTTTATCATTGTTATAGATATTTCAATGGATTTGCGAACTAATGTTCCTCAGCACTAATGCAGTGAGAGGCGGTCAATTGACTCTTATTCAGAAATTTCCTATCCTTCGTGAGTTCCAAATTTGCCACGAATTCTCGAATAATGTTGAAAAAGAATTAATTATACTTTTAGAATTATGGCTGAAATTCATCCGGTTGAGGATTAATAATCAACATCAAGACGATACGGAGTGGGAGAGATGAGCCAATCAACATCGCGCATGTAAGCTCAATGCCTTCTTCCTTTTTGATCGCGGTATAAATAACACCTCCGGATCAAACCAGTCATCACTATTAGAAATTCAGCGGTCGAGTTATAATCTCAGATCAAGAATCGTCTAAAGATGCCTACCGCAGATGTAGGCGTAGCGTTAGGTGAAATGATTCCTAATGGATCATGGCCAATAAGCTTAGAAGACTCTCTCAATTTTAGTATATCCGTTCGTGAAAGCCTTAAACAATTCAACATTGAAAGTTCTCAAACATCAACATAAGTGTCAATAAACAAACAAAATTATATCGGATAGCACATTTTCTAATAATTGAACCATTTATGCATACTCTGTGCATATGAGTATTTGAAGTAAAAAAAACAAACTATATTCCATATAATAGGGTCCCCAGATTGAAGTCGCGTAAACCTTTTTGGTCAAATTTTCTGACTAATATGAATAATCTTATTTCTGATCCTTCCATCAGAGTTCCTGGTTTTGACCTTCCCAGGAGAATATGGTCTGTTCTAAATCGCATTGGAACAGGCCATGGACGTTGCAATAGCATGCTCTTCCGATGGAATTCGGTTGAGAGTCCTAGTTATGAGTGTGGGGAAAATGAGGAGACTATAGAACATCTTATAAATAGTTGTCCCATTTATAAATTTCAAGATGGTTTCGAGGCTATACATAAAGTAACGAATGCATTTCTAAAATGGGTGGTTAATTTCAAAATTATTTGATTTATTCTGAATATTCGGTTTCTTTTCTGCTTTTTTCTTTTTTCATTTCAGATTAAGAATCGCGAGCCGCTTTGGGAAGAATCTATCGACGGATAACATGAAGATGATCTCACACTGATGTCTTTCAAGATTTTTCCTGATATTTATTTTATGTTATTTTTTTTACGGGTGGCAGGTTTTTTCGGCTGAGGTTTTTTTTCCCCTGGCTCTATAGTATCGTATGATACTAGTGATGATAGTATCGTATGATTCTATAGTATCATACGAAGAATGTTATGATACCCCGTTCTTTTTTTTACCTCAGCTTAGGTACTTTTTGTTTCAACATTTATTGTATTATTTTAGCTCTCTATTTTCATAAGAATATATATATATATATATATATATATATATATATATATATATTATATGAGCTATACAAATCCACAGGGCATAACCTTTTTCTAATTCATTGTTGAAAAACGTCGCCAACTCAAACTTTCAACACCACGTTCGCCGTCTTTATACCTGGCAGTCCCCCGGAGGAGGCACTAGAAACCAAATAGACTACATTTTGATTCAGTCTAGGTGGAGGTCCTCCATAAGGAACACAAAAACCTACCCAGGTATGGACTGCGGAAGCGATCATAATGCACTGGTAACTGAGCTATGCCTTAAACTCAAAAGACCATGAAGACATCCACGAAAAGGGAACAAATGGCACCTAATCCAAGAAGACTCATATAAACAAGAAATGAGTGAAGCCATAGAGGAATTACCACTATCACGAATGGATGACTCAACAGCGAATGACCTATGGAAATTGTTCAGAGACGTTCTCCAGGGCTCAGTGGAAAAACACTTGAAGAGTCAACAAATAAGAAAGCCGTGGATATCAACAAATACCATGCAACCAATTTACAAGAGACAAGAAGTAAAAATGAAAGGAACACAGCAAAATCTAAACCAATACAACGAGCTAAAAAAATCAGTTAACAGAGCTCTGAGAACTGACAAAAACAATTTTATTGACTCCATCTGCAAAGACATAGAGAGACTCAGAACTGAAAATAAGCCCCGTGACCTTTTCAAAAAAGTCAAATTCTTATCTCAGAGTTTCCAACCCAGACATCTACTTGTAAAAGATAAGGACGGAAATACGCTGACTGATCTGTGTCTAATACTTGAAAGATGGCGACAATATTGTACCGAAATCACGGCGGTCGATAACCCTTAATCTCAAGACACTGATTAACTGAACCAGATATCCTGTACAGTGAAGTAGAACCTAACAAACAATAAAACAGCTGGCGCCGACGGAATAGTCGCAGAAATGATAAAAATCTCAGGAGACGGGGGAGTTCGCCTAATGCACCTTATATGCAACAAAATCTGGACATCTGGAACATGGCCAGACGATTGTATACAGTCAGTGTATATACCGTTAGATAGAAAGGGTGATAGAGAGGTATGCAGCAACTTCAGAACGATAGCACTTATAAATCATGCGAGCAAAGTTATGCTGCAGGTGCTGCATGAACGATTGAAACCTCACCTCCTACCGCAAATTCCACCAGAACAGGGTGGATTCATCCCTGGAAAAGGCACCCGAGATCAGCTAATAAATGTCCGGCAACTAATAGAAAAGCTGTACGAATACAATATCCCAGCCATTTTTTTTTCTTGATTACACCAAAGCCTTTGACACTGTGAACTGGACCATTTTATGGAAGATTCTAGAAGAGATGGGTGTACCGAACCACCTAATACATCTCATACGCCAACTGTACGTACACAACAAAGCCTATGTCTGTGTTGACCGTCAACTGTCAAAGGAATTTTAGGTGGAAAGAGGTGTCCGACAAAGGTGCATTCTTTTCCCCCTCCTCTTCAACATTTATGGGGAGTGGATCATAAGGAGGGCAACGGATGGCTGGGAAGGAGGAATATCCATTGGCGGAAGAAAGATCTCAAATCTCAGATATGCGGACGACACGACAATCTTAGCAAGCAATTAAGAGGAAATGAGAAACTTATTAAAACGAGTCGAAAAATATAATGCAGAAGCGGGGTTAACGCTTAACAGGAGCAAGTGTTGTCTAATGATCGTGTATAGGAGCGGAGTTTCTCCACAAATCCTCTCTTCAATACCTGACATTGAGTCCAAAGAGTCAATTATATACCTCGGTGCATGCATCACGAACAAAGGTGGAAGTGAAAAGGAAATAAAAAGGAGGATCGGGATGGCAAGGACAGCGTTACCCAAACTAACAAAAATATGGAAAAATCACAACATAAGTAAAGCTACAAAACCTCATGAAATCCCTTGTATTCTCGATCGCTACCTACGGCTCCGAGTCATGGACTATCAATCTGGCATGTAGACGCCGGATCGAAGCATTCGAAATGACATGCTATAGACGAATGCTAAGAATTCCATGGACGGCCCGCAGAACAAACGCTTCAATCCTTCAAGAGCTAAAAATACTTTGGCCATGTCATTCGGAGAGATGGGTTAAAAAAACAAGTCATCCAGGGAAAGTTGACGGAAGGCGCCGGAGAGGAAGACCACCCAACAGATACATCGATCAAATAAAATCCTGGACAAACCTCTCCAAACAAGAAGTGATGCGAACTGCTGAAGACAGAGAAGCCTGGAGAAGCATGACTGTCCCAGGCATACATCCAAGGGGTCAGGACGTCTGAAACCAGACATCGACTGAAGAGAGAGAGAGAGAGTTGAAAAAATTAACTGAAAGTTTTGTGATCGCAACAATTCTTATTTTTCTACAGTAAATTCAATCCTAAATTACATTATAAATATAATAAAAAGATGAGAGAAACCATTTATTCAATTGTTTTTCTTCCACAGGTATTCTAAATTCTGTATTACACAGTTATTCGGTGGGTTGAACTGATCCAGAACGCTTTCCAGTTCTCCATTAGAGTAATTCGGTGTAGTTTATACGTTATCATTTTCCACCCGAGATATCATTTTGAAGTTTAGCGTTCCTAACTGAATCTGCCTTTCTTTATTAGACCTCAAGAGTAGGTGTAGCGTGTAGCCTTTAGGATTATGCTCTAGATTTCTTTTTCATGACAGAGTTAATGTTCTGATATCATTTTGAATATTTTTTTGTGGATCCAAAAATATATCTGACTGTTATTATTATAGAACTATAAGGAACTGTTATCTTAATATATAAAACTAAGTCGGCCATATTGTTGGTTACACCATTTATAACTCAAGATTGGATTAACTGTTTGTTATGAAAAATTCTTGGTTGGATTCTTCTACGGTGCGGTTAACATGAAAAACATTAAAACTCTAAAAATCTTGATGAAATGGAAAAAAATAGGAAATAATTTTCCTTCTTGCAAATAACGTCAGTAGATATCGCTACGGTTGATAGCGTTTTCGTGTAAGTATTATATTTGATATCAATTCGGTGAACTACATTTTATATTAATATTAACGCATGTTTTATTACACCTATCTTTCTTCCGAACACTACGGAAAATTTTATGACGAAATGTTTTGAACAGATCCCTATTCTCTACATCGTCACTAGATTGCACTGTAATGTAAACTGTGTATTTTGAGTTGCCTAAACGTCTTAGCTTTGAAATTCTTAGGTCATTGCTGATTCAAGTAACCGAAAAACTCCTGTTAAAGTTCGTATACTTAATTATGTTTATTACTAGCTGAACCGGCAGACTTCGTACTTCCTCAATCTATTAATAAAAAAAGCAACTTTAATATTATAATAAACTATTATGGTACAATGTTGGCAAAAGTGTTCAGAATCATTTCCTATCCCAGAAACTAAAGAGCGTAGGGGATCTGGTGGTGGGACCAATTGTGGCAATTGGCAATTAGATAAGGTAGCTGACCCGGCGAACTTTGTTTCGCCTCAGAGATGAATAAAGTTGTACTATCCATTGTTTTTTTTTAAAGGAAATATATTAGGCGGAATACAAAATATACAAAAAATTTAATTCCATTAAAATAGGTATGTACATAGTTATTCAAACATCAAAAGAATTCTCTTTATTTAAGAGGTAAAGAGGGAACCTTTTTAATATTTTATCGATTGAGGCAGTACGAAGTCTGCTGGGTCAGCTAGTTATTATATATTTTCACTATCAATGAAACGGGTTCTGTCCGATTTTATGAATAATTATTGTTATAAAATATCATCAATTTCAACGACTCTTCGATGAAGGAGTAACACGAATATTATTATTATTATTTTTTTTTTCCTCTTCACAATTCATGGTTGTAGCAGATAGAACCGGGGTGTCGACCACCAACGATTCAATCCCTAGCCAGTATTCTTCTGATGGTCGAGCATGTTGACAATATTACTGTCTTTTGCATAAGGCTAATAATTTTTTGGTGTTCCCTTATACCCAACATTTTCAAGGCCCCTGCCAGCTCTCTATCTACAAGGCCATTAGCAGAAATAATTATTGGCACAATATGAACATTCTTCAGTTGGTAAATGTCCTTCAGTTCATTGGCCAAATCAGTATACTTACTGATCTTCTCGACCCTAGCCTTTCTGATGTTTTCATCGAGTGGTATACTGATGTCTATAATGAATGCAGTGTTGTCCTTTTTATTTCTGATCAGGATGTCAGGCTTGTTATGCCCGATTTCTTTGTCTGTTATCACCCCCATGTCCCAATACACCTTGACTCTATCATTTTCTAAGAAATCTGCTGCTTTATATTTGTAAAAGGGCTGGGTTTCTTTCAGGAGTTCTTCTTTTCTACATATTTCTTGGTGTAAGATTCCAGTTACTTTGTTGTGTCGGTCCAAATAATCTTTCGGCGCCAGGTAAGTACAAGCTGAGGTAAGGTGTTGTATTGTTTCTTGTGTGGTGTTGCAAAGTCTGCATCTGTCATTACCTATTTCTTGTTTCAGGATGTGTTTGCGGTAGCTTCTGGTAGAAATGACCTGGTCCTGGATTGCATGAATGAATCCCTCAGTCTCCGACATGAGGAATCCCTGTCTAAGGTAAGTGGTGGACAACTGCCAGTTATTATTATTATTATTATTATTATTAATATTATTATTATTATTTTATATGTTTTTTCTCAGCCTTCGACTGGTAACAGAAGCTGCGGGTTATACCAAAACAGCACTTTATCTGGATTATGTTTATTATTATTATTATTATCATTATCATCATTATTATTTCTGTTATTTATATAAGTGTTGAGGTATATATGGTTTACAAAAAAAAATAAGTATTCCACATATAAAAGTATGAAAAATAAAACATAAAAAAATCACCAAAATTATCATAAAAACAACAGAAATAGTGAAAAAGAACTTCAAGAAGCACTTCATAAAGTTTCCATTGGTCGTAGCGGTTCTTGAACATGTTGACACTGCTAGACTCAACCACAGAGCTGGGCAAACGGTTCCACTGATCGAAGACACTTTTGGTTAAAAAGTTCCGACGCGCACTAGTCCGGAAAGGCTACTTGGCCAATTTATGACGGAGTCCTCGGAGATTATTACTGTTGAACTCAAACAGATGACGCAGGTCAACACCAAATTTATTGTTTATAGCACGGTACGTCACTATCAAGTCACCTCTCGCACAGCGCTCCTCAAATGTTTTCAAGCCAAAAATTTGCAATCTGGCAGCATAGTCGGGTCGACCATGAGCAGAGAACGGTATCCTGTGCATCACCTCTGGACCGACTCCAGCAGGTTCATATAACTCTGAGAGCTACCCACCAAGCAGGACCGGCATACTCTAGAATTGGCCTAACGTAGCTCTCGTATAGCAATCTGATTGTCTGGACGCTGCAGAAACTGAATGACTTCTGGAGCATGTAAGAAATTTTCTTTGCTTTAGCACAGAGAGATGAGATATGATCAGACCAGTCCAGGTTAGGAGTAATGATCAATCCCAAGTCCTTGTGCATTTCAACCGCATTGAGAGGCCTGCCAGCAAGTGTGTACAGTACACAAGCCCATGTGCATGACATACAACACTTGTTTTGTTGAGTGACAGCAACCAGTCCCTCGTCCACCGAACGATAGTATCGAGATAAAGTTGTAGCTGATTGTTCCGTAATGATGGTTCTCCTTATATTTTAGAGTCATCAGCATACAACAGGCACTTGAACCCAATAATATCAGGGAAATCGGCGGTATAAAATAGAAAAAGAATCGGCCCAAGCACCGATCCTTGTGGCACACCACTCAGCACACCCGTCCCTCTGGACGAGAAATCTCTGCCGACCCTAACTTTAAAAGTTGTATGGCTCAAAAACGACTATATCCACATCAACAAACGATATGTTTTACTGCAAATCTTCGCCCTGCAGATATAAGTAGTCCAGGGTTCCTCATTAATTATCAGAAAGGACAATGAATAAGTTTAGAAGCATGGAAAAGAGAAAACTGAATATTAAAAATATTTGAATATTAGAATTATACACCAAACACAGCTTTCTTCAGCAACGATTCTTGTGGATTATGGTGGTGAGCGTGGCTGAAAGTCCACGCCAGTGAAATTACAAATGAAGTACAGCGTTTCAAACAAGACATTAGTTTTCAGATTCCATCTATTTCGACAATAGGAAATCAATCAATATCAAGAATATTTCAGTATCTATTCAACATTCGATAAGTTTCCCCAAAATTCAATTCAATAATTATTGAAACATCAACATAAAATAGACTCACTAGATAAATAGAATATTTGCAAATTGAATTTTGTGTGTTTTCAAAATTATGTAGTAGGAAAAGGACACAACTGACACAAAATAGCCATCATTCAGTGTTTGTTAAATGATGAACTATTTTGGGTTGGTTTCAAAACTGAGTGGATTTTTCCTCGAATCCTCAAATCTCCACAAATATAATTTAAGAAGATCAACTATGATATGCGATATCGATGTATATGGGCTTTATTAACAACGTTAAACATCAATTTTCTCATCGAAGTTATAGAGGACTCGTGGCGAACCTTGCCGAGTTCATTTCTACGATATTGGAATAATGTTGTAAATTCGAATTAACAAATTTCTAGAAATCATGCGATAAAGCGACACTAATTCCAATTCAGTTCCGCGTGGCCACAATTAGCAAACCCAATTAAGTTACACATGATCAAGCCAATATGAGGACAATTTGCTGAAATTAAGAACTACCTCAAACGTTAGAGGATTCAATTGCGATGCAGAGTGGTATTCAGAGAGGGCACCCTACTTACTCCCTTTCATCCTGATTTCAGAGAAACCTTGATATGGATTAATTATTTTTCAACATGAATTGAATGATAGAAAATATGTTTGATTATATTAAAAATCTTACACGTTCATGAAATCTTGAGTTCTGCCTAGAGAAAATAATTCTTTCACCACGATGCCAGATGAATTATCAGCGAAAATGATTATTTTCCATTTCATCTTACTAGACTTTATTTCAAAATTGACTTTTGTTTGTCGTTCATGTTACCTATCATTCCGATTTCACCAGAATATTGTTGAGGTTGAGAGAATAGAGCAAGGCATAATCTGAAATTTGTGTTTTGGAGTTAGTTACGTAAAAGATCGACTTCAATAGTGATATACGGGAATTAGAAAGAATGAAAAAATATTTTCTCTTATGGTGGTCACAAAGTCTTTTGCTACCAGCCAACAGTTATTCCAGAATAGTATTGAAATAATTGAGGTGAAGAAAACGCTTAAAAAATTAGGTATTATTGGATATGAGTGAAAAATATTCTGTTTCCTTCTTGATAAAAGCTCAACTTATTTTTGAATTCTAGCTTTAGCATTTCACCTTCCTTCATAGCAAAAATTGATGTGATTCAGAGAAAGTCGTCAATGATGTTATCGGACCCATATTTCAGGAGACAGCTCCGAAATTATTCGTTGCACTCTCCAGAAATATATAAGTTTCCACATGCCTCCAAATGCAATTATTTTAATAAACTAGTGAACAACTCGAAAAAGCACAAAATATTTTGGAATCAACTTACGTGAAAAAAATGTTGGATTACAAATCACAATTATTTCAAAAGATTCATTCAACTCCACTATTACCAGAAGTCATTAAGCTAAAAAAACATTGATGTCACTACGAAAAATCTTTCCCAGATTCACTCCTTTTCTCGGCACTAAAAGAAAAATTAGCTTTTTACTATTAGGTAATTTGAGAACATTATTATAAAATGTAAAGGATTTCAAGAAAAATTCATTGAGTATGAATCATATTATCTTCATGCAGTTTTCCATTTCTTAATTATTGTATAAATCAATTTTGTTCCTTTTTAAATCTTTGTGTGAAATAAAATTATTCTCAATTAGTAAATTTAATGAATAAAGTCTCTTTTTATTCAGGTATTCGAGAGGGCGTTTGTGGCGAATAATTGTTACTCGCGCTGTAGAAGTGTTCCAAGTGTCCTCATTGGCCAGGACTCGGATTCTGGAGTCTTTTTGGTTTACTATTCTTCTTCCGTGTTTCAATTTTGAGAATTCAAGGAGATGCGAATACTAAGAGGGCTCTACTCCTACTTGGGCATCACAAATTGATTAGTCCCTAAACGGACTGAATAAAATGAAGCAATCAATATATGTAGAATACAGCAGTTCATCATCCCTACATTCTTATGAAGCAAACCAGTTTCAGATCTGTTTATTGTACCATTCTTACTCGAATGGTTCGAATATTTCATATGGCCTTTCAAAATTTACTGCAGTACGGTCCTGATACTGACATAATTGGCTTCCGATTCGACCACGCCCCACATAAACAAGACTCGTTAATGACAGTAGAAGATCTAAATCCGACCTTAATCGGGTAAATAGGTGTTCAGTGTTTCCATACAGGCAAGTCAAATATACAGAATGGGGGAAATTGGGCCAAGAATAGTCGTATATCGGCGGATCCAGAGGATATCTATTACGATTAAATTGTGGCTTTCCTGGAGGGAACTAGGAAGTTTCCTCTATTTCACTGAGGACGAGCTTGATTGGAAGATCGCGAGGAATTGCTTCGCTGAGGCGTTTCGAATTATTGGTATTAGGTTTTTCGAGTTATCTCAAACTCTCTGATGAACCCATGAAATTGTTCAGCAGATTCGCATTTCATTCTACCCTGAAAATTTTCTCAATGTATTCTCAGTCTACGAAAGAATACTCTTTTCATCATTGCAACAACACTTTTGATCATTTTTCAATACTGAATCTTTCTGACTACGATTCTAAGTTTGAAATTCCATAATGGAATAAGAGTTTCGGTGCGTTTCTTCAGGATAAGTATGAGTTCAAAAGAACATTTCACATTGTCCCGAAAGGCTTCACATATGTGACAGAAATGATATATTCCGTCGACAATCACCCATGAAGATGAATTCAAAATGAAATGTGAAAGATTCTTGTGTCTGATTAGGAAATAAAAAAAAGTTTTTTGAATTTTTTTGTGTCACTCATTCAATTGAAACTGGAAAAAAATTGATTTATTTCACCCGTGGCAGAAATGATTTTCGATATTTATTAAAATTACTGAGGGTTTCGGGCAGCACCATTTGATTCTTTATAAATAAAGCTTCTAATTTCGACTTATCGAATGAAATCAATTTTTTCATCTCCAGAAGAATTCAGTAAAAGGATTCAAAATTTCGATAGACTGTACAGGGAGACAGAGGAAAATGAATGGCACATTAAGGCCGTCTGTTTCAGAGAAACTAATAATGCCATCAACTGCTGTTCTCTATCTTGTTTTGTTTTCGAGTTATAGGTTAAAATTGAAATTTGGGCGATTTCATTTTCGGTCATAATGTTCGTGTATGTTTGTGCTAGAATATTGAAACTAAAACCTTATACAGACACTATTTTCCTAGCAATCCAGAAGCGTACAATTTTTTTCCCAAGTGGTTTCCTTGTTGAGTTATAACATAAAGTTATGTTTTTCTTATGAAAACAAGAGCTTGTTATGACTCAGAAAGAATCATGATTTATTTCCGTTTCAAAAATTTATAACACATTATACAAGGTGAGCCACGTAAAACAGATCAGCCCCCAATTTTCTAAGTATGCTCCAGAGAATGGTCCGACAAGTTAATATTTTGACACCAAATAGAACTTGCTCAGTATATTCATGAAGAGAATTGTAACAGCTTTGCAATGATGTATCACTCGAACCCAATAGAGTTTTGAATCTTGAAGGGGCTGCCACCCCGATTGAGGGTATGGTCATCGACCACTGACCTCAAAGTCAAAAGATTAACGGTTCCAAGCATTTTCTATAACGGAAAATTCCTCAGTAGTTATTTTTTTGTTTGGGTCACCTTGTATATTGTATATATCTTTGAAACGGAAAAAATATTATTCTTTCTGAGTCATAATCATCTATTGTTTCCATAAGAAAAAACACAACTTCATGTTATAGCTCAGCAAGGAAACCTCTTGGGGAAAAACATAGTACGCCACTGGATATCTACGAAAAAAGTGTCTATATAATGTTTCTATTTCAAAACTCTAGTACAAAATCGCCGAAATTTCAATTTCGCCTATAACTCGAAAACAAATGAAGATAGGGGAATGCAGTTGATGGCATTATTCGTTTCCCTAAAAAGGCGACCGTAATGTGCAATTCATTTTTCTTTATTCGTTGGGTTAAGAAGTGGTGGTTAATGTCACCAATTTTGACCACCCTGTACTTTTCAAGATTTAAGCTGAAAAATATAATTTTACGATTACAAGGAAAGGCTGTCCGGATAGGCTTTTTCTATAACCTACATCGACCTTCACCGAGCTGATACTAGAATAAAACCAATTTTATGATAAATTTCGTAAAGGTATTTTGAAACGATTCTTTTTAACTCAAGCTTTTGATTTCAACTTATTGAATAGAATCACCTTTACCATCTCCAGAAGGATTCAGGAAAACGATTAAAAACTTCGATAGACTGTACTTTTCGAGATTTAAGCTGCAAAATATAATTTCACCATTTCAAAGAAAGGCTGCCTCGGTAAGTTATTCCTACTAGTAGATCTAAACTTGTATCGACCTTCACCGAGCTGATAATAGAATGAAACCAATTAATAATTTCATAATAAATTTCGTATACTTATGTTAAATCTAGGTTGTCTAAAAAATTCCTTATTTTTTGAAGAATGATTTTTCATGAAATTTTGCCACAACGAATAATGATAAAAATATTAATGGCTTTATTGAAAAAGTTTCAGAAATGTATACAGGAAATTATTATATAAATATGAGCTTCTTCATCATGATAATAAGAAAAATTTGTATGAAACATGTAGAGAGTGCAGACGTAGGGTCGTCTAGTAATTTCCTGGACGAACTACTTGTTTCCAGGTATGAACAGGTAAAACCAGTTACTTTCACTTGTGTGATAATAGAAAAATTTCTCTTGAGCAAAAGCGCTGTTTCATTGTGAACACGTTTATGTAAGGTTGTCTGCAGAAAATCTGGTCCTAAGAGAGGTTTACGAGTCTTAAAGATTGAAGATCGAACATTGCAGTCATATCTGATAGGACTCTGAATATAAGACAGTGCGAATGCTCGGTACATAAACTACGGACCCTACCCTCCATATTTTCCTAAAATAACTTTTTTTCCAAAGCCTGATGCGGTAACCAACAAAATAGGGTGCTGCTTGATTTATTTCAGCTTCATTTTTTTTACGAAAAGGTAGCTTTAACGAACAATTTTCAAAAGTTTCATCAGTGAATTCACTTGTAGAATCGTTCGAGCTACACGAAAGACACGTTTTTGGCCATTTTTTATCACAACCATACAGAGTATCAAAATAACGCAGTACAATATGAATAGCAGTAGGGGTAACTCTTCTCTTCATCGTTCACCAACCGAGAATTTGCACTGTCTTACATTCAGGGTCCCATCAGATACAACTGCGATGCTCGGTTCTTTATTATTACACGGTATATACCTAGAGGTACGATTCCACCAAAATCGTGTGCGGCACAATTGTTCACGAACATTTTGTGCAGTACTTTAGCTGTACGCGTACAAGCTGTTAACATATTTAGCGACCGTTTCCACCGACAGAGCTGTGCGTAACTTTTGTACGCGCACAGTGCAGCACACAGTGTACACGAACACGATCTCACTGTTCTGTCTCAGTATTTCGCTTTCCTTCAACCGTTGAATATGGAGGATCAAGAAAACGTGGTGCTTTGTGCTGCAGCGTGTAGCGTGTGCAGGGGTATACACTTTGCTTAAAAAAAAAATAAGAAAGAAACATAGATGTTTCCTTTTTGCAACATCGTAATGAAGAGATGAATCGATTTGTGGAATGATGATGAAAATAGACCCATTGAGTAGATTTTAAAATTTCACTCGAATATCGTGCGAACAGTTTGAGTTCCTGATTAATGCTGTTAGTCCTTTGATTGCTAAACGGGATACAAACTACTTTCTCTCTTATTCTGAGCCAAAATAATCTTCTACTTCCGCAAAATCTCGGTCGAGTCACAATTGAATTCTTCTTTCGTCAAATCCTCAGTTGCGTCGAGTTTTTTATTTCTGTTGTAATCTCCGTGATTACAACCCACAGAACGGTATAAAGTTCAATTTCTTCGATAAATTCGATTATTTTCCAGTTATTTCACTCCATGTTAGCGCGAACAAATAGATGTTTTCGCTAGCGTAGCGGAAGCAAGAATGAGTTCGCTGAAACATGTTTGTGTGCGTCGACCCGAGTCCACCGGTAGAAACTGTGCGCGCACAAAAGTATGCAACTGTACGCGCGAACTTTTCAACAGAGTTCGCGCACTTTTGTTGCTGTTCTCTTGGACGAGTACACCGCAACGAACATTTGTGCGGCACACTGTGCGCAACAGTGCCGCACAGTGCAGCACTCCGGTGGAATCGCTCCTTAGGACTTCTCTCTCGCTCATTTCCACACGCGGTGAAAATTGAATCTTTGAAATTCGCAAACCTCTATTAGGACCAAATATCAATAAAACAGAGTTTATGCTGATACAGAACTTTTTTATTATTCCATCAACCAGTGGAAGTAACTGGTTTCGATATACCGGTTTATACCTGGCAACTCAGTAGTTCGTCCAGGTATATAATAGACAAGGTCCAGGTGAATGATATGTTTCATACTTTAAGTCCAGTATGAAATTCTCTTATCATAATGATGTTGCAAAATTGTATGAGAAATCATTTTTCGAAAAAAAGTCGAAAAAATTTCCTTCCATTTTTTTTAGATAACATTTCTCCAATAGATTTTCTAATATAGGGAATTTATTATTTTGTTTCAATTTTTATTGTATTATTTTAGCTCTCTTTTTCATAAGAATATATATATATATATATATATATATATATATATATTTATCCTGCGTACCATATTGCGTCCATACATTGACATTGGGCCATACACAGTTGCGTCCTCAATGATACTGCGTCCGTATACCGGACGCAGCATTGTTTTTCTACAATATCTCTGATGTTTCAAGGTATTCAATGATGGGAGTTGCCGCTAAATGTGCAGTGTAATCAGAGCTTTCCTTGATAAAGCAATAAAATTCATTCATGACTTAATTAATGAGTTACAACATTTTTAAAATTGTATTCGCGGACGTAGTAACGTGTGGTCCATGTAACCAATAGTATATTTTTAGTTCACACAAATTCTGCTAAGAGGGCGCTTTAGATGGTGAAAGTTCATATACATCCAAATATACATGTTTCATTTAAAGTATAATGTTGCGTCCCCAATCTGGCATCGATGCACAAGAATACATGCGGTTCGGTCTTCATTCACATCTAAAATATTTTAACTCCCGCCGATTCAATGTCGCTTCGGCTTTCGGTGCACCGTGTGAAGAAGAAATACTTTTATCGTGTCCCAACCGAAATCGTTTGTGAGCATTGCACAATCTGAAATGTGTTAACGTTTTCAATCACTTTCTTTGAGAATCTGGTTTTTCGATATTTGTTTTCAGTCCTTTCAAAAAATTTTATATTTTTTATCTCCTTTCTATCATTAGACATCTACACTTGATACACCTTATATGTTTTCTTTGAGTTTTGAACTGCTCATAATATGAAGTTGGATTCATTCAACTAATGAACATCAATATCATGAACTCATATTGGTATGATTGTGATGGGGGGAAAAATGAAATTTCATTTTTCAAGAACCAGGATTATCGATATATCAATTACTCACTAAACCTTTGTGGTAGTAGATAGAATGAAAACGATATAATTCATATTTATTCAATGAACATTTCATTACGAACAAATTGATTATGAAATATCTGTTTTGAGAGGTAGGGATATCTCATTGATTATCCTCGATTGACACAATCAATTTTTGCCATTGAATTGAAAAACATGTTTTCACTGAGCCAAATTTGAAATTGGTTTGCACTGTTGTCGTTTCGGAAATGAAAAAAATATTGTTCTTCAGAACAACAAATTCAATATTTTCGGAATTTCGAAAAAATCCCTTTCATGAATGCTTCTGTGTTCAAAAGTATTTCTGATCCATTCAAATAACACTGTACGATGATTTCAAATTACTTAACTGTAAATAGGTTCTGTTTTTGATTTTCCATTCACGATACCCAACTGTTTTATTTTTTTACTGGTATGATTTTTCTTTGTTTTTTTTAATTGGTTTGTTAGTTTCGTTTTTTAATTCGAAAAATTTTTGTTTGAGTTGATCTCTTACATCCACATTATTCTTGAACTTATCATAATCAATAATTTTTTTTTCAATTAATATTTTTCTATTTATGTGTTTTTGCTTAGTTTTTATATCAATTAAAATTTTTTCATGATTTGAAACTGGTGTTCCGAATAACTGCATCTTTCCTTCAAATTTTTGGGGTAGTATTGTATGATCAATAAGTGGTTCCTTCTTTTTGATTGAACATAGTTATTTGATTTTTGTTGGTGTATTATCAATGAAATAAGATACATGTTCGGGACATGAACAGTGAAATTTTTTGGGGATATTGTTGGAGTAATTTTCAAGCTTTTTCATTCTGGGACCTTGGGTTCTTAGAATCACGGTTGACAAGAAATGATTATTTAATGTTTTCTTCACAAATAACCCAAATTCACGCTCTTCAAGGTGAGGTTAGATGTATGTTTGTAAAATTGGCATTTTTTCAAATGCTTACCTCTTATCCATGCTATTCAAATAATCAAAAGTGTTTATTTAAATTATTGACGGTCCCAAATATGAGACATACCAGGTTTTTCATTTTGCAAACTTAGTAACTGTTTAAAATAAAATCAACTTCAGAATAAAATTTAAAAAAATACTAGCAAGAACTGGGAGCTTCATTTCATTTTGATAAATTCGTTAGTTGATGACCTTTCTAACGGTATGCTTCAGAATTGATGGAAAAATTATTTCTGTTTCGAAATACAGATATTCCGTGAGCAAAAAAAAATTATTCTGAAGTATCAACAAGAATATAATATCTCAATATTGGTATTCTTGTTATAAATTTTACTGGAACTTTTCTCCTCTGTTCCTCTTTTTTTTTCCTTCTTCAATCGTTATGGTATATAAACTCATTTCATCTCATTGCTACAAAAATGGCGTTTATTCTTACGATTAACACCCCTCTCGGCACTTTTTCAACGAAAATTAGAGACAACCCAAACAACTCATTTTCTAACTCGAAAATAGGTAGAAGCGGTCCGATTTCTTGGCCCGCCCGATCTCCAGACCTAACTCTCTTAGGTATCAACTTATGAGGACAGCCAAAGCATTAGTTCAAGCTGAGGAAGTACCCACGAGATAGGTGTAAATCGAATGAATAGACACTTTATTTCAACTAATGAGAAATCTAAAATCAGACTAAAGGTCTTGGTAGTACTCTGTTCTATCGTTTTTCAAAAGTTTTAGCAAGGTTCTCATTGTATTATTCAGGAAGCTTTATAATCGTTATGTAGCTTCTTCAGAAGTGATCAGGTGTTGTTATCTTTGAATTTTATTTTCGATTCTTGTTCCTCATCATTGTATCTCGTCTAGATTGATCTTCAAAATTTACTGATGGACATCGACATCGACATCGACTAAAAATATTAGATTATTCAGAAGTAGGTTTCTGTAAATCATAATCCATAATCGTTTTAAAATCACCAGTCCACAATTATGGACAAATTGAGTCAGGGGAACCAAAATTTGTCCAATGTATTCATACAAAGGGGAGGTATGAAAAAAGAAAAGAATCATATGTAATCATTTGACAAACTTCCGATTTATCAAAAAAATCTCGAATAAAATGGAACAAACGTCCGGCTCTTTAGTTGTGGAGGGGAGGGGAGAATGTGAAGAAAAACTAAATGATTACTTCTCTGTACTAAATATAATCGAATTTTTTTTTTTGAGGAATATATCTTATTTCATATGCAACAATTCTGAAATTCACTTGTGCCTCAGGCAAAGGAGGTGATTTCTTCAATACCATGTTTTTTTTTTGCATTTTGATATTGTAATAATTTTATTCTGAATATTCATTGTTTATATTTTCTTATATTTTCTCATTGAAATAAAATATTCGACAAAATGGAATTAATGGTTTGTATAATGAAGCATTACCACTGCATCAGAGGATAACATTGAGTGTATTTGTCCATAATTGTGAACTTTTTTCTCTATGAAAAAACAAATTTCACTTAAAAAACAAATTTTACTTTTTTTTCGTGAACCATATCTCATATTTGGGGTCTGGTAGTAAAAGAAAACAGTTTCAACAGGCACTAAATCTCCAAAACTATCATATCAGGAATGATACTTGACATTCTTGAAGTATAACAAATACATAATCAATTTATAAATCGATTACACATCTCCACTAAATACATTTCTATCATCAATCATCTTTCAATACATTAGTTTTCCCCATTACATCGAACAAATCTTCCATTTGAAACCATGGTTTCTTCTCGAGTTCGAAGATTAAAACAGAAAAATTTGATTTGTTTCATATTTAGATCCTTTCCAATGCAAAATACCGATAAAATCCATATTAATTGACTTCAGAATAAATGCGCTACGCTTCAATATTTCAACTAGAATTGATTCACTTGGAACTATCTGAAAGTGAAAATAAATAGGAGAAAACTCTATTTCAGAATGTAACATACGGTATTTGAAGTTTCCACCCTTGAAATATTTAAGGTAATGTATGTATGGAATTCGGAAAATTTTATAGAATTATGTACTTTTCACCCAGAATTTATTTATTGTAGAATAATGAACGTTATCAATTATTCTTAACTTTCATGATACTTCGGAGCAAAGTTCACATTGTACACGTCCAAAAGACAAAAAAATATTAAACATCGAAATCTGAGGTATGAGGTACAAATATGTCAACTTCTTTTACCTAGAGTGTTCAATAACTCATCATTATTTGAGATTGTACTAATTATAGTTAGTGTTTTGGTTTATTCAGTCAAAAAAGTATCGACATATATTTCACCTTAACAACTACCCAAGTTGTTTCACTCAATATCAACACCCGCGAGGCGATGCTAAATGCAGATGCGAGCTTTGCCCTTAATGACTCATGAATATGTCATTATGGTCGAATATTCTTATGTAAGAATATTCAAGAAAAATGATAAACTTGGCAACAGCGCTGGACGCCATAACATGCTGAGTATGAAGGAACGAAAAAAACATGGACGCAATATTGTACTGAATGTGAAAGCAGTATATTAACTGGACGCAATAATGGTTGCAAGATGAAAGGACGTCATATTGTACATGTATATTTCGTTCTTATTTCTGAAGATACAGATGATCTGAAACAGGCGATCTACTCAATTTTTTGCGTAGATTAATATACTTCGATCAGCTGTTTCCTAACTAGCGTATTTCTGGTGGACGCAATAAGGTCGTTTTATGAAAGGACGCAACATGGTACGCAGGATGTATATATATATATATATATATATATATATATATATATATATATATATATATATATATATATTATGAAATAGGTTTTATTCTATGCGCAGCTCGGTGAACATCGATGTAGGTTCAAATCTTAGCCTAAGCGCGCACTTGCGATATCTTGTCGCGCGACTGAATAATGCAATCGCCAAGAAAGAAAATCGAGATTGTTTCATGCTCGCATTTGCGACTAATCAAATCGCAACTGCATTCAGTAATATCATGGATTTTCCTGAAAACCGCTCGCGTTGTAGCTCTACTATTACGAGCCAAATAATATTAACAATGAGACCTTATAAAGTCCAAAAAAAAACTAAAATTCACACTCACACAAAGAAGTCCGCACATTGTGATTCAATTGCTGGAAGTTTGACTTATCCTGATTTGGGACAATCGCGTGGCTTTAAACATGCGACTGTTTAGTCGCGGCAATTATTTAGTCGTATGTGCATGCATAGTCATTTAAATGTATGTGTTCCATTTCTGCGACTAAATCGCATGTGCGCAGGTACCCTTAGACTCTACAGTCGAAACGTCGTTCTCTAAAATTGATAAGGTAGAACAAAATACTCATTCGATGAATATGTGGTCATTATTCAATCGACAAAAGGTTCGTAGAATAATGAATGAAACACACATCATAATTTCATTTAATTCTTTGGCTATCAATTTCGTTCAGATGACTATCCACAGGCCAGCTGAAAGTATACAATATCAATATTAAAATAGCAATTTCTTGGATTTTTTGAGGTTAGAGTGTGCAATCGTCTTTCATTACCGTTAGTTGAGGTTCTTTCTCTCAGAAATATACTGTTGTTTATGATGAATCTATTATTATAGTCCGGAATTCTTGTTTTCTTGTAGTGATGGTATTATTTTATAGTTGTTTTGCAAGAGGAGAAGTTTAATCCTGGATGCTTTGCATTGAGCGCGATGATTAACTGAATCAAAAACAATGTTAAAAACATTTTTAATTCATCCATCGTAGCTTACTAACATTGTTCGGTGGTCGGGAGATTCCAATACCTGACTCCTGCCGATATATCGCAAAATTGAGAAAGACGCAGTGGGATAAATGGTTAAAAATAAATCATCTATGACCACTAACTCCCAAAAAAATTCTTTCCAATTCAATAATAATTATAATTCATTATGACTCGTAGCAGTTACAATGCACCATCAACAATTACATGGTCCACAAATTAAATATGCAGCAAATCTCCAACTCTCTTCTTGAACTGCGCAAGTGGAAGCAGCTCCTGAGGAAGCTTATTGAACAGCTTCAAGCAAGTGTAGTCTGGGCCTTGCTGTGCCTCCCTCAACCGCGTAAGGGATATCTCCCACGCGTATTATGGTCGTGGTGAGCAGAGCCGGATGTATATTTTTCTGGATGTTGGTGAACGTAGCTCACGCAGACAAGTATATATGCTGAAGTTACAGTTAGTAACCCTCTCTCTTGAATATTTCTCGACAGCTACCTGCAGTAGAGTGACCCTAGATCAATATGCCGTACAGGGCCAAATTATAAAATGAAGAGAAGTAAGTTAGCCTGGCTGACTCAGAATCTGGTATCTGTTTCATTCTCCTTATCATGAATATAGCTGTTTGGAGCTTCTTGCAAAGGTGGTTTATGTGCAATTTCTAGCTGAGAGATGGATGGAGAGCGAACACTAGGTAGGTTAAAGAGGAGGAACTGTCCTGAATCAGGTTGTTGAAAATGCTCCCTTATTGTATTTCAATCGATATCTAATTTGATAGGTACCATATTTTTTTTCAAAACATCGCTATGTGCTTCAAACCAATTGTTTTCGAAATCAGAATGATGAAATAAACTCGGCGCCATCATAAAAATTCTTATTGTAAAATTGATCGTTTCAGTCACGTGAGTGACTCCTTGAGTGACTATTGAATTTTTCGTCAAGTTACAATGGCTGAAATTTCAATATCAATTCATGCAAACCCTAAATTTCGATTAATGATATATCGTCATCTATCCCATGGTTTCAACGCGGGGATCACTGAGCGTAAATCATGTTGTTGAATATCGGAGTATCAAAATTCAATTCCGATGTCCCACGCATCAGACAAAAAACCATAAATTATCTACGCAAATTAGTTTCGAACGGTGTGACCTTAACAGGACGACAATTATTCATCTAACATGTATCGACCTTTAAGGAAAGGTTGTCCCTATGGGAAGGCCATATATCAAAAAGGCAATATCTGATCCTCCTTGCACTACCCCTTCTCATGATCGAACGCAAAGTTCGGCAGCGAACTTTCCATCCAGTGGAAATATTGATGAGTCTTCAGTGCTCCATACGGACGACGCAGGCGAGAACATGCCAAATTCTCCATTTAATTATGGTCCATCTGCACGTGTCTAGAGGGAGGGGCATGAAGGAGGCAAAAATGTGAGTTTCTGTCCTAATTTATCTTGCCAGAGCGGAAATTGTCTGCTGAATTGGACTTCTTTATATCAAGGGTACATTTACCGAATTGGTCATTATTCATTCATGGAATGATACAATGATGTCCGCACGCCTTTCAGCACCGTGTGACGGTCATAAGAAGAAAAAGTTCATTTGTTAGTAGCTCGTGAACAAAACGAAACGGAAAAATGATCAATTTTGCAGAAGTCTCGATGTTGGTGTTAAACTGAGGATAAAAACATTTTCACACAGTGTTTCGTTTCTTACTGACGTATAATCCCAGTTCTTGGATTCCCTCTGACTATCGTTAAAACGAGGAATGTGAATACATTTCTGCGATTCGATTGCTATTAATCGAAACACTTTCGAGAATTATTGTGCTCATTCCTGCTACTGGTCCGAGTGCTGACCTCTGTTTCTCCAGGAATAGCTTTTTAGATGATGGAATTCGGTGAATAGAAACAGAAAAAATTGGTTTTTCATTGCATCATACATCGACGAAATATCCATGCAGGAATCAAAGCATCATTTGCTTTTGGATCGCAATTAATGTAGAAAATATGAAAATTCGAGAATAAAATCAATTTAAAATCACCATTATTTGGAAGAATCTGTCAAATAATCTTTCCCTATGTTTAGTGAAATTTTCATCAAAAAACTTGATATCCGACTACTCTGTCACCCTACATATTTTAAATATTGTTATTGAATCTTTGATAAGATACATGAAAGTTCTAAGTGCATTGTTGTAAACACAACATCAAATTAATATCAAATAGGCCCTCATATGGAATTCCTTCCAAATGGAGTATGATGAATCCTCAACGAAACGCGAAGAATTCTAAAATGAAAAAAAAAGAGTAGATTCAAATCAATAGCTACTCAAATTGCTACTCAAATTCAAATTTCAGTAGATTCAATGGATTTATATTCAAGTGAACCCTTGTATATTGGACATTTCTGGATCATGTTAAGGTTTTTTAATGCTGCTCTGTATTTCTCTGTTCTTCTTTTCTTGGACCTCTTTTTTTTATAACATACCCACATGACCCAATTCATTAAGTTCATTCATCGCGGCAAGGTTCACATGTACGCTGAGGATTTTTGACTCTTTTACCATTTTTTTATCGATGATTTGAACACCGCAGCTATGAGAATAAATGAAGATCCAGATCGTTTGTTACTTATATCAGAGAAACATTCCTTGATATTAAATGCAAGGAAATCATATTGGCTGGCTTTTGGGCGAAAAATAATGAAGCTTTTGTTGGAAGTAGTTTCAGGCCTGTGATTCGTGGAGATAACGTTAGTTTTGTTGAGAGTGCTCGAGACTTGGGTTTGATTGAGGACGGATCTGTGAGATTTCTTGAGAATTTGGCGAGTCTGATTCGGAGAGGTTATGGGTCTCATTTATCCTTTGTGAGAGTCTGGTCTTATCGAAATTCCTCCTCTTTACATTTTTTTGTCTTGATCAGGAGATATGAGGTCGAATTCAATATGTTCAAAATAGCTGCATTAGATTTATATATGGGATAAGGAAATATGGGGAAGTTTCTCATGAGTTGAGGGAGTTGTGTTGGCTACCAATGAAAACTTGTTTTAGAATTGATATTCCTGATTCCAACTAAATTTCAGATATAATATAGTCAAGCCATATAACGCGGTTCCAAATGAATATAAAAAATTCACACCAGCTAGGTGCAAAAGGGAAATCAAGGCCTATCTTCTCCACACTCAGTCTCTATAAGGTTTCTGACTGCCTCCGGAAACTACATAGTAATTCTCAATTTTCAGGACGGTCATTTTTTGATTTTTTTCTGTTCTGTAGAATTTTTCATTTGAAATTAATTTTTCTTTTCTGAATGCTCATTCCTCAAATGATATTTTTTAAATAATAAGGGTTAAGTGGTACAGCACCTTCTGGGTGAACTCGCCTTGCGGTTTCTATTAATGTTTTTCAGAAATGAAGACATCATTATTATAATTAATATTATTTTTATCTCTATCATTATTTTCATTATTATTATTAAAAATAATGATTATTATTATATGTATGTGATCGTCAAAACAGAAACGAAAAGTGTTGATAAATTGTGATAACATCGATAAGATCCGAAGATAATGGCAAGCAAGGGAACAAATTCAGAAGTACATCAAGATTAATAAGAGTCAATGGAAGACGAATAAATTGTCATTAAATTACTTGTTGAATTTATTTACCTAGATGATTTGTTCTATTGAGGTTGAGAATTTGTTTTGTCAGGTCTTTCAAATATTTGTGTCAAAACTAGAATCCCTTTTCCCATATTTGATGTTGTTAAATATTGGATTTGATTGATTTGAGATAACAAAATAGTCTTCAAATAATGGATATATTAACACTCAAACCCTAACAATTATCCCAAAGTGAATTTCTGAAAAAAAATTTGTCTACCACTCGATTCCCATGAACTAAGGCAGGATGATTGAAAGTGTCATATCATTTCCAGTGGCATCTGGAAGCGACACCTGATATAGAGCGGATTGTAACCTGAAATGATGAAAAAATCGTTCCACTGTTTGGATGCCTGAATCCAGTGACGGCTCGTCAGGGGAAGCAGGGTCAGCCAGGCCGACCCAAAAATAATCGATAAATAGAAAATAGTTAAAAAAATTCAATTCGTTAAAACTAATCTGAATTACCGATTTCAATATTCAAATTCTCTCGAAATCTAATATTTCCGCTTAGAATAGAAAAATATAACTTCAGTTCAACCAACCCTTTTTTTCCGCGACCTGCACATTCGATTCTCTCATCTTTCAATTATACGTATCACCCTGGTATGCCAAGCCGCTACGACGAAGACACTTGATAATCACTGGAACCTCGATATTCGTTCGCTTCTTGATACCTACTCGACTCGAGATACGGCAATAATATAACAAGGTCGGCCAGAGCGGATTCGGCCTACCCTGCTAGGACGGCAATCCTACGATGTTATAGTTTTCAGTTTCCTAATGTTGAAGTATTCCAAATAATAAATTATTCAATGAATGACAAATCATGGGATGATATGCCTGTTTCAGAAAAGAGCGTTTTATACCGTTTCAAAGTAGATTTTGTCATCAAAAAAATATAATAAATAACCAACTCTTAGTAAATCAGATCTAGACCAGTACATCTATCTAGGTGGTGTTGGTTAGGCTCGGCCGGCCAATCCTGGGTCAGCCAGGACAGTCACGCCACTGTGTGTACCCCTGAGCCCAGAAGTGGAAATATTAGAATTGCATCCCAGATTGAAATTGAATAGGGTGAGTCGGGTGTATTGAAAACAGAGAAAGTTTACACGTGTTTTTCAGTTTTCTTTAGCTAAATTATGTAGCTTATAGAATTATGAATTTATTAGATTGTTGAATTTTAATACTTTGAGTGATGGCAAATGAGAGAAAGGTAATATTCAAGATCGGCGATGGGCGACTTTTTCACTATAGAACAATTTTTCACGTTTTCATACGACGAAATAAAATTTGAAAAAATTACCAATTTCTAGACCCTCTATGTCAAATCTGTTTCAGAGCACAAATCATAATTGGGCCTTTCTAAAATCTATTTATGAAACATCTATTTGGTTAACCAGTAGCAAAACTCGAAATGAATTTTTTTTGGTACTGCCTTCCATTTTCCCATCATCAAGAGAAGAAATTTCATCTTTTGCTTCGAGTGAACATGATATTTCCAGAATATTCCTTCGTCTCTTAAATTCAAGTTGTTTGGAAAACAAAATATATTGAATAGTTTGGACCGTGCTCATCACTAATTTATAATGATTTTCACAGATAAAGTTAGGGCAAATCGTAACAGGATGAACCATTTGTTGAACATGATCATTTTCCTATCACTACAAGAGCGGGAAACCATGAAAGTGTTGATTCCGACAATCAACGACGTCGCTAAATTCGTGGTTACATTAAAAGAATATTTCAAAAAGTTAATTTATCCTTTTAGTGTTCTTCGTATTTTGTGGTTCGTGCAGAGCAATACCTACAAAACGATTCAATTGATTCGGTGACCAGAATTTCGAGAAAAAAAAATCATGAAGAAATATCAGAACGTTTCTGGGTTTTTTTCGACGTCAGCAGAGGACGAACCGCGAACAATATACTCATATATATATATATATATATATATATATATATATATATATATATATATATATATATATATATATATATAGAGAACTTAAGTAATTTTAATATTGTGACTTTATGAGTGGGACAAACTGATGAGAGGGTGGTTGTGATGGCAGGAGAAATTAACGGTTTATAATCGCGAATAGAAACAATTGATTCTCAAGCACTAATCACGTACTGTTATGCACATAAATTGAATTCAGTTTTGGAAAATAAGACCAACAAGTTCAGTGAATGTCGCGCGTTTTTTTCGAATCTTTCGGAATTTTCATTGTTTTTCACTAAATCTACTTATATGAATGAATCTGGACGACCCACACCTAAAGGGTACGAGCCGTCACTGCCTAAATCCGTCCAATCTCGCATAGGGGTTGCTGATAATATATCGGTGAACCACTTTCATGCTCCCTGAACGCCATATTCAGAACTCGAATAATAAATAAATATCAATTCGACAAGCGACGCACGAATTGTAATGAAAATTCTATTCCGATTGGGAATCCAGAACGAACATGATAGTTGTTGTTGTCCATGTATAATAACGTGCTATTCCTATTTCTCCGAAATATAACTCATTCTGGTCCCGTGCAGGAGGTGTGCGTCAATGGAACGGGTCCATTAAAAAAATGCGCATTCGACATTGTATCGATGTGTGAATTCAAAAAGAAGCGATCATTCGAAATTAATGAATTGTTAAATCGAACTCTGTCGCGCTATGTTTTTCATCTGTTTTTGAGGAATGAGAAGCGCAAACGGGATATGCGACATTATTTCCGGGTTGAAATCGTTTTCCGCAAGATCGCCGTGCATTCTGCTATTGAAAAGTTCAATCGAAACTTGCAATTTTCCCTATTTTATTGTGTAGAATTAATCGAACTATCTATTTACATGGGACGTTTGAATCTGCCAAGTGTAATATTAGACTAAGAGTTAAGGTAGGCAAGCCAAGAAAGTGAAAACTCAGCAGTGTTTTTTAAAATGCTGAAAGGTGTAATAGTCCAGACAATTCAGACATGAAAATAGTGGTAGAATTACAAAAATTGCCCGGGATCCATATTTTGGTGGAAAGCTTGGGATCACCATTACAAATAAATTTTCAAAAGTCCCCATCGATTCTATGTCTGCGACAAAAGTTATTGGGGGACAAAGATCGAAATTTTATATTTCTCAGATTTTTCTCCTGAAGATTTATGTATATCTTAAAATTCTCAACAAAAATTGTCCCTATGATTTTTTCCTAGGAGTTATATTTACAGAGATATCGCAATTCTAAGAGTTACATTATGCAAAATATGCACATATAAGCCACTGATTAATTGAATGAAAATATTCAGCTGACTGCTGCAAGTATTTACAGAAATTCTGTCCATATCTCAAACAATAATTACGAAAGAATTCGCTTCTCTCTTGCGGTTTGTGGAGCTCAAAAAATTTATTGCATTGATAAATACCGATACTTAACTTTTGTGAAAAATACTGGCATCTGCTATTCAACTCGTGTATCAAGTATACTTTCAAGTTCGAACGTGGCTAGGCAATCTACTGTGACTCTAAAAGAGTACATCCTGAAACGGTGGCGTGGAAATGTTTTATAATGTGACTATTCGCATCGCGATATCTCAGGAATAGCGACATTTCGGAAACAGTTATGAGGGCTATTTAAGATCTTCGGCTTTTGATTGATGTTTTTTCATAAAACTTACCGTTTTCAAGAAAAATCAAAAAAACCTAAAATGGTATAGGTTCGATGCGGATTTTTAAAACTCTCAACCAAAATTTGGCTTCCCGGCAATTTTGTTTTTCCAAATATCCATATTGTCCAGACTGAGCTGCTACGATCTCTGAATAATAAATGGGATACACAATTTGGGAACCAGACCGATCCTAAATAGAGAACACGCTAGCAGTTGCACATCAAGGTTAAATATGTAGAATTTGATCCTAAATTGAAGGTACAAACAGGAATCAGTGACTTTCCAAATAATGCTTTCTGTAAACATGAGTCCGCGAACATTTTTTCTCAATCATTCTTAATATATTCAGGAAGTATCTTATTCGGAATGAAACCTTCTAAAATTTTAGACTAGAAACAACAGGACTCAACTTTCTCTCTGCGGGAGGCCATACCTAATTCGGGAAAAATATAAACGGAATCAACCATAGTTTTTCGTCATTATAGGAAAACTTAATAAATAACATGAAAATGGCATGAATCACATTCTGACATAATCAAAAAATCATGTAACCAGGAAATCAACAAAAAATCAAAATGTCATAATTATCATAGATATAACTCTACTTCATCCAAAAGACAAAATCATTAAAGAAGAAAATAATATAAAGGGACTTTGACATGAGGCGATTTCGATTGGCGTTGGTACTTGGTTGGTTCATAGATTGCCTTATCAGTTTTGAATCAACCGCATTTGAATGACAAATTGGTGACGTCTCGAATCAGCTGTATCGCCGAAACTTGAAACGTACTGGAAAGCGCGGTTCGTTTGATGTTGTCATTTATTAACCGAGCGGTCAACCGTTAACAAACCAAAATAGCCATTCCTGTTACCAAACTTCAATCATCATATACGAATTTTGCCCACAGATTATACGTAGATATCGAAGTGACACTACTGACAGTGACAATGACACAGTTTGATGAATTTATTATTATTTGTTATTGATAGAGATGATATAATTTGACACGAGGCTCTTTTTCATTCTAGCCAAAAAAAAAACTTAATTAAATTCCAATGGTGCTTGACTAAAAAATTTCATATGATTTTCAAACGATAATAAAAATTACCAAGACCATTTACTGTTTGTCAGATGAGGGAGCAGAGCGAAAAAGGCTTATTTTCAAACTATAGTTATTTTCGAAGTCATTGTATTCGAACAGATGATAGATAGTATTGTAGATTTGATTATTTTCCTCAGAATAAAATTAAGTTGTCAATATGTCGAATGTTACATGACATTCACTACATCCTAAGAAAAAAATGCACTTTGTTTTAAGAACATACCCATTCAGATGACCTTATTTCATTCTATAGGCCAATGTCCGGTTTGGTCTATTTCCAGTATAATAGATTTTCTTATTCGGGCCTTTTTTTATTATGATTCACTTTTATGTGGTTATCATGTTTTGTTATGTCGCCATTTTTGTAACTGTCTCTTCCTTTCAATTTCCAATATGGATTTTTCATGTTATATTTGAATGCGATTGGGATTTATTTATGTGTAATTTTTTTGTCAGAATATATTTTGCATTTATATTTTCCGAACTTTTTCGGTTGTATCAGTGCTTTTTTTGCACTTTTTTGCACTGTCTGCGACACCCTTATGAACGCTCAAATAAATTCCTGTTAACGAAAAATGGTTGATATTTAACTAAGAATTTATTTCATAGCTCTCGAATCAAGAGTGTCTCCTCATAAAATATGGCACCGTGCTCTGAAAAATAAGATCTTTATTTACAAGCAATTGATATTATAAATCATTATGATTGAATGATGTTCATAACAAAGTTCTGCTGAATATTCCGAGAATTGCAGATCCAAAAATCTCACAAAGCCTACATCATATCTCAGATGGTTTTCTATTTTTGAAAATACACAAAAAAACACAACAATTGACCTCATTAATCAAACAAGATTTAAGCAAAACATGAACTAGTTTGCAGAAAACTCATCCTTCTTCAACACTACTCGTTTCAGTCGAGATAAAACAGATCAAATTATGACAAACCAAAAGAATTGCTACTTTCAGAAAGAAACCGTGTGAATGATTAATACATCTCAACAAGAATAATTCATACTGTTTCATGGTGTTGATTTTTCGTGAACTGATCATTTTGATGAGGACTCTCACCTGTTGAATATTTAGGAGCATTCACAATCAACTTCGGCACGATAGTTGGCACGAAATTCACCATTCCCAATAAACTTCGGACTTGAATTGAACGCGTGCGTTTAGCTTTAATATCTGTATTAAAGGTTAGCCTTACGTTTAATGAAACTGAAAACGAACAGATAAATTTATTATTTTCATTAATTAAGTATGATTGAAAAAACAGATAACCACTATAGTTAGTTCCAATCAAAACTCTACGGTTAAACTGTGAAAAACTTGATTGAAAGCACTGCGCATGAACTAAAGCCGGCACGATTTCGAACTGAAGTGAAACCGTGCAAGAATTTTTGCCGACGTCGAATTCCGTGCGAGCCTAAAATTTTATTTCGAATAGTACTAGGGTCCGCCATCTACTTAGCTTTGGTGCCGAAGTGTACTTCGTCACGGGAATTGATTTTGAATGCCCTTCTAGAATCAACCTTCTAGAACTCCCTGTATTTACTTAAATATTCCATCTCGTGCTGTGAATTCAATTCATAAAAATACCCACGTTGAGACAAGATCATACAATCCTCCCCTTTCATGGTTATTTCCTTAGGCTTCTTTCAACACATGAGGCTGAAAATAAACAGCGCATCTCTTACAGGTCCTGCTCGGATTTTGCTGCAACAAGTTTCCTTCCGTCTTAGGCCGCTTCGTCGTCTCTACTGCGTCAAACGCCTCATTTCACCCGGATTTGAGTTCAAACAATGGAACAAATCCTTCCGATGGCTTCCTGACATAATTCCTAGCAGCGAAGTATGAAGGAACAACTATGCTTAGAATCGCAACAGAATAGAAAACAAATGTTTTTTCCAAATATTGACATTCTTCAGAAAATGCATGGTAAATAAATATGATTATTATGATAATGATAAGGTGCATGATTGATTCTAATAGTACGGGAATCGGAATACTTATTCGTGTGTACATTCTGCTATATCTTGTGAAATTGATCGTGGGCAAAACAGCTTTCATGGTTATATTTAATAATCGTTTTATGTTCCTTCTGTGACGGATTTATGAATTGTATGTCGAATTTATGATACAGAAAACAGTTCTGCTAACCAACCTTCTTCAATGCAAAAATTACTGAACGATGATTATGAAAATATTTTATTCATTTCAATGAAAATTTCGTGAATTAGAGGATGATATAATGTATGATACCCGTACAGAAAAGCCTCATTCTAACACTTGTTCATACAAAAAATGAGCTGAATTTTTAAATTGTGAAAGAATATCAATGCTTTTTATACGAGTATTATGAATAAACAGCAAATAAATAACAGAAAATGATTAGATGAGAAATTGTTTCACGCTTTGAGAAAAACCATGGAAATACTCAGGTACTGTAACATTTCAGAAAAAATTATTTCCGCACTGTGACCGTTCATTGGCGGAGATCCAGACTGAGTGGAAAACCACAGAGAACGTGCTGCCATCGAGCGGAGAATAGTGACAGACCGGTTCTGGGTTGTTTCCCGTCCTGGCATTGGCCAGGTAATTTTTCCCTTCGATGAGAGACGCTTGGAGCACGGACGCCTCATACCAGCGCTAGTAGTCCCGTCCGAGTCTTGTAAGTATATTTCGACAATCAACGAAAAACCGAATTGTCGATTACCACATAATCCGTAAATTTCGTATTTGATCATGTGATCATTTTGGAATATATTTTGAATGACGAATGTATTGTATCTAAATATTTGCTGTACTAAAATTAGTGCTGTAATGAAACTCATTACAGCATTGTTTTCAGTTATATTTTTCGTTTTGTGGTTGTCAGTAGTGACCTCGGATCCTATAAATTTTCAAATCAAATCAATTCAAACTCCGTAATCTGTCAAATTTAGTTACACCAACTGCTAATATACCTACAGCACAAAAATCCCTAGGATGTAGAATCTAAATTTTTATTTGAATTTCGAGAGTATTTAGTATTTCACTGCAATAGAGAAAATATCGCCTGAATACTCGTAGCACAATGCAAATTCAACACTCATGCTTTTGAAAACTCGCCACTTCGTCGCTCGTTTTAGAATTATTCGTGTTGGAATAGGAGCTCATTTTGCAACTTGTTTTAGAATATACTATTATGCTTACTGACTCCTTACCATTGAATTGGACTCTTATTCAACGAAACTTGCAGTTGTGGCTCGAATGCGATATCAATTTCGCTCTGAATCTGCAAATTTACTGCTCCATAATTACCTGAAAAATGAAAATAATAGAATTGACGTCGAGCAAACGGAGAAAAGAAATTATTTGGGAGATAGCAACAAATTAGCATTATCTAAAAATTAACTGTATTATGATATTTCTGTAATTAAAATTGCTCTTTTGATTTTCATTCCTATTCTATTGAATATATATTCACGTTGATGAATTTTCAATATTTGTTATGTTTGCAAGGAAATTGTATTAATCTATTCAGAAATATACATACAGCATTCATATTCAGGTTCAGAATTTCAATATATATTGTGTTTACTTTCTGAATTTCATTTGAGTGTTTATTTTGAAAAGGGATGGCCCTACATCCTAACGTGATTTATGTTCAACAATAAATTGAGTACCCACCAATACTTTAAGGTTAACTTCTTAAATTCTGCAGGACTTTTGCAGGACAAATTATTTCTGGTTTTGGACATAGCTCGGAATCGTATCGAAATTTCAGTTGGATTATGATTATTTGAAAATAAAAAAATGGCCTGATTGAAATTAGCGTTTGGTACAGTAATTGCAACAATAAAAATTCCAGGCAATAATCTCAATCCGTTTTCAACTCAATGAAGAAAATTTTTTGAAATATCGAAATTTTACCTACAAAAGAACGAGATGAGCTGATGAACTCATCCACTATAGCCAGCCATATATGTATATGTAATGTCCCGATTAGAGAGAATAAATAGCGTATTTTCAAACTGGCCGAACTAAATGCACTTTAGAAAACGCGTTGACAGCTCTTTGACTATCATTGTTGTGTTCAAACTAATGAATATATCTATTAGATTTTGAATTGTGTTAAAGAAAGTATTTTCCAAAAATCAAAATGTATATAGTCTGATTAGAGCAAATACTTGTTTCCAACATCTATTATTCTGTGTTTAGATTTTTGTTTGTGTCTTGCTTCTTCCAAGTGGTTCTTTATAGATTGTGAAGCTTTTCAAAATCCATTTCACGGAACATGGTATTCATCAATATTTTAGCATGTCATTGAGAATACACAATTAAAACGATGTTCAACTGGAATTATTCCCACAATTTCGATAATTTCACAAATTTCACAGGAAATCAAGCTGTCTAGGAAGCATAATCAGGTCATGAAATATAGCTCCACTTTCAAAGATTTCAATCGAGCATAGGTTGAAATTAGATGACAAGACGATTCGAGTTCAAAATGAAAGGAATAAACTCCAAAATAATTTCATTCCGCCCAAAACTGTACAAAAGATTTGTAAGATGGTTAAATTTTATATGAAGGTGACAGTATATATTTTTGAAGACTTTGATAGAAATGCTCTCACCAGTTCATTCAAATTGTTGTCCGATAAATTTATATACAGCACTTCTCGAATACATGCTCACTTTCGTTTTATAGCCATATCAATTTCAAATAACAATTTTCATTTCTTAACTGGTAACGATTCGGATTAGCCGCAGGCACCCCGAATATAATACAAAATTTGAGGATGAGAGACTTAAGTATTAGGGAAAAAAGATGTTTATGCTAAGGTAATTATCATACGAAATTTTGAGCTGCAATAATCTTTGGGTAAGACTGAGAATTCAGGTGAAAACTAATTTTTTCTAATGAAAAGTTAATTTAAGCAATAACAGATTTTAAAATGAATTTCAGATGATTCCATCTCAAAAAACTCATACTCAAAAAACGGAATAGAGAAATGGGGTCTTCAACCTCATATTCAAATTACATCTGTACTGAAACTCGCATAATCTGCTCTTCTATAGTGACGTTAAAACGAGTGCCATTCCACGAAAGAAATCAAAACTCGCCCTGAAGACTTCAACGCCGCTTTTGGCCGACCGAAATTAGTAACAAACTACGAAATCAAGCGATAGAACACAAACTGGAACTGTGTTCACGTGTGAACTATAAACTGTAGCAGATCGTTAAAATGCTAAATATACCCAGGAGGTCACCATGTCAGGCGCAAAATATAGAATTGGCGAACAGATAATGGAATATTAGGTTAGATAAGGCAGCTAGCCCGAGAATCTTCCCCCAAACGGACCTCAGAGGCCAATAAACACTTGACTCTCGGGCCGTTTACGTTCACCTACAGCAATTCGGCTGGTACTTCTAAGACCTGCTATCGCTGTAAACATCGCACGTCCTCATTACATCATACTCGATTTCGTAACACGTTCCGAACAGACACACTGGAAATGCTGATATTACTGGAATTGCTGTAGTTACATCGTCGACTTTCACACACGCTATGGGCGGGACGCTGATGGAGTGCGCTACAGGGTCGCATGAAACAGGAAAATAAACTTACGCATTCGGATGTAAGTGTTTTCCTTCGGAAACATCCGAATGATTCCAATATTTCGCATTGAGAAATGCCTCTCCGTTGTCGATACGATTATCTTCTCTTACAAATGATCATGAAGAAGTTGGATATTTTTGCTGGAAAACGATATCTTATATCAACCATGGGCAAACACAATCCGACCTCTCATCATCATTGAATAGCAATAACTCTGTGAATATTCATGGTAATAATAATTATAAAGTCGTACATCCCTCAGCGAATATAATCTCATTGAGAATAAAACAAGATATTCGCCATCAGGCTGACAAAGGAACTACAACACTCAGAAGGAGCTGGTTAAAATTTTAAACTTTTTTGGTAAAATATAGATATTATTGCAAAGAGTGAATGATTAAAATTTGAAGAAGAGAAGAAGGGGTCACAATTTTTTTACTAAATTTGTTAATAATGTGTTATCTAAACACTCTCCAACACGTCTTGGCATTGATTCAAGAAGATGGTCTATTTCTTCTTGAGAGATTCTACCCCGAGCTACCTGTACTTCATGTCTCAGAGCCATCAGACTCCGTGGGCGCTGGGATAAATTTCCAAGCCTTTTACCCATCATGATGTCCCAAACATGCTCTATGAGCGAAAGATCGGGTGATCTGAGAGGCCATGGCAAAAGATTCACATGGGTCGCCTCGAAAAAGTTTAAACTAACTCTGGCAAAATGAGGCCGAGGATTATTTTGCTGAAATATTGGATTCTCTAGCCGGCTTAGGTAAGGGAGAACATGAGGCTTCACTATTTCTTGAAGGCAACGCAGCGCTGTCATGTTAGCTCGAATCAAGACAAAAGGTGCCAGTGTACATGACGCTCAATACAAAATGCGGTTCACGTCTTTCTCCCCAACGTCGTGTATCCCTTCTTCGGCCATCATGTGCACCCAAGAAGAATCGAGATAATAATGATGATAATAATTCTAATGTTTATTTACTATGAACCAAATTGAATTACAATCTGATTTTTTCATCTCTTCTTTTCTTTCTGATTCATCAGGAAAGACCACCTGATGCCATACAACATTCCAATGTTGTCGTTCCCTGCATCACTGACCTCGTTGCCGGCGATGCTCAACCGTAAGAGATAACACAAGATGGGATCGATAATGCTGCAGTGAAGAAAACCTTGTACTGTTTGGGCAGTCACAGGATGGCGTTGTTCACTTAACATTCATCAGACAAAGATCGAGTGGTCGCACGTCGGTCTCTAATGGCCATTAGTCTTAGACGTCGATCTTGAACTTCATTTGTGCCCCTTCGATGTTCACTGCCTAGTCTTCTTGGATTTTCGGCATTATCAAACCACGCTTGATGACATAACAGTAGTTGGATTTCTGTTCGTACGGTGAGCGATTTCTCGGAATGACAACCCCGCCACCCGTAGACCAATAATTCAACCTCTTTCAAATTCACTTAGCTGGCGATATATTATTCGTACACGTGCTCTAGACATTTCAAGAACAACTAAATATCGACTTTGGATCTCCTCCATCATCTGGTTTGTGTTGAAATTAAAAAAAAAAATGCAAAAAACAACTACAATAATGCATTTGCAAAAAAATGTTTACATGAAAAAACCTTCTTGATTTTTTCTCTAAAATTCAATCATTTGTTCTTTTCCAAACTATCTCTTTTCCAAAAAAAGTTAAAATTCAAACAGCTTCTACTGGGTGTTGCAGTTTCCTCGTCAGTTAGTAATATACAAGGTAGATCCAAATATCACTATATTCGAAGTGCCACGTCATTATCTCCAATTCCCAAAGGCTTCCATCACAACTAGTCCGATTTCAATGTAGCGAGGAATTTTTCCTCTATGGTTTTGTATCGCATTGAATTGTCTAATCGATTCAATTATAAAGAATGTGGATTTGCCCCGAAAAGTGGCCGTAGAACGATTATGGAATTGAATCATCTACTCTATATGGATAATTGGAAATCAATGATGCCTTCGAAGAAACAGTTGAAATTGTGAAAGAATTCTTACACGATGTGAAAATGAAATTTAGAAAAGGTAAATGTCGAATTGTGAACATTATGAGGGGAAAATAAAGAAGGGCAATTATGAATTGGCTACCAACGGAGAAGTTGAAGCATTTAGGAGATACGTTCAAACATCTTGGTGTGAATTAAGATTGGTGCATCAACCACATCCTGATGAAGAAAGAAATAACAGAAGATAAACAAGAAGAAACTAGCCTGACAGCAAGAGTCTGAGTAGAACCATCAATACCGACGCTTGCTCAGTATCGAACTACTCGTTTGGTATCATTTCATGGATCCAGACTGACTCAGCCGAACTACAATAAAAATGAGAATGATGCTTACCAAGGCTCATGAATATGACCTAAAGGGCTCTATAGAATTAACAGACCTTCCTTGACAGATAGGCAAGAGAGGCATTATAAATTTATCTGAGCTTATGTTTTAGAAAATTATGGGATTTTTGGAATAATTCCACAGAAAGTCCATTGTGTCTGAACTATATCGCGGAGACTGTGATGCTGATTGCATCACATAAATAACGTTATATCGACATACAAGAAAACAACGCAATAAGTAGACTGCACACATTGATCAGCATACCTCTTCATGGTAGACATCAGAACGGGATGAACCAGGACCATGTCGGCAGATCTGAGACAAAATGTTGGTTGATCTCCGGAAAACTGTTTCCCGGGAAAGAGAGTTTCATCATGGCTATCCAAGTCCCAGTGATACCAACGAGGAGTTTCATCAAGGTTCCTTCCTGTTCTTCGCCATCGGAAAATAAATCATATTGTTTGAGATATTTAAAAGATACCATGATCAATATCCTCTTGTTGTTTTCTAACAATGTGTTCTGATATTTCATTCAAGTGTTAGGGTCCGCACACAGATACGTAAACATTGTAGGAACAGGTAAATATATCAGCACGCCAGAATACAAGTGTGTTAAGTCGCAATCCGTAGGTACTCAATTCGCCAAATAATGCCAGTAAACATTCTTTAAAACAATGATTGAACTGGAAAATCTCTCTTCTGACTAATTATGATTTTGTGACTTAACACACCTTACCTCTGGGGTGCTGATATATATGTATTCAGATGTTCAAACCCGCCAAGCCATTCGGAATGAAACCCGATATCGTCTAGATCACTTTGTGTGTTGTTCCGCTTGACCGAGTCAGATAGGCCGTTATCAAATACCTACTTGCAACAACACTCATGAGATTTCCGAATGGCATGGAGGGTTGCCAGAAGATTTAGAGGAAACACAAGCACCCACAGCATATGATCTATCAGAGTCACGTATTCCACTAGGAACTCAGTGGTGTCATATTTGAGGGCAATCAAGATATCGCAATATGTGATGCGAACAAGACAGCACTCTAGTAGAACATTTATTTTTCATTCAGACTTGGGGAGATTGAGACTATTTATTAATCTGTATTCGAATTCATCTTCTTGATTAGGCTATTCAAGTTCTCGGAATACTGAACCCTAAAGAGTAGTTGCAATATGAATGTTTATTCATATGATAATATGAAATGCTGGAAAGTATGTCTTTTTATTGAGAAAATCTTAATACAGTGAATGCTATATATTGAAATTAGTTCTTAGAGGATTCTGCGCTCTCTAGAACATTTTTTTGGGTTTTCACTGAAAAAAAAACGAATTCGAATTGATAAATCAAATTAACTTTGACAATGATTCGTTGTTTCCGAATACTGACCATACTACGAACTTTTCAATCAAGTAACATCACTTTCAGATTTCTTCATTGGATCAAATCTAGTCACCTTACATTTGTAAACATAGGGCTATTGTTTAAGAACAAATAGAAAACAATGAATTCTTTGCCTATACAGAGGCCACATCGGGAACATTTCGGGATAAAGATAATTTCGAAGTAGTATTCATCGAAATGAATAAGACCACAGAACTTCCATCATGAGGCTGGAGAAATCAGAATTTGGCACTGCGAGAAGATATATATCGGTTAAAGCCTTATTAGGCATCATCAGTATCCCAAATCCCTCAGAGATAAAATCATTTCTTTAGCCTCATGATGAAAGATCGGTGAGCCTTAGAATCGAAAATGATATTCATTTCAATAAGGTATTTTGAATTTATCTTTATTCCATAGATTGACCTACTTCATTCTCTGATGTCAGTCCCTTTTTGAACAAATCAATTCAAATACGATCAAATTCTAACGAACTACTGGTCAGATCATTATCTACATTCAACAAGATACAAATGGACCTTTCGATTTATTCTTTTGTCTTGCAAAACGCGGTTTGTCCAAAATTGTAAATTTTCAGAAAACGCAAAAAACTGATGTTCAAAAACGGCTGAAGTCACCGAGTTGCGATTTGTACCATGAAACAGGAAAAAAATTGCATGACTAATTATACCATTTGTAGTCTAAAAAAAAACGAAAATAGTTCTATTATTTGAAGAATTCAGCTGGACAAAAAGCTATTTGCATGTCTCTAGTGGAAAATAGTATTTTGATTGTCACGCAAACCGGTTTCTGGGTGAATAATTATAAAAAAAAACAAACAAAGCATTAATGATATATAATAATATAATAATAATAATAATAATTTATTTAATCCCTCAGACATTTACAAATGTATGAGACAAGTCAGATTTTCTTCAATGACTGTTTCGCCATCTTCACAGTGCTCTGCAAAAATTGAAACTAGTCATTCCAACTCCGGATAGATATCGACACTACTAATTTTTCTGAACTGTTTTTCTTCTTCATTTTTTGGCCCAAAACTAGCCACGGATAGTCTACTTACGCGATGGACTTAATGCATTTTGTATGTCTGAATGGATTCTATCGTATATTTTGAGCAGGCAATGATGCGATTTGACTATCCAGGATTTCATGAAACGATAGTCATCCCAAAAAATAATGCAACGCCATCTTTGGTTGAAAAAATGAAAATTTTGGGCAAACTGCGTTTTGCAAGTCTGCTCCTCAATGATGAAACTGAGTGTGTTAAAACAGGTAGATAGCAATTATTCTTCATACTATTTGACTTCTCAAAGTCTGTTTTAAAAGTTTTTTTTGAACCTGTGGTATTTTCTTAAATGATTGAGTCATTCATTATATGTAGTTATCGAAGACAATATTGGAAGTTTTTTAGTTTTTAACCTCTTGTTGTTTCGAAAATGAAATCACTGCACCTGTGATTTGTATTTCTGGTACCGTATACAGGCTGTCCCACCGGAGTGCCCATTACAAGTTTATATGGAAATAATAATTCGATGCATTTCAAATTCCGTGTGAAGATAAAAGCCAAGTAGACCTTTATTAATGAAATATTTTTGGATATCAATGACTCCCGTTTTTACTGGAAATGGTATCAACTTTCTTATTTGAATGGAACACCCTGTATATGAGGATTTTTTCGGATAGATCTTCGAATGCCACAATTATTTTATGTATCATTCCTCATAGCGATCTAGAGCCGTTTTCGAGTTATTCACTGTTTTTTGAAAAAAATTACAAATTGAGGCTTGTAGAAGACTAAGAAGCGCAACGCACAATCTCAGATCTGTTTTTTGAAATGGGTTACCGTAAAAATATTTGACTTCACTCTCTAGAAAAAAAAAACGTTTTAATATACTGGGAGGTAAAATGAAAGTGTCACAGTTGGAATAAAAAAAAAAAAGGAAAATCGAATTAATCAAACGGAAACCCAATTTTTTTCACTCAGATATCATTTTTTGAGGATAAACTAAGTGGAGCCTTCAAGGGTTTTCTATATCTAGAATATACCATTTTCGAGATATTCAGAAATAACTGTTAGCTACGAGCATAATAGAATATGATCTATGTTAGCCCTTTCATGAAAACCTTTATTCAAAATATTTTTCCATGCTTACGTCTTTGACAATTCTTAAAAGTCAGTTCATTGTTCAAAGTAAACGACTACTAGTTTTTTTACTGTTCCTAATGAAAATAAAAAGTTATTTTTCGGAAAATATGACATCCATATCGAAAGCTCAAATTGTAATGCAAAACATAAAAAAGAAGTCATGAAACTTCTCGAAATTTTATTCAAATACATCAGAATATAAAATTAAATTACAAGACCATTTAAAAATTATTTTCACCTCAATATTTCTTGGTTGGTGGATTTCCTAATTTATTCTGGGACATAATTCTGCCAATATATCTAACGATAAATTCTTAAGTTGAAGCAAACCTGAAATATTTTGAATGAGTTCATAGAAAAGGCGAACATAGATCATATTTGAAATTATTATGCTCGTAGTTAACAGTTATTTATGAATATCTCGAAAATTGTACATTTAAGATATGGAAAAATCCTGTAAAGACTCCACTCATCTTTCTCTCACAGATTGATATGTGAGTGAAAAAAATAGTATTTTAACTTGAAAAACTCGAGTTTTTGACTTTTTTCGAACTTTGACACTCTAACAGTTATTTCTGAATATCTAGAAAATGTTACATCTTAGATATAGGGAACCCTTGAAAGAAAGACTTAGTTTTTCCCCACAAATTGATATCTGAGAAAAAAATTCAGTTTTCATTAATAAAAAATTTCAACACTAACATTTTACCTCCCATTATATCCACATCATTATTTTTTCTACAGAGTGACGTCGAACATCTTTTGTTCTACAAGCCTAAATCAGTAATTTTCTTCGAAGAAGAGATAATAACTCGAAAACGGCTCTAGATGGCAAAAATAAATATAACATAAAATGAATGTGGCATTCGAAGATCTACAGATAATACAGGGTTTTATTTTTGAAATAAGAAAGTTGTTACCATTTCCGGTGAAAATTTAAAAATATATCATAAATGAAGGTCTACTCGGCTTATATTTTCACACGAAATTTGAAATTAATCGAATTATTATTTCCCTATAAACTTCTAATGTGCACTCTCGGTGGGACACCCTGTATAAGTTCATCAGAATGCTTCTTCAGATTCATCATTGATTTTAATAGACCCGTATTTATCCGATGGATACAGTGCTCTCGTTCAATAGCAATAAAAACTTCTATTCAAAGAGCTGTTGCTGGTCTTGTGCGAAAGAATATTTAGTTATAATTTTATTTTCACTCAACCCAGGTTCGGATGAAAATATCATTCATATACAAATAAATAGAACCCACATAGTGTTTACTTCATTCACTTTTTCAGTCCATCAAGTTTCGTTCGAAAGAAGCCATTGCCACCAAAGGAGAGGTGCCGCCACTGTCCCCAATTCTTTCTATAAAATTGCATACGGAAGGACGCAGTGTATTACTCGGTCGTATCCGGTTATTTCCTTTCAGGAATATGCTTTTTTCGCTTTTGTCTAGAGTGTTTCATCGAAGAGCTGTGGATTCTCTATTTCCACTTCCTTGTTACGAGTACATGGAGAGAGCTCTTCTATTATGTTCGGTACAACTGCTCCAGTTTCAGTTTTGCTTGAAGGCAAGAGATATTGCTGGGTTTTTGAAGGCAGTAAAGCAGAGTTTTGAGAGAAATGTCCTAATTTCTACCTTGCTTCACCCATCATGCTTTGACTGCAACGATAGTGCCGAACAATGCGGATTTGTGAGAGGGAATATCAGGACGATTGCATTTCTTTTTTCCTCCTATTTCGTGTTGTAGGGTTATGGTGATCTTGAAAACAATACTTTTCACACTTTATGATTATTCCTCACCTCCGAATGAACCATTCACTGAATAGAGAATAATTTTATTATGGAGAATTGTGATTTTGCAAGAAGGAAAAAGGGGTGTTATCTACTATTGAAATGCTGTGTGAAAAATCTATTATATTCAATAACCAAACTTTCAGAATTGATGATGATATAGCATGAATTGAATGAACCTTCATCTATTACTCTACCTACCTAAATCATTCGTTCCCCATGATATTTTCATTACGTTACAAAAAATAATATTCGTTACGAAAAAATTCAAAAGAGAATCAGAAAATGTGGAATATTATAACTGATTCAAAACAGAAAATTCATTTGTATGAAATATATACGCCACGCTATTTTCGTTGAAAATATAGTAAAAATTAGGTAGAGCGACACAATGACGTCCAAAATGAAAACTTGGATAGGTACGTTATAGTGGAATTGAAAGCGCACAGTCAGAATAACAAAGGTTCATTCAGTTTGAGAAGGAATTCATCGCTGAGGATATAGAATGAAATACCTCCCAGAAAGAATGCCTTCTTATTGAAATTAGAGTTGACTTGAATGGACGTCTATTTTTTTTCGGGCAGAAACAACAATGAGGGAATTCGCGTGCAGTTTCTGTAGCGGAAAGAAAGATTTTCAGCTTTTCAGTGTGGACAGTATTATTTCGCCTACAGATTTTCAGACAGAATGACGTAGCGGTTTGAAACTGATATTCTTCGATAGATAGTCATGGGAGATGTCCGAATTAGATTTATCTGGTATACAAGATATATCAATTTGATGGAATAATAATAAACATATGTAAAAAATATATATAGAATATGTATCGAAAGAATTATGAAATTTCGGGTTGTTTCGTGAAAATTTTTTTTGACACAATCCATATTCACGATGAAGGGCGTTAAAAAAATATAAACACATTTTTTTCACTTAGGAGTATATCAAGATTTATGAACGTGAACGATTTCCTTTAGTAGGAGTCAATGAACTCGAAATTCAGAGTAGTGGGAGCACCGCTAAACAAAATCTGATCGACTAGAAATTTTGCAGGATATTATAACAATTATATAGACCACTTTTCCGCATACAGGCATTTTGAAGTTCAAAAGTTAATATTTTATATCCACCCTAATGGTTAATGTATCAAAAGAAAAAATCACAGGACAAAAATTTAAAAGAGGCTAATGACATGAAATGGAATACAATACGAGTAGGTGTTCAAAATGTTCCCCGTTTGCGCGAAGGCACAAGTTTTTTTTTTTTTTTCAATCAATCTTCAGAGCGGTTGGCGGTCGACAATGAATTCATTAAAATGACGTTTAATTCTGTCTCCTAATTTTTGAGGTAAATTTAACTCTGTAAAATGAAAATTTTTTTCAAGATATGTACTGTGTAATCCAATCGAAGGAATTGAAATCGCATGACCGAGGATGCAAATTAATCGAAGCTTCTGCACCTTTACCAATCTATCGACTCGGAAAATGGTTACTCAACCAATGACGACTCCTTCTTTCAAAATGCTTTGTAGCTCTATCATACCCACTAATTAATAATAATAATAGTAATTAATAACACTATCACTGATTCACACCACTATGGGTTACTTCATAATTTTCAAATCGAAATATTCCGAAAACGGTACACAGTATCGAGTTTTATTAAGTGCACCTTTTTGGTGTGAAATTGACTTATGTTCAAGTTCCCTTGAAATTTTGCTCAATAAATTCAATAAGCAATAGTATATTCTAAAACAAGTTGCAGAATGAGCTCCTATTCCAACACGAATGCGAAGTTCGAAAGCATGAGTGTTGTAATTGCTTTCTGCAACGAGTATTAGACGATATTTTCTCTATTTCAGTTGAGTTTAGTGAAATACTCTCGAAATTCAAATAGAAATTCAGGTTAGTGACTTTCATATTTCATCTTTGCAGTTGGTGTGACCTACGAAATTTGACAGATTACAGAATTTGAATTGATTTGATTCGAAACTTGATCCGATCAGAGGTAACTACTGACAACTACAAAACGAAAAATATAACTGAAACAGTGCCGTAATGAGTTTCATTACAGCTCTACTTTTAGTAATAAAATGAACTCATTACGATACTGAAATAGAGAAAAGTTATGTTCGATACTACTTGATACGAACACTGTAACTAAGGCCCTCCATGAGAGTCAGACATGAAAACAAATTCATTGGATGTATCAGCTTCCAAAACATATTCGTATTATGTTTCATTGTAATGTTGCTAGTAGTTTCTGAAAAAAAGTAAAAAAGTGTATGTAATTTTTTTCCCACGCTCTCTACCCTCAATGTGGATGGCTTGGTTGAGGCTTTCGTGGCCTTTGTTCAATGTCACCTGTTCTATCGAGCATTCCGGCCGTCGCCGTGGATTAGTTCTCGGCGTTTCGCCAGTTCGAGTGTCTGGCATCTTCAGGAGTTATATTTCAGCAAATGTTTCCGCTGAATTGAGCTGCCTGAGTATGACAGGCGAAACGTCGCGAACTTGACGACGGCTGAAATGCTCGAAACCACAGGTGACATCAATGGTTATGGAGTTACGAAAATTTTTTACTGAAGAAACTCCTATTATTTTTTAGTTTTCTATGTATATTAGAGACGGCATTACCCTGTTTTCGAACACGCAGTTTTTACCTGTTTATTTCTGCACCTGAAATTTTTTTTTTCAATTATGTTGTGAATCATATCATTAAGATTCATCAAATATACTTTCAGACGTCTTGGCCTTATGCAACAAAAACTGAAAATTCAGAATGGTAAAAAAATTCAGACGATCACAATTATCGTTCCGGAATAAATCACTTGTATTTTCATCACCCCATCTCTGCGCTCACTGACACAACTATCATTCAAAGAAATTGTAGACATCACCCGCAACAGCAAATCTTTTTCTTGGTACAGGCGAGAAAATAAAAATGTATTCTGGCTGATATAATTCCATTGTTGGGGGAAATTGCCACATTCATCTCTGCGGCCCCTCGTTGGGCAAACTCATTTAGATAAAACTCCGTGATTAATTAATCAAGCGAAAAATTCCCAGTTCGTACAGATTGTATGTACCGTTAGGTTTTTGATGCACGAGGGCGTGGGACGTGGGATGAACCGCAAGAATAACAAAATTTGTTAATTTGTAAACAGCGTGGCTCCGTAGTTTTTAGTCTAGCGGGGTAAATTGAGAAGGGAATTCGCCAAGAATAATAATTGTCTGTTGGACCTTTGTATCATTCAATTCGTATGGATCGCCAACAATAACATGACATTATTCATTCAGTAGTCATTCAGCTCAGGGCTCCTTTTCGTTGTAGCAGCAATTTCATGATTTTTCCTTCATCTACAAATTTGCCCGTGATGTTAATTCTCTTTCAAAAACTTCCTTTCATGAGATCAATTCTGATATCAACTCGCAGTTCTCTTAACGTAAAATTTCATGTTTCATTATATTTTTTCAGAAGGGGTGAATTTGGAATTGATTTGCAATTATTTGTAGTTATTCAAATGTAAGTTTGAACAGTTGAGTATCCCAGCTTAGTTGGGACTGCACTGTATCTCCGCTATTATAAAAGATAGGGACGTACGGTTTTCCTCTATCACTTTTTGTGAAACGTTAAAGTCCATAAAAAGAAATATTTCAACTATTTTTGTTCCTGGAATACAGGGCAAAAACGAAAATGTTTACTTTTGAATATACAGGGTGCGGCACGGAGGATGGATGGTTTTAAAAAAATAATAAAAGCGTTAATTTTTACTCAAAAACACATTTATTGACGGAATCAGATTCTCAAGGAAATAGCATTTGAGACAGTCAAGTGTGGAAAATCACATCAGGCATGTGGTGGCCGAAATCGGTGATGCAGTGCTGGAGGCGCTCTTGGAAGTTCGCGTAGACACTCTCCAACATCGCTCTCTCAACTTGGGCAACTTCCACGCGAATAGCCCTTTTCAATTCGTCCAGAGTTCGGGGCTTGGTCTCGTATACTCTAGCCTTGAGGTGTCCCCATAACGAATTGAAAAGGGCTATTCGCGTGGAAGTTGCCCAAGTTGAGAGAGCGATTTTGGAGAGTGTCTACGCGAACTTCCAAGAGCGCCTCCAGCACTGCATCACCGATTTCGGCCACCACATGCCTGATGTGATTTTCCACACTTGACTGTCTCAAATGCTATTTCCTTGAGAATCTGATTCCGTCAATAAATGTGTTTTTGAGTAAAAATTAACGCTTTTATTATTTTTTTAAAACCATCCATCCTCCGTGCCGCACCCTGTATTATTATTTCCCAGGCCCTGTATGTTTAATATACTTATGATAGATATTTCTATATAAAAGTCAGTAGGGTAGTTGAAAAATTTTACTATAGGACACAAAATTCGTATTTTTCAAATTATTTTTCCAAATAGACTTATTTTTCTGAATAGACTGATGTATCACAACTTTCTCTTCAATAAGTTATACCTTCAAAAATCGGAAAACTCCATATTTATGTTTGTTTTTTTAATAGGTGGCCATGAATTCTTCCACACATGAATGGCACTTGAACATGCATGAAAAAAAATTAATATTAATAGGTTGTATTTTTTTTTCTTCTCAACATTTTTGAGATTATGTTGAAGAGTGATATTTTGAGTTCATGTTCAGTACATAATAGGTTATTTATAAGAAAAAGAAAATTCTTTGCCTTTACGGAGGCATCGAGAACATTTTTGAATCTAATATCATTTCTCCAACCTCATGATTAAAGATCTCTGAGCCTGGGAATTGAAAATGGTATTCATTTCGATGGTAACTATTTTGAATTCATCTATGTTTCACATAATAGGTAATTGAATAAATAGGTTTTAATCACATTACGTTATGAAGAAGTTGGTTAAGGATAAAGGAAAGCATGTGTGAAAAAAATTATGGCTTTATTTGAAAAAACAAATATAAAAATGAATTTTTCTGATTTTTGAAACTAAAATACACTGAATATTAGGTTGTAGTACATTGTGTGGATATTTAGTCGAAACGCCCAAAGGACTAAAATCATACTCAAGCTCAAGTTGGTTATTCGTGGTTATTCTTGAGAGGCAGAAACCAAGGACAAAACTGAACAACAACCGCAGTTGTAACTGGTTATCCGATCTAGTGATGAAATACTACATTCTTCGGTCAAATTTAATGTAAAAAAAACTTCATGCTGTAACAGTCCTAGAGAAATTATATTTCATACCCTCGACAAGAAATGAGTTTATCGAAAACTCAGTGAAGAGTACATTGTGGTGAAACATGTGTGGTTCCATTGGATCCTTTGACTTTTATGTCATAACAGCGAAGGATCAAATAGGAAATGAATGGCTGAAAGTTCATAACTTATAGATCAGACTCACAAAAATTAAATGCGGGAGTCTTCCAGGGGAGAATTTTGGTACCGCAGTTGTTTAATATGCACTTCAATCAGTTCGCACAATATTGAAATGAACATGATCTTGTTCAATATGCTGATGACAGTTGTAAAATTCAAAGGAGAGGAATAATGGGATAACACATTAATAGACAGTCAAAATTATCTGGCTTCTGAATCTAAACAAGGCAAAGTGCGTAATACTTAGTGCAAGCCAGTCCCTGATGTTTCGATAAAGTATGAAAATATAATGATTTGCATAGAAAAACTGCATCAGAGACATTCGAAATCCAAGGAGAAACATTTCAGGAACGTCGAATCCTCCTCTGCCTTTATCCAATGCTCCTCAAAAAGTAAACCGTTCCGGTTCACACACTAATGAAACAAGCTCGATATTTATGTCATACGAAAACAGAAACCAGAAGCAAACACCAGAATATACCTGAGTTCATAATGCTCGCAATAAAAAATTAACGAACAATGCGATTTGAGAGTCATTATACAAACGTTGCCAGTACGTCAAAATAACATTAATTCCAATACGGCTTGTTTTAATCCAATTTGCAAAGCTTATCCCGTATTGTAATTTCACCGTTTTATTAGATTAAAATGAAACAGACTATTACAAAACTTAAATTGGCTTTTTGCATTTAATTTCTTCATAATATAGTTTGCAGCGGCCGTAGAACTCGCAAAGAGAGACTGATCACCTGCGAATTCAGCCCCTGAGGGTGAGAAGTTGAATTTGAATCCCTTGTTGCTTCGGATTGTTCACTTCAGAGGTGTTACGTAAAGTTAAGTTGGGATTTGAAATTAACAACTCCGGACTGTCGAAACTTTTCCATTTCATTGACGACAATTGATCATAATTGTACAAAATAATTTCCTTCGCAAAATTACGTTTAGGTTGATCTGTTTGATAACACCACTGAGTTTATGAGGTTCTTATTTGTTGGGTATATTTCTCACAACATGAATGAAGGCTTTGAAAAGACGTTTGGAGCACAGGTTCATTATATTGTCAGGCATAATTAATTATCTCACACGAAGTAAGACAACAAAATACCGAGTTACAAGACTACAATTCTTAGTTTTTCACAAGATTTCATACTAGTTTTATCCATTTCACGTTCGACGGAATATGCAGCATATAGACGTGATCGCGAAAGTTTTGTCTTGATGTTAACGGACTATTCAAAACCAAGAAAATGCCAACATCGCAGATGAGCAGTGACTGACCGGTTCCGCCCTTATCATAGCTCAGGGACTCCGAGAGAAAAAAACTTCATTAAAAAAATTAAGTAAGAATTACGTCCTTTGGTATTCACTGATTCTTCAACAGGAGCTAGGGCAGGTAGGGTTGAATAAGAGTGAACTAAATTTTCGACGCTTGGTCGCTATATCCCACATGTTACTGAAACTTTTTTTTAATGCAATTATATGTTTTTTCTATGGATTTTACTCATTTATTATCAAGCGACTATATGATTATTTTTGTTTTTTTAGAAAATATTGGGTGACCTTTTAAAAGGACGGTAGTAAAATCAACTGCTATGTGAAACTCAAATTTAATTCATCAAAATACAGTTCATTTTTGAATATACAATGTTTTCTTATCGCAAATAATAATTTTTCAAGCACGCCTCAGGATGCAATGGAACAGCACATATTACACAGCGAAACTTTTTTCTTTCGAAATTTGCACCTAAGTTTACGCCCCCATGGTGAACTATTCAGTGGTTCACACCATCATATGGTGAAAATGAACTCTGATTTGAAATACGGTTAGATGGCACTCTTTTACAATCTTAAGTGTAAAGTCCTCGAATGTGATGGAGTTGCCAAGCATTACGGACCGCTATATCTATATACTGGGGTGAACAGTGGATAACCTTTTTTTTCTGTCATTGATACTCTATAAACTTATGTTTTGATCTCCGCTATCTACACCTCCCATAAATAAACATATTGTGTTTTTTGATTAGGTCGGGTCGGTCTGCTTTTTTTATTTCTCAGGGAAAATCGTTTGACGCGATTCAGTGGCAATACATATGAAAAATTTGACTCATTTCTTGGAATAGGTTCAACTGATTCATGATTTTCAATATCACAGTTATCAAAAATCATTTCAGCTTTCGCGCTTAGTTTGTTACCTGGTAATTTATTCATGGTTACAAAATCTTCATCTCCAGAATCACAATCTGTAACATCTAGTTCTCATTTTCTGATGGAAAAATGACAATACTATCAGAGGATTAGGTTGGCGGTATAAATTTTCTATTTCATCTAATATTTCATGAAACTTCAATGGTCTTCTGAAGAACAAAATGAATAACCATCGGTAACCCTGTTGGTAGTGCATATTACTACCGTCCTTTTAAAAGGACGGTTTAGTGTTCCACCATCTGCCCAGTAGGCATAAACTATGACCTCAATAATGGTGTTGCCAATAATTTCCTACGTATTTAGATAATATAAAAATTGCGCCAGATGGAGAAAAAAATAATTTCAAGACTCCGAAAAACTTACCCCCATCCAGTCATTTTCGTGTCGAAATGAATTTGACGATTCAAATAGTGATTGGCGCTGAGATTTACTTCAACAAACACAAATACAGGCATGATACGATTGTTATGTTATCTAGTAATGAGTTAATGTATGAACATCAGTTATGGATAGTAAGAGTTAAAACCTAGAGCCCTTTGCTTGCGATGCCTTTTAAAAGGAGACGGTAGTAACATGTGGGATATTCGAAGTTCTTCAAGGCTGCAGACAAGACAAGTACAATAAAAATCCATCAGCATAACGCAGAAAACAATTAGAACGACAACTATAAATAATGATGAATCGATAGCATCAGTGTTGGAATTGCCTTCTGCAACGAGTATTAGACGGTATTTTCTCTATTTCAGGCAATTTCTGTGAAATACTCTCGAAATTCAAATGAAAATTCAGATTAGTGACTTTTGTATTGTATCTTGGCAGTTGGTGTGACATACGAAATTTGACAGATCACGGACTTTGAATTGATTTGATTCGAAACTTTATTCGATCGGAGGTCAGTACTGACAACCATAAAACGAAAAATATAACTGAAAACAATGCTGTAATGAGTTTCATTACAGCACTACTTTTAGTACTGTAATGAACTCATTACGATACTGGAAATAGAGAAACTCTTTTAAAAACCAATTAGACGAATTGTAGTTTCATGTGTATATCATTTTTTTGTATTATACTCTGAAGTGTTATTTCTTTTCTGTTTGTATGAGATTTATAGGCTACGGCCTCTTCTCTGTTTCATTTGCAATAATAAAAATAATAATTGAATGTTTACTTATCTCATTGGTAATATGGTAGTCACAATAGTTCTTTGTGATGAATTGTATACAACTTAGAATTCATCGACAGAAAAGTGGAATGAGAAGAAATCTGTCTGAAACATCTAAAACTCACAAGTTGAATAATCGACAAATATTTCAGGTCAGTTGCTTCATTTCTGATAAAACAGCACGAACGAATACCAGACTTCGGATCTCCTTTTGAACACATTGCCATATTGGTACTTAAATGTCCTGATCCTGAAGCCCAGCTTAAAGTAAACCTACAGGCAGAGAATGCAGAGATACCTATACATTGATTGCCTGAATTCTATGAGGTATATTTCTATCAGACAAATTAATTGAGCTGGAAAAGAAATGAATCAGATTATAGTGGGAATAAACAACTTTGACCTGTCCCATAATGGACTGACGTATAATATCCATATTTTTTGAATAAATGTCCTTTCTTTCTACATTCATACGAGGTCAATGATCTGAGACTTGGTTTGTTTCACAAAACTTTAATTGTTCAATCAAAATATCTGACGTAATTCTAATCAATCGAATCAATTAATTGGTAATTTCAACGAATTTCGGTTGCTCTGATTGTGCTTGACCGAGCAATAAAAGTTGAGTGACAACTTCCTAGAGATGCCGTAATCTGTGGAAGCGCAGCTTGCACAAGCAGTAATGTATTGAATGTATAGTTGTTTCAAAGCAACGAGAAAACTGATACTATGCAAATAAAATTTGAAATGTCTGAATTATTAACTATCGAAAACTGATAATTGAAATTTAACCAGAAATGGAAATATTCCACAACTGACACTCCCGATTCAATTTGTTTTTGAATGTTGTGCATGTGAATTTTTTCAATTAAAAAAACTCGAAGACCAGTATTATTCGTGTTTACAAGCTTAATACATATCCTACAGCCGATGTGGACCTTTTGTCGGGAAGCTCATCGTCGTTCTAGAACTAGACAAATTAACCATAGAAAATGCTCAATTAATTATCATGGGCAAATTCATGCTCGACTTCCTAGATTAAAATAACAGGGATGCCCGACTGGTGGGGTCGGTTTTGAGACCCTACAATTGAATGTGAGTGAGTAAACTCGGATCACTTTCACATCTCGTACTTGTGATCACAACATCTCTAATAATATTGAACCGCTCTCTGCCGCGGTTAATGAGGGTAATATTTTGAATCATAATACTCAAATTTCAACATGTAGCGTGAAAAGACAGTTGAAAAACCCTCTTAGAAAGACCAGACATTACTCTGGGAGCGCTATTGATGGTTCTGTTGCTAAACTGAGTGATCTTGACTGGAGCTGCATCTCTGAAATGAATCCTGAATGTGAATGTCATGTCAAATACATACACCAGTTTTATGAAAGGTTTTTTTCTCTTAAAACTGCCTGCTTCCGGAAAGACAACTCTTCTTTCGCTGACCCAGATATAATACGAATTAATGTCGGTTTTCTGCTTTTCATGAGATTACCGGAAAATTACGATTCTCGACGCTTTCTATAAATCTGTAGATTACAGAAAACATATCGAAAGATATATTGTAAGGTTATGTTGAATGGTTTGTTTTTGTCACAGAATATAAAATACTTTTCTATACCCAACTACTTTTGTGCTTCATTTTCGCATTTCGGTTGTAAATTTCCCCTTTTTGTTGAAAAGAACACAAACTGAACATAAATATATCCAATAATCAATACTTACGGTTCAATTTTACAGAGAAATAAATCCTATTCTATGATTCTATTACGAAGCAGTTCAAAATTGACACTTCTAATACGACAGTTAGAGAAAAACTTTCAGAATTTCATTATTTATGTATCTGTAAGTCAGCCACATAGATACAGATCAATCGTACGCTACAGATTTGTAGCTTACAGAGAAAAAGCAGAATACGGCCATAAGTCTCGTTTAAATCTACTTTACACATTGTCTGAACATGAGCCCACTTATCGATTTATAGGTATGTCAAGAGGAAAAATGACTTGAATATCACTAGGTCCAAATAAAAATTTATGGTAACAAAATAATATACTCGACTAACAGGACTCGAACTACGTGGCAGGTTGTAAACCGTATAACAAACAGGTTGACACGAGATCGGTTTTTTCCTTCTGGTGCGCACAGAAAGTAGTTTCAACAAACCTTATGAACATTTCATCGAGGCAGCTTCCTACTTCAAATGACAGGCACCTGTATCATCGTCAGATATTTTGAAGTTGAAATAGTTATTTATGATACAAGTGCAGAAGGCATTAATATTCTTACACGAGTTCAAAATTCAAAAACTAGCCACGAAGTGGCGAGTTTTGGAATGAGCCTTCTGTACGAGAATCATACATTATTTTCTCTCATTTGCTGAATTTTTATCGAAGTTAATGAAATATTGCCGTAAATATCGTTTTTTCCTTCGGAAAATATTGATTGGAAGAACTGTTTTCCATCTCATGAAATTTGACAGATGTTGAATAAATCCCTGGCAGTAAGCCAACATGTCATCAAAAAATAATACTGAAAACAGTGTTAGAATGAAATTAGAAGTAAATATTCTAACATTGGTTTGTTCTACGAGATGTGGCGGAATGAACGGATTTGACACATAATTAGAGGAAATTCATTTTATGTTACTGTGGGGGAGCTCGTTCGTACCGTAAATCGGTTGAAGAACTTATGATTATCTGGGTTTGCTCTGTTTCCATGCATTTAGTCAAGAAATGCATTTGAACAGATAACAGTTGATAACAGGTATCAAGAAATGTGTATACTATGCATTGTTTCAGTCCACAATGATCTATGGCATAATGTTCAGGGGAAATGTTACCGATTCCAATCGTTTTTCCTTGGTACAGAAACTGGTTCTCGGATCAATGTTCAGACTGAGTTGTAGGGAATCATGTAGGGGTGTTTTCAGGAGGGAAAATCTGATTACCATGTCGGGCGTCTATGTGTATAAGTAACCGTAGATTTCTGAGGTCAAAAGAAACACTTTTTTTTCTTCACCATTTTTTCTGATTCGGCCTAGATAAAAAGATTAGGCTACCTTAAACTTTCATAATAATATGCCACTCCTGGAAATCATAGATAGGTATATGCCAAGATAGGTATTGTTGTGCAAAATATGTGGCTACAGCAAGATAAAGATTCTTATTATAATTCTAGAGTTCAAAGTTGGTATAGAATGACTCAATAAAAATTTCAACAGTAGATGGATATTGAATAGGGCGACACTTCCCAGTGCCACGGTTTCCATGAGCACCGGACCTGAATCCGTGTGGTTTCATGAAAAAAACTGCCTAAAAGCAGTTTTGTGAATAATGTGGCCGAAGTGTGTTCGCGTGTATCAAGTGAATGTTTAGATTCGAATGGTAGTGCCAGAGACAACAACATGATTGTCTCTGGGTGGAGCATTCACTTTGGCTTTTAAAGAAATCGGGAAGTTAGGGCTTCTCGCGAACAATCCTGCTAGTTCCCTTTCCATTCATAACCCTATCCTTCCAGAACATAAATTCTCGGCTTTAAACGTGATGATTTTCAACGGGACAACGTAGCAAAAATTGAATTCTGTGCATATTTTCGACAGTTACATTCAGCCAAGGTACTCAATATATTGAATTTCTCAGAATTTTTTCTCTTTCAATATGGAATTACTCGTAAAATTATATGTACAAGTCAAAGACTAGCCCTGTATATACTGGAAACCAGGGCAATGAGACCACCCGGGGCAATGAGGCCACCCGAGGCAATGGGACAACCCCCATCATTTCAATGATCACGCGCTAATTAGGGTCGTGTGAAAATCTGTTAATTATTTGTGAACCAAATTTGAAACTCGTAGTTTTTGATCTAATTTTGTCGGATACCAAAGTAAGTATGAAATTAAATTACTACGTTATATCGAAACGAAAATTTTTATGCATAATAAACACGAAGAAGACTTTAATTTAACGTTTAATTCATCATTAAATCAGACACATGTTTTTGTGTTGTTTATAAATTCAATATAAACGGAGCAATGCGGCCAGGGGTGGCCTCATCAACTGAAGTAAAGGTTGACAATGAAGGGTTGAAGGATCAAAAAACTTCAGATGATGAAGAAATGCGTCTTTTATGTGGGAATTATGGGAAAGGTCGAGAAACATGATGCAAATGCACCAATTGTGGGTGAGAAATGGACACATAAGGAATAGAGTGGTGTCAACAGTCGCAAGGGCTACATTTGTAATTTTTGTAACTAACGTATTCGAGTAAAAATAATTATCATAATAAAGTCTACAATTTTTTACCTATTTATACTTGGTTTCGTAGCTTCTGAGGTAACCAAGCCACCCATGGCCAGGGGTAATATGGCCATCTGTAGAGTTCACATTTTTAGGATGCAAACTGAAAACTATTTAAAACGGCCCTATCTATAGATAAATAAATAATAGTATATTCTAATACAAGTTGCAGAATGAGCTCCTATTCCAACACGAATGCGAAATTCGAAAACGAGCGACGAAGGAGCGAGTTTTCGAAAGCATGAGTGTTGGAATTGCCTTCTGCAACGAGTATTAGACGATATTTTCTCTATTTCAGTCAAGTTTTGTGGTAAACTCTCGAAATTCAAATAAAAATTCAGATTAGTGACTTTTGTATTGTATCTTGGCAGTTGGTGTCACTAACAAAAATTTGACAGATTGCGGATTTGATTCGAAAATTGAGTGGATCGGAGGTCAGTACTGGCAACCACAAAACGAAAAATATAACTGAAAACAATGCTGTAATGAGTTTCATTACAGCACTACTTTAGTACTGTAATGAACTCATTACGATACTGAAATAGAGAAATAAATAACTGTATTTAAGTTCATTGACATGGGAGTATCGGAAACTGATAAGTATAGATTCTGTGGGGAGGAGGAAGAAACTCCTATTCATCTAGTCACAGAATGCTTCGACATTGTAAGCCAAAGGAAACAATGCTTTGGTCAAGAGACCTGTTGGAGTGAGGAATTAGCCTCACTGAATCTTTCCGAGATATTGCATTTCATAAGATCTCTGGGACTGGAAGGCGAGCTGTAAAGCTTTATCAGGGGGCACAATAGACCATCAGATCGCAGTGGACTGAAACCCCTTTTGAACTAATAACTATTCAGACCATTAACCTAAGTCCTTCAGCCACCTATAGATGTATATGATGAGTATATATATATGGATAGATATATATATATATATATATATATTTATGCCGATCGGTCTTTTCGAGGACGTTTCATATTTTTTCTATATTTTGAATTTTATGACATAGTTAGATTCTATTGTTGATACTGAACCATATAATCCGATCAATTTCGCCATATGTGAATTTTTTAGCGAACTATATGGAAAAATGCATGTATGTGGCAATTCGAGGACATTTGATATATTTTTTTTTTCAATTTAGTTTCATCGGGGTAGTGTATTTTCCTTCATCTTTTTGATGAATTTCGTTGATTACAACTTCTTCAATGCTTTTCTGAGGACTTTCCTGATATAACACATAAAATAAATTTTTATTTGCCACAAGACCTCGATAGCTCCTACTTTATCGGGTGACTCCATAGTATTTCAGGTGAAAATTGAAAGCTTGATAGGTTGCTTGAAGGGGTCATGGGCGGTCCCAGGGGGGGTCAGAGGGGGTCATGAACCCCCCCCCCAAAAAATGTTAAAATTAGATTTCTTATAGTGATCTCTTCGTGCAAGAAAACCGACCAGAAAACTTCAAACCCATAACGGCGACCCCCCCCCCCCCCCAAATTTAAGGCTAGGACCGCCCTTGCAAGGGGTACGCCGCACTGCAACTATTCACCTTTTTTCAACACTGGACCAGACACGTCCCGCTTTTAAGAAGCGTTGCTTTCAACCAGGATCCCAAAATATTTTTTCGAAGTAGCCTATAAATTTATTTGGGTAATCCATCCCCCTTTCATCCTTTTTCTGTACTTTATTACTTTCATATCAAAGGAATATTCCGCATCAATAAAAAGTTTAACCGTCGTGATAGTAAATCTGGTGAGCATCTCATAAACATCTGTGTATACAATGGTTTTATAGGTGGTAGTATTTCCTTTCTCAATATCATTTCCCTGTTTGCATTGTAGTAAAATTCTTTTGTATGCCCACTTCCTTGATGATGTCATCACTTATGAAATTCACAGCTGAGCTTATTCAGTAATGCCCACACAAACTCAATTTCCTAACCTAATCTCAACTTGATGGGTTTTTTTCGTAACCTTCTGACTCACCTAGGTTATTAAAGTATTTCCACCAAAAGTGAATATTGGTATAGCAACAATGACGTACATCTATCACAATTTTTCAGGGTAACATCCATCAGTTCTAACAGATAAACTTCTTGGCCCATCAAACCTTTGTTGATTGACAAGCAAGGATCCTTACATGATTACACCATATCACATAATCATTTTGTCACAGTTCATTTCTGGACACTCATATTCAAGCTTTCATTCTATGGTATCTCCATTCGTCGAGATAACATAAGCGGTGGCTCTCCAGTGGCGGCAGGGTCTGCTTAACTAGAAATGTTAATTCTAAATCTGTCCATTTTCCGACGAAATTCACAAGAAATTTGAAGGAATAAAATCCTCAGCGGCCAAGATTGTACTCATATTGTTGGACCTAAAATATTCCAAAGTAGTCGACCCTGATTATTCAGCTCGGAATGATCGTGTAATCTCGATTTGGTTCGCTGTCACAGTTCGCACAAGTCGGCAAGGGATGATTACAGTAATGAATGATTATGTCTCGTCTCAATAAGTTGTTCGTAGAGCGTTGTTATCGTTCGATTCACTCGTGAAGAATTAAGCTGGGTTCCCAGAGCTTCGTACTGCCGCAGGCGACAGCAATTCAGCCAATCAGAGTATGTGAACAAAACTTCCCCTGGCCCCTACTTTTTCATTTCTGGTTGTCAAAATCTGTGAAATAATTCAACTACACATTGGATTTCAGCGTCAATCTCATGAAACAAGGAAGGGTGGGGATTGTCGCCTGCGACAGTACGAAGCCCTGAGAACCCGGCTTAAATGGTAAGTGAAGTTTCGTCTGAATTACATGAGTCCTGAAATGAAAATTGGTTTTCTAAAACTGATCTGTCATGCAGTCTTGCATAAACTCCGTATGAGTAGTTGATATTCGCCTGAGTGAACGATGAAATGAATTGAAGATTTGAGTTTGTCGAAGAGACCGGTAGGAGGAGCTTCAGGCATACATCGCTACATGGCGCAACTATGTGGTGATACTCAGAAGCGTCTTCTCGCATGGCTGTAAGAGCTGGTTTTCGTGGTGTTTGTCATTTTTCATTGTGGCTGTGGCTAAGTGGCACTGATGGCACTATGATGAAATTGGAGTATCACCATCACTTCTCTGTTGCTTTGAAATAATCTGCAGACTTTGGTCTCCACTAGTCTAATGTTGAGTTTGTGTGACATAGACTCATGAAAAAGATATGAATTTTTATTCACGGTGCTTTGAATGCGTCAGTAGTAATGGTCCCTAATTAATGCAAAACCTGCGGTCTACTTCTCTCTTTCCTGAAGAATAAATAAACTTACGTTGGTCTATCTGAAACATTTGTTGATTCTCGTATCGATTGATGTAATCTTCTGGCTCTATTTCTGATTATTAATATTCTCTTGGAAACCTAGTGTTTCTATAACCTTATCTTAAATTTTCAATGAGTTTAATGAATACATTAAATCATCAGATGACAGGCAGAACATTATAATGAAATATAAAAACAAAACATAACACATAGAATATAATGATATAGGAACAGAATGTCTGGAACAGACTTACGTAAATTTTTTTTTAATTTTTTCAACTATAAACGCAATGAATAAAAATAATGCTCTGCGCCGAAGTCCGATGTTTCAGTCTACAATAATTTTTTTCTCAAATTTTAATGAGGCCACTTATATATTAAAACAGCCGCCCTATGACAGAATGAACATTAAACACGAGATGTCAAAACACATCATATGCAAAACCATTTTTACTTCGGCTCGTTTATTGTAAAGACCAATCTAACATAACCCTCACATCATAATTTCCCCAACAATCTTCGTTAAGGAGAAAATAGAATGAAATCAAATCGATCGAAAGTATTTCTCTCACAAATTTATTCAAAAACTACCGGTTTCGGGAAGTCTCATGGCATCGTATCCACAATAAGTTCTATAGATTAATACTATATCCTTATATAACTGGCCTAATAATGGCCGGAACTATTTATACAATATTTGAATAAAGTCACTGTAGATTGCAAAATTTCTAGAGACTTTTGTATATTTATTGGTACCTTTTTTATGAATATAAATAATAAATAAATAAAAAATTAAATGAAAAATTTAAATTGAACGAAGTTTAGTTCGGGCAGTTGGCAGACAGAGGGCGCTTTATTCGACTCCATGATTAATATATTTTTCCTGATCAAAGATTATAGAGTATACTCTATAATTTTGGTCCTGATAAAACTTCATACTTTTCTACTCTAATCTACAATATATGTCTCATTGGATTCTGAAGAGTCCCAGTCAGAGTCCAATTTGATTTTGAATAGAATTCATTAAATAAGCATCTAAAAGTCAAGCGCCCTCTTTCATCTTTCTCCCCAACTACTGACCATTGAATAACTACAGTTACCCGGCAAACACGGCGATGGAAATGTAACTCTCATATGCGATGTACTACTTACCTCTACACGAGCTCGCATATGCATCCAAATGTCCTCCACATCAAATACGCATTTCGGAACAATGAGTAGTTGAATATGCGATCGCAAAACTGGCCACAATGATACTCCATTTCTTGTCACATTTGAGACGCCCATGCGAGTTAATTTTGAGACCACTTTTCTTTATTTCTTTTTGACGTCGCATAGGAATTTTGATGTGATACTAAAAGATATCTTCAAATAGGGAGCCATTTCTTTTCGCATTTGGGACATATTTTGTTATACTCATTGCGTTGACTAATGAGAGGTTTTTTGTGATAAATATTAAACCATTTTTAATTCGGCCATTTCTTATCGCATTTGGGACATATTTTGTTATAATCATTGCGTTGACTAATGAGAGGTTTTTTGTGATAAATATTCAGATTCAATTTTGTTACTTTATATATGTGACGTTATTCGAAATTTTCAATTTCAATATTCATTTCGTCCAATAAGAAGATTTGCTCCCAATTACATTATTTTTTTGACTGGCGGAGAGCAAATTTACCAATAATGAATTTACATATATTTTAGATTAAATCATTGACTGCATGAGGATAATGAAAACAACTGTAATGATTAATAACATTAATATAAGAAAAAACAAAAAAATGGAAAAAAAAGTAAACAAAAAAAGATGCAAAATAGTTTTGAGTATATATTATGTAGTAAGTTTCATCATCTGTCTTTCTTTCCTCTGCCTGGCATGTCGCAGCCATTCGTTCACGTATTATATTCCGAAGCCTTTTTTCCGAAATGCCTGTACTCTTCCTCACCACATCTGAAAAGAATGAAAGTATAAGTTGAAATAATCCTCTTTTTTTAAGCAAGTTCAAGTATTCGAGAAATCATATTGGATTATAGAAGGATTGTACCTTTATTTTCTCCAATCGATAAATGATTAAGAAACCATAATTTATAACTTGAGTTATTTGAACAATTTCGTTCAACTATTCAATTTATTGGTTCAACATATTCCAATTGATGAGAAGATAAAAAAAATAATTGTCAACGTTTTGAATTTTTATCGTATAAGTGTCTGAGGGTCGGTTTCACAAAACTTCGTTAAATTAATTGGAACCACCGCAATTCGTTAAAACTTCAAAACGAGTAATTCGATCGGTTCGAATTTACGTAAGGTTGTTGAATGGTACAATCAAAGCTTTGTGAAACCCACCGTAAGTCATTGAAAAATTTCTGGACAACAAATTTACAAGAATTATTTGAATAACTGCAAAGGTTGTGTTTTACAGTATCACGGCTACACCTCAAATCAATTTTGAAAGAAAACCTCAAATCAACTACCCACTGAATGAAATCTTCATAACGGGACTTTCAGCAATTTTATTATTTGACCTGTCCTTGAACAAAGTTCGGCAGTTTCGTCGGTGAAAGTCCTTTTGAGGCATCTTACCACGAAATCTTTGCTGGCGTTACCCCCAACGGCCTCATATGTTTTGTACGGGAAAATCTTGAATTTGGATAAGGTGAACATTAGTTTTAGAAATTATAAGACATGAAAAATCCAAATAAGATCAGATTTCATAGCAGTTTAACTAAAAATATAATAATTAGTGCAAATCTAGGCTTTCCAAATATAGTGACATAAAAAAAGATATTAATTACTAAGAAATCTATACCGGTATCACATAATATTTAGAAAAATTAGACCAGTGGAGACTTAGTTTCTTTCAAGTACACTTATTTTCTCAAAAACCAGAATTTAATTTCATTCGAATACTTCAATTGTGTTTTTGTGAATTTCGCATTGAATTTCTCCAATATTGTTGAATCATTCCTCATTAATTTGAATTCCAGATGATTGAAATCGATTATAAATCGAAATTATAAAAAAATGAAGATATCGTGAAATGGTTTCTAGTGATGGTTTTCACAAAAATCGAACCCCGGACTCCTTTCATCATTTTGACCTGTAAGTCCAGAAGTACCACAAAGAGCCAAAATCGAGCAATTTAGGATACAATGTACATGTACAGCACTATTTCAGACAAGTTAACTGAAACTCAATTTTTCGAAGGTTGCTGCGCAGGTCTATTTTATGGAATTTTCAAATATCTTCAGAACCAAATGAAATATAAAAAATTCAACGGCAAACGACAATTCTCAGAAGAAAATTTTTTTTTCTAAATCAAAAAGTTCCTCGCCAACACATATAAAAACTTCGTTATATGTTGAATGAAATATCAAAATATTTAGTTCAGAACAATAGCTAAAAGAATTTACTTACCAATTGATGCACTCAAAATTGCAGAAAACCAACACTAGTCACAAGATTATGGAATGGATCCAAAAGAAAAAACTCAAGTCTAAAAATTGTTATACGTTGAATCTGTCAGACGTAAAACCTACCCCCCTTTCGTCTCACCAGTGCGAATTCCAGGGTCCACACCGGGTTCTTATCTCGAGAGAAAAAATATCCCGGCCTACTGTAATTAGGGGCAATAAAACCCAGATGCGGTAGTTTCTCTACAGTTGAAGATCGAAGAAATACTTACTCGGGTGCAAATTCAGCATTTTTAATGCATAATTTGGCATATTTGATTCATGTATAGCATATATTTTTGGCGTTGAGCATATAGCATATTATTGGACATATCTTCGAAAGGGAAAATAGAAAAAAATTATTGACGGACATTTCCTAATATTTCGAAATCAACAGATGCACAAAAACCCACTGATTTTAGTAATTCTTTCACTGTTACCCTCTTCAATGAAACGAACAAAGGAAGCGAGCAGAATTTTATAGTCTCGATAAATTTTTATGAGTTTGCAAAAACTGATATATCTGAAGAAACATTTCAGGAGCATTTTTCTTTCAAATCTGCCCGAAAACTGCACTTATATTTTGTTCACTTGTTATTTTACACCTGATTTTTTTAAATCAGATGTTACCGGGTAATCAGATGTTACCATTCCATGTCAGAATATGAAATTTCGTCGAAATATCTGTCATTTGGAATTTTGAAAAATAAAGAAAATGAAAGAAAAATTGTTGATGACACACCCTGAAGAATTTTTCAGAAAGATAATGCACAATACACAAAACTCATACTATCATGGAAGTTCAATCTAAGTTTTTTTTTTTGAAATATAGATGAAAGTGAGACCAAGAAGCTCATTGTACAAGGTGAATTTTTTTTTGAGTTTTCAACAAGCTTAACACTGTAATGAAGAAAAAATTGTAATTTTTGGAAAAATGAGAAAAAAATGTTCTGCTCTAAACTGAGCAGTTTTAGCTTGAATGTTCTGCATTCAAGGGACAACATGCGAAGCGAAAGTTGGCAGTAACAAAAATGAATCGATTTTGCATAAAAACCTAATGCAAATGGATATAAATATTTCAACGGATTGATTAAAAAAATGTCACAATATGTGAAAGTTTGAGTTGTTTAACTCCTTGATGATGTAATGCATTTTTTATATCTGAAGGAATTCAATCTCCTCCTAAATTCACCGAAAATGTCATTATTCATGTAGCACCGGATTAAGATTAACATTCTACATTACCACAGAAAATATGCTACTCAACGTTACCTAAACTGAATGTGATATACCTATTGTGATATTTACCTTATCCTTTTCTTCGACAAGATTTTTATTTTTGTTTGGGTCCTATTCCTTCATATTAGATTTGAATATTATACTTGCGGTATTATAAGAACGATGTGAAAGTGAGAAATTTCGACATGCCTTTTTGGTCAATAATCTCACTTTAATTTTATAAATTGACATTTTGATAACAAGGAAACCTTTAAATTCAAGCATGATTAAAGAGACTCATTATTGACATTTATTCTATTTTGAAATAAAAAGCGTCAGTGCAATATTCTTTGACTAAAAAAGAGATCGAACTGAGTTCCATTTTGCGGACCTACACAACCAAGAGACGAATGGGGAATAATCCGAAAAAATAATCTTCGATTAGCTATTATAATGTGCAAAGTTAGAAATATTAATTATATTAATTCAAGAAACATTTCAGAAAATCGTTTAATGTGTTTTGACAAAATAATTTCAAGTATGACAAAAAATAATCCTTCTAGTTCATTTACTCTTGTGAATATTAAACATCTAAGAACTTCTTGAAAGCCAGGAAAGTTCTGATTATTGCTCAGTTAGTTTATCAAAGAATTTCGATCGAAAAACTAGTCGTTCGTCAAATGTTAGCTGTTGTTATTTAATGGTCAAACTAATAATTATTCGATCTCCGGACCATCCTTATGGAAGTTCTCAGTTTTTTCGACGAGTTGTGCGAAATATTACAATGATTGCAAAAGCGAATCGCTATGCTAAGTTTAATACTACAGTTCGAATATTTAGAGGAAAAATCAAACACTTCTCAATCATTTCACATTTCCAATTAAATTATTTTTACTTTTCTGGGAAGCATTCGATTAGGAAGCTCTACAAAATTTTCAATCAACGCTGATCGAAGAGAGAGAGAGTTTGAACGAAAATTCAATTCCTATTTCAAGGTCTTTTTCGCATTTCGCAAAATTCAACTTTTCGATTAAAAACCCCATAAATCAGATATAGCCAAATTCAATGCACACAACACAAAACGCAAAATGCATCTACAAAAATGATTATTTCTCCAACATATTCTCTTGCACTCAAAATATTTGAGAGAAGTCCGGGATAAGAATTTCTCATCCACGGCTGTATTAAAGAGCCTTGTTATTTTCGTTTACAAACATGAACGTAATAAAATGGGAATGGTAAAACTACCTGCTCCCTTTGCCGCGTCTTCAGCAATTCGTACGTAATGAAATTAGAAACTGAGAATCTCAATACAGAAATCCATCTCTAATTAGTCAATATAAACTTCACGAGAATGGAAAAAAACCATCATGTGTACTAAAATTTTCCACTTTACAACTTTTGTTTGAAACTTTTTTCGATAAACCTTCCTGTTTTCGAGAAAACGTAATTTTTTCCATATTTTCCCGATTTTTTCAAGGTTCCTGAAAATTTCGGAACCTTCATTTTTGATCATGAATTCCTACTCTCGTGACAATCATTATATCCAAAACGCAGTTCTTTCCGCAAAAAAGTGTATCATTATAGATTTTGGGGGACGGAATTGTAATACAAATTCAAGATTTTCCATTCTCATTCCCAATCAGTAGATTCTCATTGCTAGCAAGTGTGAACGCCTCTATAAAAATGCACCGCTAATTAGTGGCTAATTAGCCACTATGAAAACCTTCTGATTCAGAAAAGTCATAATATTAATAACAAACTTTCGATCTACAACTTTTGTTTGAAACTGTTTTCGATAAACTTTCTGGATTTCGAGAAAACGAAATTCTTAAAATTTTAAAACCTGCATTATTAGAGTACATTTTCGAGACAATCAACAATCATCAATTAAAAAAATGCAATTTTTTTTGTGATAAAGTTATTTCAGACCTTTGTTTACTGTACTTATTGAGACAAGCAAGCGAAAATGGGTTATCTCGACGAGGGAATTGAGATCCAAATTCCGAAAGCAGGTAAAAAAAGGAGAGTCGTTTCTTCAGGGACTCTTAATGAGGGCCACATGTTTTATCACAAATAATTAAGGGAGATAATTTTCTCTTTACTTATTCAATATTCGCATGAATGTAAAGAAACTTCATTTAGTTCAGATTTCGTTTCTCAGTCAAGGAAAATTATATTAAATGATTTGAAGACACTGCCAGATCCTCCTACGATAATAATAATCTGGTGTTGTTGCATGACAGAAATGATTGGTTTGTGATTCATGTGATTCAAAATGAAATAATTGTTTTTATTACGACGGCATTGGTTGTCCGTAAAGTTGATTTTTATTGAATTTTCATCTTTCAGACTGAGTTTTATTCGCAAAAATCTTCAGATATTGAGAAAATATTGAATTTGTCATACAAACTGTATTCTGAATATAAAAAATGACTTTCACAAAACTTGGATTGCTCGATTAAGAACTGTCAAGTTGATTAGAGTTATAGTGATTCGTTGAAATTTCATATCAAGGGATCTGATTGTTTCGATTTAACGCAAGTTTTTTTGATCGGACAATCAGAATTTTGTTGAACCCAACTCACCAACAAATTTTTTGAAAAATTTCGGCCTATTTCTGCAAGCTCTCATTTGAATCACACATATGACCACCGGTTGTTTCAACCCAGTTTTATATTTCATTTGTTTCATTCTAATTAGGATTCTGAGGACTTGATAATATCAATATTTATTTTTTTTTTTACGTATAAAATTCATATACATAACGAAATCAATTACTGGAAAAATTTGTGAAAATCCCATCGACGGCAAAAGCTAAGCCCAGTTAAAATAGTTTCAGGCTTTCACGACCGGATATATTGACATTAAGAGAGTCTTCCGGGCTTATTGGCCGTGGTCTATTAGGAATTATTTCACCTTACGTTTCGCCCACAACTGCGGTAGGCATCTTCAGAGGATTCTTGGTCTTAGATTGTAGCTCGACCGCTGAATTTCCGAAAGTGA